>JAYRCH010000191.1:1200000-1639617 GCA_037179445.1 Phengaris alcon alcon
TCTTTACATGACACATACATTTGAATTTTCTCCTCTTTTCTTTTCTTTCCTGTCTTCTACAACACTCCAATGAGTCTACTAATTCTCTGTCTCGTTTCAATGGTTTTGTAAAACTTTTTATTTCTTCTTTCGTTCCCATCTCGGATTGTATCTGGTTCTCTTTTTGATAAACTTGCAACTCTTCATCTATCATTTCATGGTCACTTATGGAATTATCACTCAACAATATATTGGAATAACATAATTGTTTAGAATCGTATTCATTTGTATCTTCCGTCACGCGCGGAGCACGCCAGCAAACCGAGTTGTTACTGAGTTCCCGGGCGCAACGAGCGCAGTGTTATCGCTGCACTTATTAAAACGTAAGCAACTAGGAACACGACTAATACGCACGAATGCCGTAACGCCACGAATAAAGTCTTCTTTAAGTTGCTACGTATTTTATATTATAAATTATAACATATTTTGTTTTTTTAATTAATTCAGTCACGAAGGTCGGTACTAGGCATCTTCTGCGAAAAATTGCCAAAAGCGGCTGGCAATTTTTAGTTAAGCACTTGTTTTACACCAATTTTTATTGTAGCTACCTGACCTTTTCTCTGTTTGGAATTTTATCTGCAGAGAAACCCAATTTTTTCCTACATTTGTTTTGGATGTTTTACAGTATTTTATATCTTTCCTATAAGTTTTACAAGCACGGTCTCGTCGTAAAATACCTACCCTATAAAATATACATTCCCATGTAATTTGCTTCATATTCTTCCCATTTTCATGTTTTGCATAAAATATCACCACTTATCCATACTTTGTTTTCGGAAAATACTTCCCTATACATGACTAGCTTATTTATACCTATTTATAATATATTTATAAGTTTGCTTTTCAAATAAAGGAACTGATACTCGATAATAGTGTAGCTTTGTTTATATGCGGTTCAGCATTATAGTTTTTGACTAACGTTTTAACAAACAAAATGTCCCTATTTATATAAAATCAATTACGCATATTTTGGGCATATGATCTACTGCTTATGCAAAGACATTTAGGCTAAAGAATATTAAAAATTTGGAAACAAATTATACTAATGAATTGTATGACGTTGCTAAGGTCTTTGACCTCACACATCTGATTGTAATGATGTTATGTAGCTAAAGTCTGCTTCATTTTAAAATCATCTGTTTCTGTGAGGTTGATGACCTTAGAGAGCGCAATCTAATCGAAATTTTTAATTTTGTTTCCAGCCTGAACGTCTTTACATTAGCAGTAGATTATATGCCTAAAATACCGTAATTAATTTTGAATAACCTTAAACTTATATTATATGCATTTTTAACCGCCTCCAATTAAAAGGAGGCGGTTATACGTTCGGCTGTATATATATTTTTTTATTCTTTTTGTATGTTCAACGATTACTCCGACGTCTGTGGACCGATTTTCAACAAATTTGTTTTGATGTATAATCCCAAATTGGTCCTTTTGACATCAAAGTGGTGACCTGATGATGGGATCCACGAGGAATCGAGGGAACTCCTCGAAATTTATATGGTGATTCGACTTTTTCTGAAGTAGTCCAAGCATATGCTACCAAGATTTTGCACCAAGATATACCCTGGATCCAAAATGAACAGAACTCCTGACTCCTTATACCGGATGTTTGGAAGATGGGTGCAAAGCTTTAACGCCTTGTTAGTATAGACCATTTAGAACCGTATTTGACCATTCTTAGCGTTCGTGATGTAAGATTTTATTTTTATCGAATTTTTACATTTTTTGTTGCAAAAACCCCAAATTCCGCAATCAATTGCAAAAAATGGCCAATCTGGAAGATAATCGAATTATTTTTTATTGTATTTGAATTAATTAATGCGTAAGAAACCAAATAAGACTTGATGTACACATCTGTATCATGAGATAAATTTGTAACAGGGGTTTGAAGTTAATAATTTTTTGTGAATTTCGGAAATCTAATTTTTTTGAGGCCATAAATAAAACAAACGGTAACTGGTTTTTTTGTTCAAACATTTAGGAAAACATACCTAGTTATTACTTTTTCGATTGAGGTATCAACTACAAAGATCGCTCACCAATTACTGAAATTATGACCTACAAAGCAAAACTAGGCAGAAAATTAAAAAGTTTAGGCCAGTAGATTAAACGACATTTGCACTTTTAATAAATACTTTGTGCGTTGAAAATGATAACAAAGATCAATTTAGAGTATTATCTTGCACATTTTAAATTAAATTTAGGGAAAAAAAATTATAATTAAAAAAATATATTTTTTATTATTTCTTTAAGTTAGTCCCTCAATTTACTTTGTAAGTCATAATTTCAAAAATTGGTAAGCTATCTTTGTAGTTGATACCTCAAAAGAAAGAATAATAACCACGAATGTTTTTCAAAATGTTTGAACAAAAAAAAACAGTTCCCGTTTTTTTTATTTGTGGCCTCAAAAAATTTGATTTCAGAAATCTAAAAAAAATTATTAACTTCAAACCCCTGTTACAAATTTACCTCTTGATACAGATATGTACGTCTAGTCTTATTTGGTTGTTTACACATTACTAAATTCAAATACAATAAAAAATAATTAGATTATCTTCCAGATTGGCCATTATTTGCAATTAATTGCGATATTTTGGGTTTTTTCAACAAAAATTTAAAAAGTTCGTTAAAAATGAAATCGTACGTTACGAACGCTAAGAATGGTCAAATACGGTTCTAAATGGTCTATACTAACAAGGCGTTAAAGCTTTGCACCCATCTTCCAAACATTCTGTACCTATATACATGTTTGGGGATTTCGGCGTTATTTAAAGAACTGCAAGCATATGGCACTATGTCATTTACAGTAATCATCATCATCACCACCATCATCACAACATACATCATCACATTCTGGTGATATAATAGGTACTTTTCATAGTATTTTACACCCACACGGATATCTTTGAACATTACATTGCCGTCTGTGAACCTATTTGCAAAATTATTTTGTTGTTGTAATGGCTATAATTCGAAATTTGTCCCTTGGTCACCAAAGTGGTGACCTGATGATGGGATCCATGATAAATCGAAGATAGTGATTTTGACTTTGTTAATATTTTGCTATTGTGCACAATTATATTCGTGATCATCATCATCACTATAGTATAATATTTAATGCTTACTGCTACATATTTGCCGCCACTATAACAATAGATAATAATAATTATTTAAAAATATAGTATCTAATCATTATCATCACTGGTGATTGTTTAGTAGGTCCGCAGATCGGTAATGCTTATTTGGGGAAATACCACGGCCTCTCCGAAAACTGTCATGAAATAACGCTTGAGCATGTTATTCCGAACAAGTGAGAATAGCGGAGCCTATTTTGTATTTATAACTTTCTTAAAATGTGTCCATAACAATATTAGATCTTTAAAACTACGCAATGTATTTTGATGCGGGTTTTTTAATAGATAGAGTAATTCAAAAGGAAGATTTATATGTAGAACAGGCATAATATAGTAGAGAAACACTGATAATATTTTAGAGGTTTCTAATGTCGTAAATAAACACATTTTTTGCGCTTACATTGCAAACGCTGGCTGAACCCTACGAGGTATATCAAAATAATGTACTACAGTATTGTACACCTTAAAAAGGTTTACAAAAAGTCCCCGATGGTATATGTTTATCTCTTAGGGATAACCCACAATAATATTTTTTTTCTTTCCTTTTTTTACGAGAAATAATGGCTTATTTACGAAGCGATTTTAAGCAATTCGGCATGAATCCTTATCCAATTATTACATAATGTAATGTAAATGCATATTTTTGAAGATATTACAGATTTTAAATGCAGGGACATTGCGATTGGACCGGGCGGCCGGCGGGGCGTACATAGTATGATGAATGATCCTTAATAAATTAAATACGTTACTCACATTTTATGCACATTATAGTAGCCCTTTAAACCATACAGCTTAAATTATTACCTTTTATTTAGAAGATATCGTAAAATTTATATTCAAGCGCGATAAAAATATATCAAGCGGTCTCGCACGTCGCGTCGAGGTGATAGGGTCCCGATTTTAGCCATTGGGTACGAAACCCTAAAAACATTTTTAATATTATATACAGAAGTATATTGCAGTAAGTAAACTTATTTGCTGAAGAATTTTTTCTCCGAGAACACTATTCCACGCGGGCGAAGCCGCGGGCAATAGCTAGTAGATAATAAATATAACTAAAAACAGAAAAAAAAATTTTTAGCAAAAAATTAAAACCAACTTTCAAATTAAAAATGCACAAACAAAACAATATGAAATAAAACTTATTTTCTAAATAATTCCCCTTTTCAATTCGGCTAAAATGTTAACTATTTCTCTCCTCAATCTACTTCATTTTGAAGTCGGACGAAACGATAAATGAACTGTGGAAACCTTTTTAGGGTTCCATAGTTCATTTATTGTTTCGTCATGTCCGGTCCGTTTGCCCGTCCGTCTTCGGCTTACCAAACGGTTAGTGCTAGAAAAATGAAACTTTGCATGGATATGTGTAATTACAACGTCAACAAAGTGCTAAAATATTTTTTTTGGGGTACCTCTCCTACACTTAAAGTGGAGATGATTTTTTTCCTCGCGACTACCTCATAATGTGGGGTATCATTCAATAGGCCCTTTAGAAACATTGAGAGTTTGCTCAGACGATTTTTTGATTAGGTATCCGTTTGCGAGATATTCAACTTTAAAGCAAATTATTTGGGATGAGGGAGGATGAGGGGAGGAGATGGGGGGACGCCCTGCGTCCCCCCATCCCCGAGCGTCCAGCGAAGCCAATCATATATCTTTGTTAGAATCATGAATTTTGCACTAACGATGACTTATGATTGTATTACATTTGTTTGTCAGGCAAACACACCTGACTTTGTAAATTGGTCGATTAAATCTTCACAATCTAAACGTTAAAGTAGATGTACACGTACATATTATATGCATAGAATAGCCAATCTTTTGAGACTATTTGGAGTCATTGTTAAACGTAATTAGTTTTTAGCTCGTTTCAAACAAGAAATAAAAAATGATTAATTAATAGAATTAATTAATTATTATATTGTGCAATTTTGATAATTGAAAAAAAATAATTCTAAAAATATTTTTTTACTTTCCAAATTTTGCCGCCCCACAAAATTTGCCGCCCTGGGCACTAGCCCTGACTGCCCCTAGGGTAAATCCACCACTGAATACGATAAAAAAGGAAGAAAAACAAAACAAATAAGAATAAAATTAACTCTTTCTTTTTTTCTCTCTTTCTCTTAGATGTGTTACCTCTTCATTCTATTGACAAATAATTTGTAAGCAACTATAAATAATGATAATTTTAAATATCTGCAATCAAAAATTCAAGAAATAAATAAAATCCATGATATAGTCTTATTAGATTTGCCGATCTAGCAAATCTAATAAGACTATAAGATAACAGGTATCAAGTAGGCATGCTTATTTGATATGAATATTCTGTCTTAATAGTTCAATCTAGAACAGGTTAGAATGATTGAATGATTTCAGTATGGGACTGTATAGTTATAATTCTTAATAATTTATATAACAGCAAAGCTTTCAATATCTAGTAAGTTTTGTTATATTGGATATAATTGTGATAAAAAGAGTAATAAAAAAAAATTGAATTTATTATCGATGTCTGAGCAACCTCATCAATTTATTAGTCTATCAGCAATGGATAATTACATGTATTTACATATGTGATGAGAGACTGACTTCTGTGCTAGGGTTAGCCTGTGTTACAGTCTACAGATCACTGTTTACCTGTCCTTCCGGGCTATATTATAACTTATAGTAGATAAGTCACAACTTAACGATACTACAAAGAGAATAACATTATGTTTTTACATAATTATATTATGTTTAAAATTACGAATTTAAATTATATACTATGCTAATGTTCTAATTGATGTGTTGTTAATGTTATTATGATAGTCATATTATTGATTAATTAATTCATAATTGTGGTTGGAGACCAAAGATATTAGAAAACCCGAATACCCGAACCCTATATTATATGACGCAATTAAAAATTAACCTTACTGCTTACTACTTAGCACAGCCTTATTATGCAAAAATAGCAAAATAAACAGCTAAGGTCTTTTATGACTCACTATGATTGAATTATCATTCTATATTTTAATTGTTACTCGGTTCAATGAGACAATTTTCGAGCGTTCGTCATAAATATACAGTTTTCTAATAAATTTGTTGGAATAGCATTATAATAATACTACTAGATACGTGACTAGCACCTTTACCGTCATTGTAAAGTTACATTCTGGTGACTTAAGATTTATAGTTTAATCAAATAAATATTTCAATACTAAGGATGGGCCATGGCCCATGATGATGAAAAATATTTGAGAAGATTTTGTCACTGAAATGTGTACTGAATAAACTGCAGAAATCAAATACCGAAGTGTTAAGATGACATACATCAAACCCAAGTGGCCCCTAACCACAAGATTTATATCTACCTAACCATTATATTACGAGGGGAGGTCCAAAAGTTCGCGGAATGGAGGGGATGGAGTGGGGATAGGGTAGCTCGCTTAGTGTCATACTAATTGAGCACTCATAATTAGTATATATATAAAATCTCAACCCTATAGCGCCATTCGTTTACGAGTACTCGCCTGCTAAACAAGTCAATCCGGAAGCAAACTGCAACTATGGAGAAAATTGAACATCGCGCTGTGATAAAATTCCTTACCAAGCAAGGAAAAAACGTTCAAACCATTTTAAATGAAATGGAAGCCGTTTATGGAGATCAGTGCCCTGGTAAAACAATAGTTTATAAGTGGCATGGACTTTTCAAACATGGTCGAGATTCAATTGAAGACGACCCTCGCTCTGGGCGGCCAGTTGAGGCCACCACATCAGACATCGTCGAAAAAGTCGAAAAACTTGTACTGGAAGACACACGTTTAAAGAAAAAACAATTATCTGCATTTGTTGGAGTATCAGATACAACCATTTTGCGGATCCTGCACGACCACTTGGGCATGACAAAAGTCAGTGCAAGATGGGTGCCGAGAATGCTCACGCCGCTTCAAAAACAGCAGCGCATCGACGCGTCTAAGCACTTTTTGGAGGTGTGTGGAGACAACCCTGTGCAGATTTTGGAGCGGATTGTTACTGGAGATGAAACATGGGTTCATCACTTTGAACCTGAATCAAAACAGGAGTCCATGCAATGGCACAAAAAGGGTACACCACCTCCCAAGAAATTCAAAGTGTCAGAATCGGCTGGAAAGTTGATGGCCACTGTTTTTTGGGATTGTGAGGGAATATTACTGATTGATTATAAAGAAAAAGATACCACTATAACCGGAGAATACTACGCCACAATATTGGAAAAGTTAAAGGAGGCAATTAAAGAAAAACGTCGTGGAAAATTGGCCAAGGGTGTGTTGCTTTTGCAAGACAACGCGCCGGTTCACAAGAGCCGAGTTGCCATGGCTGCTCTTCACACGCATGGATTCGAACCACTTGTTCACCCACCCTACAGTCCAGACCTGGCCCCTAGCGATTTTTATTTGTTTCCAAATTTAAAAAAAGAGCTAAGGGGAAGGAAATTTTCCGACGATAACGAAGTGAAGGAGGCAATTTCGGCGCATTTTGAGGCCAAAGACAAAAAATATTTTTTCGATGGTTTAGAAAAATTAATCCATAGATCAAATAAATGTATTACACTTAAGGGTGATTATATTGAAAAGGAAAAATAAATTTATTGTTATATTTTATTAACAACCCTTTCATTCCGCGAACTTTTGGACCTCCCCTCGTATGTACACTTTACATACATTTTATACTCTTGGACTAAGTCGATATTTAAAGTGTGTATTGAAGCTGTAAATAAGTATCTACTTACAGGTGGCAATATTATAGTGTATTTTAAGATAATTAAGATTGTTGTTATCTAAATTAAGTATGTATGAGACGGGTATGTTGTCTCTGAACTTTCAACCAATGATTATAAGATCCACTGAATTAAAGAGTTTATTGATGGGTTACTGTCTATACTTGTCTATAAAGCACAAGAGAGAATAATATTATGAGTAATATATTCAAATGATATATTTTCATATTTTATAATGGTTAATAAAGTTATTAAATTGCTAATATATTTTGTCAACGATTGCAGACATTGGAAAGAAGATGAAATCTTGCGATATTGTTTCTGTAACCTTCAAACATGTACTTACTATGTATATATGACCTTGTTATTTATATTATGTTCACATTTTAAAAAAACAAACTCTAAAATTTAAATGTGTCAAAGGGTCATCTGACGGCAAGAGTAGTATTATTAATACGGTTTGCACAGAGGTTATCTCAGTAGAACTCGCACTACAGTAAGAATTACGGGCACATTTCGTTATAAAAATAAAATAGGATTTTCCGATAGGACATTAATAAAAAAAATGATAATTTCAAAGCTAGATTTAAAAACCACTATATTAAGCGCGTTAACAATTTTATTTGCCTTATTTTATATTTACTGTCGTTATAAATTAAGTTACTGGAAAAGACGCGGAGTTAGTGAAGTACCAAACGCGAATCTGTTGTTCGGCCATTTTAAAAATGGATTCTTGTTTCGCACCGCACCTGGATACCACCTGGGGGAGGTATACAAGCAGGCACCGAGAGACGCGCCAGTCGCTGGATTCTACGTCTTCCATAAACCATGTCTGCTGCTGAAAGATCCACATATAATCAAACAGATTTTAATAAGAGACTTCGACAATTTTTCCGACCGCCACTTCGGGGGACAATGGCAAAAGGACAGCGTTGGGATGAAAAATTTATTCGGACTAAAGAATCCCGCTTGGAAGTATCTGAGGAGCAAAGTTTCTCCGCTACTGACGAAGACTAAACTCAAACAGATATTGCCGTTCATGATGGAGGCTGGACAGCCGATGATGGAGTATCTCGACAGAGAAGTGAGGGACGGGAAAGGGAAATTTGTCGACGTACAAGATGTTAATTACATATACACCGCTGATCTCATCGCCAATATAGTATTAGGGATCAAAACAAACACATTTCAAAACCCCGACACAGATTTCTATAATTTCTGTAAGTAACCGAATGTATATGTTATCTTATACTTCAAACGAGACTACTAATATTATAAATGTGAATGGTTGTTGGAATTAATGGATGTATGTACGAATTGATGGATGTTTCTCTCTTTCACGCAAAAACTACGGAACGGATTTTGATGAAATTTGTTATGGTAGTAGTTTAGGCCCTGGATTAACACATAGGCTACTTTTTATACCGATTTTTTTATTGCATTTACTTTGTTACACACACATTTAGGTAAATCAAATTTTTTGAAAGGTTTATGTTTAAAATTTTTTATTTTAAAACTTTTTATACTTATAGGTAATCCAGCGATTTCTAGAAAACCTCAACCCATGGGAAATAAGCCATAAAGTTTATTACCATGAGTAATATTATAGTAGTGCTATATTTTAATATTTGTTTTAGTTATGGACTTCTTCAGAGGATTCAAACGGATGGTTGCGTTGGTTATTGTGTTTTTTATGCCTGAATTGGTTAAAGTAATTGGAAATCCTGTTTTCGTCAATTCAAAATATGTACAGAAATTATTTTGGAGCACGATCGAAGCTCGCGAAAAAAATGGTGTTAAAAGAGGAGATTTTGTCGATGCAATCATTCAACTTAAGAATTCAGAACAGAACGAACTTTACAGTAAGTAAAAATTAAAACAAAATTAAACATTTTCAGTAACCCCAAATTGTCAAGTAGTGAGCGAGCTGTTGATGGTTAATTATAGCTAAGGACACTCGCGATCATGCATCTGCATGATAGCTCAGACAAAAAAACTGCATCTTAATCGGACCTTTCGCTTAGAAGCTACGATACCACGGACAGACTCACAGACAAATATACACGTCAAACTTATAAAGGGCCTCTTTTTGCGTCGGAGGTTAAAAAATATGCTTTCGAACAGATACATTTTGATATAGATTGATAAATATTTCCTAAATAAAATTAACAGGCGTTAAATACCTACTGTAATTATTTGGTGGGGTTTGGGGAAAAGTCGGGTAAAGGAATTTTTAAACTAGTAATTGTAGCGGGCTACGACCTCTTGATTTGTGTGTCCTTCTTACGCTTGATTGGTGATGATAATAATACAGCAACAATTTTTATATTCTCCTTTATTGGTGCTTAACACAGATGCGTATTACATATGAGATATGTCTAACACAAATGATTTGATTGATTGATGCTTCCGACCGATTTCGGCCATGGCGACCACTTCGACTCCTATCCGGCATTTTGGCGCTCATGCGCGCGAAGGTGGCTATTATAACCTATTTTCGCGGCAAAACTCCGTGCACATTGAGGACACGTAAGTACGCCGTCTACATAGTGGTATGTAATGGCGGCAGGCGGACGAGCCTTAAGCTGGTCGCGCTTGGTATCAAGGTCAACTTTTCGTTGCTCCTCGAAATCGCGGACGTGGCAATGTACCATCCTGCGCCATTCTGGTCGCTGTGCTGCCAAATGCTCCCATTGAGAGGGCTCTATATTGCATCTCTTCATATGCCGCTTTTGGACATCTTTGAACCGGAGGAGTTGTCCGCCATGCTTCCGCTTGCCTTCCTCCAGTTCAGAGTAAAAGATGCGCTTCGCCAATCTTTCCTCGGGCATGCGCAATACGTGACCGCACCACCGAAGCTGCCGACACATTAAATAGGCCTCAATGCCACCGACATTGGCTCGCCGCAGAACTTCGGTATTACGCACTCTGTCAGACCATCTGATCTTCATGATGGAACGGATGCATTTAAGGTGGAAGCGATCTAAAATGCGTATGTGGCGACGATACGATACACGCACCACGTCTCAGAGGAATATAAGAGATTTGGCAGCACAATTGCCATATAGACAGATATCTTGGTGGCCAACTTAAGGTCATTCGAGCAGAAAACCTTGGAACTAAGCTTGCCAAATGCTGCAGCTGCAGCGCCGACTCTGCTATTGATCTCAGCATCAAGGTTACAGTTGGATGTTACAGTGCTCCCCAGATAACGAAATTTATTATATATTTATTAATTTATATCTAACACAAATACGTCTACAGTCTACACTGAGTATAGCCTTTTAGTTATACTAAATACTAAGTAAATAGGCTTTACTCGTGACATCTGTCAATATGACATTGACACTTACATTTTCAAAAACTACTGTTGTTATTAAGCAACAGTAATAATTACTCGTTTCATAACTAAATACTCGTAAATTGGTATTTCTGAACAACTTTTTACGATGACATTTTTCGTCTTTCGGCGTGGCGTTATCATGTTACCAAAGATAGCATGATAAATTTTTTCACAGAATTCGAAGGCGAGAACCTGATGTTCCAAATTGGCCAGTTTTTCTCCGGATTCGAGTCGAGTTCTACAGCCGTCGCTTTTACATTGATGCAGCTGGCCAAGCGGAAGCCCTTGCAAGACAAGGCTAGGGAGGACATCAAACAGGCTATTGTGAAGCATGGCTGGACGATGGAGGCCTTCAACGAGATGAAGTATATAAATCAGTGTGTAGCCGAAGGAGTGCGGTTGCATCCAGCTGTTTCGACCATAGACCGCTATACCAAAAGTTGGTTCCCTTCTTAAAACGGATGTGTGTAACTTTTAGATACACACACAATATTATATATATTCTATACTTACTAATTTTATAACGAGTAAAAGTTTGTTTGTTTGTTTGCATTGAATAGGATCCGAAACTAATGAGGACCGATTTAGATGAAAATTAGCACAAATTGTGTTACTCTACACTATGGGGATGGACATATGCTACTTTTTATCGCCGCAAAATGAACCATTCAACGATGGAGAAATGATCAAAGAATGCATAATTGCAGTAGCCGAAGAAATGTGCCCTGAAAAGGTAAATTTATTAAAAACTGTCAGTATCTCAGCAAACATTGTGGCTCGAAGGGTAGAAAACATCGCTGAAAATATATCCTCTCAACTGTTCGACAAAAATGGACATGTTGAGTGGTTGGATGCCTTGGATGAGTCAACGGATATGTCAGATACTGTTCAGGTGTTGATTTATATTCGAGGAGTAGATAAAAGCTATGAAGTGCATGAAGAACTTCTTGATATGTATAGTATTCATGGCACAACTACTGGTACAGATATATTTAAAGGAGTTGAAATGGCCATTAATCAAAAGAACCTTCGATGGAAAAGCTTGAAATGTATTACAACTGATGGAGGCAAAAACATGAGTGGGAAAGATAAAGGAGTGGCCGCTCTTGTGTCAAAGGCTGTAGAAAATAACGGTGGTTCAAAACCATTAACCAAAAGTCTTACATTGTATCATTCACAACAGTCTTTGTGCGGAAAATATTTGGATAAGTCTGAAGTTCTGAAACCAGTCATATCAACTGTTAATTTTATCAGATCTTTTGGGCTGAATCACCGACAATTCCGACAATTTATTGAAGAGATTGGAGAAAATGACTTACCTTATCATACTGCCGTACGTTGGCTTAGTTGTGGGAAAGTCCTTCAGCGCTTTTTTGAACTTCGAGCAGTGATCTTACTGAATTACAAAACAACGCATGGCTGTGGAAGTTAGCATTCTATGTTGATTTGACAAAACATGTGAACGAACTGAATTTGAGATTGTAAGGAGGAAACCAGCATCTTCCTGATTTATACACTAATATCAAATCATTCCGGAAGAAATTGATACTGTTTCAATCACAACTACGAAGTAAATGTTTTTCACATTTTAAAACATGTGAACATATCTCTCTCACTCAGTCTCAGCCACACCACTGAGACTGAGTTTCCTATCGATTTTGCAATCGAAACTTTGAGTGCTTTGAAAATAAATTTTTAAACTCGTTTCTCGGACTTTGATGCCATTTTCAGAATCCTTTTGATACTGACATTGAAACCCTAGCCCCGGAACTTCAAATGGAAATGATTGATCTACAGTGCAGTGATATAATTAAGAACAAATATCAAAACTCATCTTTGTTGGAATTTTATAAGGGTCTTCCACTGACACAATTTGATAATTTGCATAAATTTGCTCGTGGGCTGTTTTCTGTTTTTGGTACTACTTATTTGTGTTAGAAGAACTTCTCCAAAATGAAGTAAACAAAAAATGTTTACAGATCTAAATTAACTGATGAGCATCTTAAATCTCTTTTAATAATTGGTACAAGTAAAATTAGTCCACAACTACAAACTATTGTCAGTGGAAAATCTCAATTACATAAATCTCATTAGTATTTCATATGTCATTATGCTTGTTATAAGTTATGTTTTTATTTAAAATGTATAAAATGTTAGTTGGATTCATTTCAATAATTTGTTAGTTATTATATACTGAACTTAAATTTTCTGCATATTATATATGTCTTTACTCATTACAATTCTGTGTTTCTTTATCCAACTTATCACAAAAACAATAACAATAAGCCTACAACAATGTTATGAGTAGTTAGCCCATGACCATATCAATGCAGATGTCATATTAATAATTATTCAACATAAAATTAGAATACTTCAGTAAACTAAATTTTATTTACTATAAAAAATATGTTCTTTAAAAGGAGTTTTCAAGTGTGCTAGCTCTCCGCGGGCCGGACAAAATCTGTCCGCGGGCCGGATGTGGCCCTCGGGCCGTAGTTTGGAGACCCCTGTTTTAGACAAAGGAGGCAAGAATCGGGCGAGAGCATACCTCTACATATTTCGGAGTAAAAAAAATTAGCGAGGTACTGTGAATTTAAGACGGTATTAGAAGAAAATCTTCGTGATCAGCTAGTGTGTGGACTCAGCAGCGAGACAATCAGGCAACGTGTTTTCACGGAGGAAAACCTAGAATATGTCAAGGCCGTTAAAATCGCATGTGCCATGGAGGCGGCGGAACGAGACGCAGCAGCTGTGGAGCGCGCCGAGACCACATCGGCCAGCACCCGTGTCGGTGGTCCGGGTATACTTCATGCCGGGATCGTGCGACGCGGGCGCGACTCCGCATCCCGAGGCGGCACGTGCTCTCAAAAGTCACGGGGACCAAACTCCGGCGGCAGCGGTGGCGGTGGTGGAAACAAGTTGGATCCTTGCGCCGCCTGTGGCAGTTCTGATCATCGGGCTGAGGATTCTCAATACAATCGGTACATCTGCGGCAAATGTAGACAACGAGGTCACCTACGTAAGGTGTGCCCGGAGCGAGGGGGCGGAGCGCAAGCGTGGCGCGCGGGCAAAGGCGGCGGTGGCGGCGGCCGCCTGTTGGCGCACGTGGAGGCCAGGGACCCGGCCGGCAGGGGGCGCAACTCCGACCTGTCGGGCGACGAGTCACCGCCCGAGGATGAAGAGTTGGAGATTGAGGAAGATCTGTATCAACTCTGTCTAAATGTTTATAAGCCGGTAAGCTTATCAATTAAAATTGATAGAATTAGCATACCTATGGAGGTAGATACCGGTTCATTAGTGTCCTGTATAAGTAAAAAAAATGTACGATAAGTATTTTAATACCAGAGTGTTAGAGGAATCGAATTCAGTATTCAAATTTTATAATGGTGCTAAGGTTAGGCCGCTAGGAGTTATTAAACCGTCTGTAAGCTATGGAAGGGAATCTAAATCTTTGGAACTTTTTATTATCGAAGGCGGCACTACATCTTTGTTAGGAAGGCAATGGCTTTCCGAATAAAAAATTAAAATACCTACGTTATTTAGACATGTGGTTGAGACAGAATATTAAAATTATGTTAATCAAAAATTAATGTCGTTGTTTTCCAGGTATAAAGAATTGTTCACGGAGGGACTGGGACGATTCAAGGGAGGGGCGGCGTGGCTGCGGGTGCGCGAGGGAGCAACTCCGGTGTTTTGCCGCGCTCGACCCGTACCGTACGCGCTACGGAATCGCGTCGATGACGAGCTAGATGCAATGCTGCGCACCGGCGTCATTGAGCCGGTTGATAGCGCGGACTGGGCCACACCACTAATACCGCTGCGTAATGCGGACGGGGGACTTCGTATCTGCGCGGACTATAAGGTGACGTTAAATCCTGTTTTGCTGATCGATAGGTACCCTTTACCACGCATCGACGATTTGTTAGTTAAACTTATGGAGCCAAGGTTTTGTCAAAGATTGATCTGTCCCAAGCGTACAATAAAATTGAGCTAGATGATCCGGATAATTTAACAGTAATTAACACTCATAAAGGTCTATTTAAGTATAAGAGATTGGTTTATGGACTATCATCGAGTCCAGGTATTTTCCAGAGGATAATGTCGAACCTCCTTAATGACATTCCTAACGTACAGGTATTTTTGGACGATATTATAATAGGTACAACAACGATGACAAGTCATTTAGAAACTTTAGAAAAATTATTCGATAGATTACATAACAACAGGATTAAATTAAAAAAAAATAAGTGTTTCTTTATGACAAATGAAGTTAAGTATTTGGGGTATATTATCTCCGCAGAGGGAATCAAGGCAGACCCACAGAAAGTAGAAGGAATAGTAAACATCCCCTCCCCGCGTAATGTCACTGAGTTAAGGTCATTTTTAGGAACAATTAACTTTTACGCCAAATTTGTGTGTAACTTAAGCACCATTTTAGCGCCTTTGTATAATTTACTAAAAAAAGGTATTATTTGGAAATGGGATTACGAATGCGAGTTAGCGTGTAAAAAGGTTAAATCGATTTTAACGAGTGTAGATGTCTTAGCTCATTACGATCCGGAAAAGCCATTGTTTCTAACGTGTGATGCTAGCGCGCGGGGTCTCGGAGGAGTACTAACACAGCTGGAAGAAGGGAAGAGCGCGGGTGCAGGGGGCGGTATAAGCCTACGGGAGCGACTGGTTATCTATGTATCGCGCGCGCTCACCTCTGCTGAGAGAAATTATTCACAAATTGAACGGGAGGCGCTAGCGATTGTTTTTAGCATGGAAAAATTACATCAATATCTTTACGGTAGGAAATTTACGTTGAGAACCGATCATAAGCCGCTGGTGGCCATTTTAGGACCCAAACAGGGAATTCCATCGATGGCGGCGAGTCGATTACAACGATGGGCCATTAAGTTGTCAGCGTACACATACGATATTGAATTTGTAGGTTGTATATATAGAGTTTATTAAACTCACTAATACTACAATATGATATACATTTTATCAGTTATGATAACAAAATCAATTGTACCATAAAAGTAGGTAAGTACTAAAAAAATAATAACTTCTCCAAAACTTAAAATGCTACAAAAAAAAGAAATCTCCCAGGTCACCCCCACCAGGCAGAGTACCTAGAAGGCTCAAAGAGTTTCCTCGCTGGATTGCGATACTTATTCTCTGGGCCAGGTAGGTGCCGGCTCTGGGGTCTCGGGTGGCCTCAATGAGTTTTTTGGAGATTTCTCCGAAAAGTTTGTGCGCACCCAGACCCCATGTACCTAAGGTTTCAACCCCAAACGGTTCAAATATGAGATCCCCACTAATGTTCTCATATTTGCGCCGCTTGAGGTTTTCCGCCTGATTGGCGGCCGCACCTGCAGAACTCGAGGTGCCCTGGACATGGGACGGAGCAAGTGTATCGACGCAAGTAGCGTCCCATACAAGAGCCCGTCCCACTCTCCAAGGGACCAGGGTCATACCGTCTGGTCTGTTGCCATCGTCGCTCGCCAAACCAGAGGGTTCCAGCACAGCTGGCACTCCGGCGGTGACAAGAGCCCGACGGATGAGATCGTTCAGACAGTGATGTCGGGAGATGCGGCCGGCGCTTCGTTGACAGGACAGCCCGTGGTGTCCGAGGCTGTCCAAATTTGCACCACAAACACAGCGATGGGGGACGACGTGGGGGGTGCCAAGACGCAGGAAAGTAGCTAACCGGAAAGCTGTTCGATCCAGCAATGTGCCCGTATTGGGTGACGGTAATGCTTGTAGCCAAAGACCCGTTTGGCTACAAGCATTACCGTTTCCCAATTTGTAGGTTTAAAATGATAATGATGAAATCATTACTTCGCTGAAACCATTTTACAATCGGAAAAATGAATTATATGAAGAGTTGGGGTGCGTTATGTGGGGTCACAGAGTAGTAGTGCCGGGGACCTGTAGGTCAAAAGTATTAACCGAGTTCACGAATCGCACATGGGCATCGAAAAGACCAAATCGTTCGCTCGTAGTTACGTGTGGTGGCCTGGCATCGACGAAGCGATCGAGACAATGTGCCGTACGTGCACGACTTGCTCAGCCGAGGCGGACGCGCCACCGCGACACGTACCATGTCCATGGCCTTGGCCCGATAAACCATGAGCTCGTGTTCATCTTGATTTTCTGGGACCGATTACCGGTAGAATTTTCTTGGTTATGGTAGATGCCAGGACCAAGTGGATAGAAGTAAGTCAGGTACCAAGTACGGCGGCGGCCCACACTATAAACAGGTTAAGTGAAGTCTTTTCGCGTTTTGGTTTACCGAAACAAGTAGTTTCTGACAACGGCCCGCCTTTCACAAGTTATGAGTTTTCTCAATTTTTAAAATCAAATGGAGTAGAACATTTATTTTCTGCACCTTATCATCCGGCTTCAAACGGCGCTGCAGAAAATGCAGTTAGAACGGTAAAAAGAGTAATTAAAAAGGCATTAAAGAAAAATTGGACGTAACATTAGTTTTGAACAATTTTCTTTTGCATTATTGTAACACTGAACACTACACAACGGGCGAAACGCCGGCGTTATTAATGTGCGGCCGGAAGCTACGAACCAAGCTGGATTTGTTGAGACCAGACAGGGGCACTAAGGTTAGGAATGCCCAACAAAAGCAACAGCAGACATGTAGCGCTAGCGGGGCACGTGACCAGCGTCCCGGGGAAGAGATTTGGCTTCGCCAGTACAGGGGAGGTGATAGGTGGGTGCAGGAAAAAGTGGCAGAAAAGATAGGTGCTACAGACTATAGGGTAGTCGATGCGATAGGTAGGGAGTCACACAAACATATCGATCAGCTTAAACAAAGGAAACGTAGTTCACTCATTAGTCCGTCGAGTCCTCCCGTAGTAAGGGGGAAGTAAAGGAGGACGGTGGAGAGCCCAGCCCGAGCCGTTTGGATAGGCATGCGTCAGAGTTAGTCACGGTGGAGGATAAAGATGAGTCGCAGGAGCTGTTCAAAGACTGTGAGGAGCCAAGTGCACCGGAAGTAATTGAATCGCCGCGTTTGCCTACTCTTGAGCCGACCCAGTCCCGTCCCATGCGCCGATGTAGGCTAAATAATCCACCAAAATATAATTTATAATTTACTAGTATTAAGGTACTGTCTTGTGTTGTTCAATGTATTAAATTTAATTAGAATTAAGTCTTAAATATTATGTCATAGATAATGTTACCTAAACTGTACTTCTACGAAATAGCTGGTGTAATTAATAGGTAACTACACAATTCAGTTTATTTATTTTGGGTTATTTTTAGTGCTAATTATAGAATAAGGGTGGAGGATTGTAGTGTATGTGTGACTCGTATACGCAGGTGTGCGTGCAGTGTCAGATAGTTAGTCCACAATGAACGGTTGCGCTAGATGTACGTGTATCATTTTTACAATTACTTCAGTTACAACAAGGATCGGCAGTATTATTTTCATTTTGAACTATTTCTGAATCAAAATTCATTTTCGTATCCGTGGACCTTGCCTTAGAGTTCTTTGCCTTCCTTTTATTTTTTGGACGAAAAAAATATTTCGAACACTCTGGATAATGTATTATTGCTGTAATTTTAACCATATTTGCATAAGAAGCACTGGGCGTAGGTGTAGTTGAAGTACTGTTTTATGTCATCGTGTATTACCGGACGCAGAGTTTGGATTATCGTAAATCGGATACATCCTAAGGCCTTTCGATACGTGCAGTTAAATTCAGCCATAATATCCCTCAATTTCTTCTCTCTAAAGAAAGTGGGACAATTTCTAGCCAAGGCCATGTGTTCACCATTACAATTGATGCAATTAAATGTAAGAGTCCCACAATTAACATGATTATTTCCACATTTAGGACATACTACCGATTTGGACGAACATAATTTCGCGAAATGGCCAAACTTCCAGCATTTCGAACATTATGTCACTGCGAAAACGTATGGAAATACTTTTATACGTAACTCATCGATGTAAATATACGCTGGTATGTTCGGACCCTTAAAACACAATCGAACTGCCTCGCTTGGGAGCCACGAACGGTCAGAAGAATCATAATCGCGTTTATTAAGGCGTCGAGCCGACACTAACTGAATATCATTCGGTCAGATTATACTATTACATATATAATCCTCTGACGTCTCCATATCTATGTCTTTAATCACGCCGTATGAGAAACTTTTTTCCATGGCCCTATAAAATCGCCATCCTTGATTTGTAAATGACTCGTTTAACTCCAACTTTGAAGCACTCAAATGGCACGAAAAATCAATACGTAATCTATATTTACTAACGTATTTAATATTTGTAATGTCCCTTGTATTTATTTCTTTTCTTTTTAACAATTTTGCCAACGCAAGTTGTTTAGGCACACCTTCTTTACATGACACATACATTTGAATTTTCTCCTCTTTTCTTTTCTTTCCTGTCTTCTACAACACTCCAATGAGTCTACTAATTCTCTGTCTCGTTTCAATGGTTTTGTAAAACTTTTTATTTCTTCTTTCGTTCCCATCTCGGATTGTATCTGGTTCTCTTTTTGATAAACTTGCAACTCTTCATCTATCATTTCATGGTCACTTATGGAATTATCACTCAACAATATATTGGAATAACATAATTGTTTAGAATCGTATTCATTTGTATCTTCCGTCACGCGCGGAGCACGCCAGCAAACCGAGTTGTTACTGAGTTCCCGGGCGCAACGAGCGCAGTGTTATCGCTGCACTTATTAAAACGTAAGCAACTAGGAACACGACTAATACGCACGAATGCCGTAACGCCACGAATAAAGTCTTCTTTAAGTTGCTACGTATTTTATATTATAAATTATAACATATTTTGTTTTTTTAATTAATTCAGTCACGAAGGTCGGTACTAGGCATCTTCTGCGAAAAATTGCCAAAAGCGGCTGGCAATTTTTAGTTAAGCACTTGTTTTACACCAATTTTTATTGTAGCTACCTGACCTTTTCTCTGTTTGGAATTTTATCTGCAGAGAAACCCAATTTTTTCCTACATTTGTTTTGGATGTTTTACAGTATTTTATATCTTTCCTATAAGTTTTACAAGCACGGTCTCGTCGTAAAATACCTACCCTATAAAATATACATTCCCATGTAATTTGCTTCATATTCTTCCCATTTTCATGTTTTGCATAAAATATCACCACTTATCCATACTTTGTTTTCGGAAAATACTTCCCTATACATGACTAGCTTATTTATACCTATTTATAATATATTTATAAGTTTGCTTTTCAAATAAAGGAACTGATACTCGATAATAGTGTAGCTTTGTTTATATGCGGTTCAGCATTATAGTTTTTGACTAACGTTTTAACAAACAAAATGTCCCTATTTATATAAAATCAATTACGCATATTTTGGGCATATGATCTACTGCTTATGCAAAGACATTTAGGCTAAAGAATATTAAAAATTTGGAAACAAATTATACTAATGAATTGTATGACGTTGCTAAGGTCTTTGACCTCACACATCTGATTGTAATGATGTTATGTAGCTAAAGTCTGCTTCATTTTAAAATCATCTGTTTCTGTGAGGTTGATGACCTTAGAGAGCGCAATCTAATCGAAATTTTTAATTTTGTTTCCAGCCTGAACGTCTTTACATTAGCAGTAGATTATATGCCTAAAATACCGTAATTAATTTTGAATAACCTTAAACTTATATTATATGCATTTTTAACCGCCTCCAATTAAAAGGAGGCGGTTATACGTTCGGCTGTATATATATTTTTTTATTCTTTTTGTATGTTCAACGATTACTCCGACGTCTGTGGACCGATTTTCAACAAATTTGTTTTGATGTATAATCCCAAATTGGTCCTTTTGACATCAAAGTGGTGACCTGATGATGGGATCCACGAGGAATCGAGGGAACTCCTCGAAATTTATATGGTGATTCGACTTTTTCTGAAGTAGTCCAAGCATATGCTACCAAGATTTTGCACCAAGATATACCCTGGATCCAAAATGAACAGAACTCCTGACTCCTTATACCGGATGTTTGGAAGATGGGTGCAAAGCTTTAACGCCTTGTTAGTATAGACCATTTAGAACCGTATTTGACCATTCTTAGCGTTCGTGATGTAAGATTTTATTTTTATCGAATTTTTACATTTTTTGTTGCAAAAACCCCAAATTCCGCAATCAATTGCAAAAAATGGCCAATCTGGAAGATAATCGAATTATTTTTTATTGTATTTGAATTAATTAATGCGTAAGAAACCAAATAAGACTTGATGTACACATCTGTATCATGAGATAAATTTGTAACAGGGGTTTGAAGTTAATAATTTTTTGTGAATTTCGGAAATCTAATTTTTTTGAGGCCATAAATAAAACAAACGGTAACTGGTTTTTTTGTTCAAACATTTAGGAAAACATACCTAGTTATTACTTTTTCGATTGAGGTATCAACTACAAAGATCGCTCACCAATTACTGAAATTATGACCTACAAAGCAAAACTAGGCAGAAAATTAAAAAGTTTAGGCCAGTAGATTAAACGACATTTGCACTTTTAATAAATACTTTGTGCGTTGAAAATGATAACAAAGATCAATTTAGAGTATTATCTTGCACATTTTAAATTAAATTTAGGGAAAAAAAATTATAATTAAAAAAATATATTTTTTATTATTTCTTTAAGTTAGTCCCTCAATTTACTTTGTAAGTCATAATTTCAAAAATTGGTAAGCTATCTTTGTAGTTGATACCTCAAAAGAAAGAATAATAACCACGAATGTTTTTCAAAATGTTTGAACAAAAAAAAACAGTTCCCGTTTTTTTTATTTGTGGCCTCAAAAAATTTGATTTCAGAAATCTAAAAAAAATTATTAACTTCAAACCCCTGTTACAAATTTACCTCTTGATACAGATATGTACGTCTAGTCTTATTTGGTTGTTTACACATTACTAAATTCAAATACAATAAAAAATAATTAGATTATCTTCCAGATTGGCCATTATTTGCAATTAATTGCGATATTTTGGGTTTTTTCAACAAAAATTTAAAAAGTTCGTTAAAAATGAAATCGTACGTTACGAACGCTAAGAATGGTCAAATACGGTTCTAAATGGTCTATACTAACAAGGCGTTAAAGCTTTGCACCCATCTTCCAAACATTCTGTACCTATATACATGTTTGGGGATTTCGGCGTTATTTAAAGAACTGCAAGCATATGGCACTATGTCATTTACAGTAATCATCATCATCACCACCATCATCACAACATACATCATCACATTCTGGTGATATAATAGGTACTTTTCATAGTATTTTACACCCACACGGATATCTTTGAACATTACATTGCCGTCTGTGAACCTATTTGCAAAATTATTTTGTTGTTGTAATGGCTATAATTCGAAATTTGTCCCTTGGTCACCAAAGTGGTGACCTGATGATGGGATCCATGATAAATCGAAGATAGTGATTTTGACTTTGTTAATATTTTGCTATTGTGCACAATTATATTCGTGATCATCATCATCACTATAGTATAATATTTAATGCTTACTGCTACATATTTGCCGCCACTATAACAATAGATAATAATAATTATTTAAAAATATAGTATCTAATCATTATCATCACTGGTGATTGTTTAGTAGGTCCGCAGATCGGTAATGCTTATTTGGGGAAATACCACGGCCTCTCCGAAAACTGTCATGAAATAACGCTTGAGCATGTTATTCCGAACAAGTGAGAATAGCGGAGCCTATTTTGTATTTATAACTTTCTTAAAATGTGTCCATAACAATATTAGATCTTTAAAACTACGCAATGTATTTTGATGCGGGTTTTTTAATAGATAGAGTAATTCAAAAGGAAGATTTATATGTAGAACAGGCATAATATAGTAGAGAAACACTGATAATATTTTAGAGGTTTCTAATGTCGTAAATAAACACATTTTTTGCGCTTACATTGCAAACGCTGGCTGAACCCTACGAGGTATATCAAAATAATGTACTACAGTATTGTACACCTTAAAAAGGTTTACAAAAAGTCCCCGATGGTATATGTTTATCTCTTAGGGATAACCCACAATAATATTTTTTTTCTTTCCTTTTTTTACGAGAAATAATGGCTTATTTACGAAGCGATTTTAAGCAATTCGGCATGAATCCTTATCCAATTATTACATAATGTAATGTAAATGCATATTTTTGAAGATATTACAGATTTTAAATGCAGGGACATTGCGATTGGACCGGGCGGCCGGCGGGGCGTACATAGTATGATGAATGATCCTTAATAAATTAAATACGTTACTCACATTTTATGCACATTATAGTAGCCCTTTAAACCATACAGCTTAAATTATTACCTTTTATTTAGAAGATATCGTAAAATTTATATTCAAGCGCGATAAAAATATATCAAGCGGTCTCGCACGTCGCGTCGAGGTGATAGGGTCCCGATTTTAGCCATTGGGTACGAAACCCTAAAAACATTTTTAATATTATATACAGAAGTATATTGCAGTAAGTAAACTTATTTGCTGAAGAATTTTTTCTCCGAGAACACTATTCCACGCGGGCGAAGCCGCGGGCAATAGCTAGTAGATAATAAATATAACTAAAAACAGAAAAAAAAATTTTTAGCAAAAAATTAAAACCAACTTTCAAATTAAAAATGCACAAACAAAACAATATGAAATAAAACTTATTTTCTAAATAATTCCCCTTTTCAATTCGGCTAAAATGTTAACTATTTCTCTCCTCAATCTACTTCATTTTGAAGTCGGACGAAACGATAAATGAACTGTGGAAACCTTTTTAGGGTTCCATAGTTCATTTATTGTTTCGTCATGTCCGGTCCGTTTGCCCGTCCGTCTTCGGCTTACCAAACGGTTAGTGCTAGAAAAATGAAACTTTGCATGGATATGTGTAATTACAACGTCAACAAAGTGCTAAAATATTTTTTTTGGGGTACCTCTCCTACACTTAAAGTGGAGATGATTTTTTTCCTCGCGACTACCTCATAATGTGGGGTATCATTCAATAGGCCCTTTAGAAACATTGAGAGTTTGCTCAGACGATTTTTTGATTAGGTATCCGTTTGCGAGATATTCAACTTTAAAGCAAATTATTTGGGATGAGGGAGGATGAGGGGAGGAGATGGGGGGACGCCCTGCGTCCCCCCATCCCCGAGCGTCCAGCGAAGCCAATCATATATCTTTGTTAGAATCATGAATTTTGCACTAACGATGACTTATGATTGTATTACATTTGTTTGTCAGGCAAACACACCTGACTTTGTAAATTGGTCGATTAAATCTTCACAATCTAAACGTTAAAGTAGATGTACACGTACATATTATATGCATAGAATAGCCAATCTTTTGAGACTATTTGGAGTCATTGTTAAACGTAATTAGTTTTTAGCTCGTTTCAAACAAGAAATAAAAAATGATTAATTAATAGAATTAATTAATTATTATATTGTGCAATTTTGATAATTAAAAAAAAATAATTCTAAAAATATTTTTTTACTTTCCAAATTTTGCCGCCCCACAAAATTTGCCGCCCTGGGCACTAGCCCTGACTGCCCCTAGGGTAAATCCACCACTGAATACGATAAAAAAGGAAGAAAAACAAAACAAATAAGAATAAAATTAACTCTTTCTTTTTTTCTCTCTTTCTCTTAGATGTGTTACCTCTTCATTCTATTGACAAATAATTTGTAAGCAACTATAAATAATGATAATTTTAAATATCTGCAATCAAAAATTCAAGAAATAAATAAAATCCATGATATAGTCTTATTAGATTTGCCGATCTAGCAAATCTAATAAGACTATAAGATAACAGGTATCAAGTAGGCATGCTTATTTGATATGAATATTCTGTCTTAATAGTTCAATCTAGAACAGGTTAGAATGATTGAATGATTTCAGTATGGGACTGTATAGTTATAATTCTTAATAATTTATATAACAGCAAAGCTTTCAATATCTAGTAAGTTTTGTTATATTGGATATAATTGTGATAAAAAGAGTAATAAAAAAAAATTGAATTTATTATCGATGTCTGAGCAACCTCATCAATTTATTAGTCTATCAGCAATGGATAATTACATGTATTTACATATGTGATGAGAGACTGACTTCTGTGCTAGGGTTAGCCTGTGTTACAGTCTACAGATCACTGTTTACCTGTCCTTCCGGGCTATATTATAACTTATAGTAGATAAGTCACAACTTAACGATACTACAAAGAGAATAACATTATGTTTTTACATAATTATATTATGTTTAAAATTACGAATTTAAATTATATACTATGCTAATGTTCTAATTGATGTGTTGTTAATGTTATTATGATAGTCATATTATTGATTAATTAATTCATAATTGTGGTTGGAGACCAAAGATATTAGAAAACCCGAATACCCGAACCCTATATTATATGACGCAATTAAAAATTAACCTTACTGCTTACTACTTAGCACAGCCTTATTATGCAAAAATAGCAAAATAAACAGCTAAGGTCTTTTATGACTCACTATGATTGAATTATCATTCTATATTTTAATTGTTACTCGGTTCAATGAGACAATTTTCGAGCGTTCGTCATAAATATACAGTTTTCTAATAAATTTGTTGGAATAGCATTATAATAATACTACTAGATACGTGACTAGCACCTTTACCGTCATTGTAAAGTTACATTCTGGTGACTTAAGATTTATAGTTTAATCAAATAAATATTTCAATACTAAGGATGGGCCATGGCCCATGATGATGAAAAATATTTGAGAAGATTTTGTCACTGAAATGTGTACTGAATAAACTGCAGAAATCAAATACCGAAGTGTTAAGATGACATACATCAAACCCAAGTGGCCCCTAACCACAAGATTTATATCTACCTAACCATTATATTACGAGGGGAGGTCCAAAAGTTCGCGGAATGGAGGGGATGGAGTGGGGATAGGGTAGCTCGCTTAGTGTCATACTAATTGAGCACTCATAATTAGTATATATATAAAATCTCAACCCTATAGCGCCATTCGTTTACGAGTACTCGCCTGCTAAACAAGTCAATCCGGAAGCAAACTGCAACTATGGAGAAAATTGAACATCGCGCTGTGATAAAATTCCTTACCAAGCAAGGAAAAAACGTTCAAACCATTTTAAATGAAATGGAAGCCGTTTATGGAGATCAGTGCCCTGGTAAAACAATAGTTTATAAGTGGCATGGACTTTTCAAACATGGTCGAGATTCAATTGAAGACGACCCTCGCTCTGGGCGGCCAGTTGAGGCCACCACATCAGACATCGTCGAAAAAGTCGAAAAACTTGTACTGGAAGACACACGTTTAAAGAAAAAACAATTATCTGCATTTGTTGGAGTATCAGATACAACCATTTTGCGGATCCTGCACGACCACTTGGGCATGACAAAAGTCAGTGCAAGATGGGTGCCGAGAATGCTCACGCCGCTTCAAAAACAGCAGCGCATCGACGCGTCTAAGCACTTTTTGGAGGTGTGTGGAGACAACCCTGTGCAGATTTTGGAGCGGATTGTTACTGGAGATGAAACATGGGTTCATCACTTTGAACCTGAATCAAAACAGGAGTCCATGCAATGGCACAAAAAGGGTACACCACCTCCCAAGAAATTCAAAGTGTCAGAATCGGCTGGAAAGTTGATGGCCACTGTTTTTTGGGATTGTGAGGGAATATTACTGATTGATTATAAAGAAAAAGATACCACTATAACCGGAGAATACTACGCCACAATATTGGAAAAGTTAAAGGAGGCAATTAAAGAAAAACGTCGTGGAAAATTGGCCAAGGGTGTGTTGCTTTTGCAAGACAACGCGCCGGTTCACAAGAGCCGAGTTGCCATGGCTGCTCTTCACACGCATGGATTCGAACCACTTGTTCACCCACCCTACAGTCCAGACCTGGCCCCTAGCGATTTTTATTTGTTTCCAAATTTAAAAAAAGAGCTAAGGGGAAGGAAATTTTCCGACGATAACGAAGTGAAGGAGGCAATTTCGGCGCATTTTGAGGCCAAAGACAAAAAATATTTTTTCGATGGTTTAGAAAAATTAATCCATAGATCAAATAAATGTATTACACTTAAGGGTGATTATATTGAAAAGGAAAAATAAATTTATTGTTATATTTTATTAACAACCCTTTCATTCCGCGAACTTTTGGACCTCCCCTCGTATGTACACTTTACATACATTTTATACTCTTGGACTAAGTCGATATTTAAAGTGTGTATTGAAGCTGTAAATAAGTATCTACTTACAGGTGGCAATATTATAGTGTATTTTAAGATAATTAAGATTGTTGTTATCTAAATTAAGTATGTATGAGACGGGTATGTTGTCTCTGAACTTTCAACCAATGATTATAAGATCCACTGAATTAAAGAGTTTATTGATGGGTTACTGTCTATACTTGTCTATAAAGCACAAGAGAGAATAATATTATGAGTAATATATTCAAATGATATATTTTCATATTTTATAATGGTTAATAAAGTTATTAAATTGCTAATATATTTTGTCAACGATTGCAGACATTGGAAAGAAGATGAAATCTTGCGATATTGTTTCTGTAACCTTCAAACATGTACTTACTATGTATATATGACCTTGTTATTTATATTATGTTCACATTTTAAAAAAACAAACTCTAAAATTTAAATGTGTCAAAGGGTCATCTGACGGCAAGAGTAGTATTATTAATACGGTTTGCACAGAGGTTATCTCAGTAGAACTCGCACTACAGTAAGAATTACGGGCACATTTCGTTATAAAAATAAAATAGGATTTTCCGATAGGACATTAATAAAAAAAATGATAATTTCAAAGCTAGATTTAAAAACCACTATATTAAGCGCGTTAACAATTTTATTTGCCTTATTTTATATTTACTGTCGTTATAAATTAAGTTACTGGAAAAGACGCGGAGTTAGTGAAGTACCAAACGCGAATCTGTTGTTCGGCCATTTTAAAAATGGATTCTTGTTTCGCACCGCACCTGGATACCACCTGGGGGAGGTATACAAGCAGGCACCGAGAGACGCGCCAGTCGCTGGATTCTACGTCTTCCATAAACCATGTCTGCTGCTGAAAGATCCACATATAATCAAACAGATTTTAATAAGAGACTTCGACAATTTTTCCGACCGCCACTTCGGGGGACAATGGCAAAAGGACAGCGTTGGGATGAAAAATTTATTCGGACTAAAGAATCCCGCTTGGAAGTATCTGAGGAGCAAAGTTTCTCCGCTACTGACGAAGACTAAACTCAAACAGATATTGCCGTTCATGATGGAGGCTGGACAGCCGATGATGGAGTATCTCGACAGAGAAGTGAGGGACGGGAAAGGGAAATTTGTCGACGTACAAGATGTTAATTACATATACACCGCTGATCTCATCGCCAATATAGTATTAGGGATCAAAACAAACACATTTCAAAACCCCGACACAGATTTCTATAATTTCTGTAAGTAACCGAATGTATATGTTATCTTATACTTCAAACGAGACTACTAATATTATAAATGTGAATGGTTGTTGGAATTAATGGATGTATGTACGAATTGATGGATGTTTCTCTCTTTCACGCAAAAACTACGGAACGGATTTTGATGAAATTTGTTATGGTAGTAGTTTAGGCCCTGGATTAACACATAGGCTACTTTTTATACCGATTTTTTTATTGCATTTACTTTGTTACACACACATTTAGGTAAATCAAATTTTTTGAAAGGTTTATGTTTAAAATTTTTTATTTTAAAACTTTTTATACTTATAGGTAATCCAGCGATTTCTAGAAAACCTCAACCCATGGGAAATAAGCCATAAAGTTTATTACCATGAGTAATATTATAGTAGTGCTATATTTTAATATTTGTTTTAGTTATGGACTTCTTCAGAGGATTCAAACGGATGGTTGCGTTGGTTATTGTGTTTTTTATGCCTGAATTGGTTAAAGTAATTGGAAATCCTGTTTTCGTCAATTCAAAATATGTACAGAAATTATTTTGGAGCACGATCGAAGCTCGCGAAAAAAATGGTGTTAAAAGAGGAGATTTTGTCGATGCAATCATTCAACTTAAGAATTCAGAACAGAACGAACTTTACAGTAAGTAAAAATTAAAACAAAATTAAACATTTTCAGTAACCCCAAATTGTCAAGTAGTGAGCGAGCTGTTGATGGTTAATTATAGCTAAGGACACTCGCGATCATGCATCTGCATGATAGCTCAGACAAAAAAACTGCATCTTAATCGGACCTTTCGCTTAGAAGCTACGATACCACGGACAGACTCACAGACAAATATACACGTCAAACTTATAAAGGGCCTCTTTTTGCGTCGGAGGTTAAAAAATATGCTTTCGAACAGATACATTTTGATATAGATTGATAAATATTTCCTAAATAAAATTAACAGGCGTTAAATACCTACTGTAATTATTTGGTGGGGTTTGGGGAAAAGTCGGGTAAAGGAATTTTTAAACTAGTAATTGTAGCGGGCTACGACCTCTTGATTTGTGTGTCCTTCTTACGCTTGATTGGTGATGATAATAATACAGCAACAATTTTTATATTCTCCTTTATTGGTGCTTAACACAGATGCGTATTACATATGAGATATGTCTAACACAAATGATTTGATTGATTGATGCTTCCGACCGATTTCGGCCATGGCGACCACTTCGACTCCTATCCGGCATTTTGGCGCTCATGCGCGCGAAGGTGGCTATTATAACCTATTTTCGCGGCAAAACTCCGTGCACATTGAGGACACGTAAGTACGCCGTCTACATAGTGGTATGTAATGGCGGCAGGCGGACGAGCCTTAAGCTGGTCGCGCTTGGTATCAAGGTCAACTTTTCGTTGCTCCTCGAAATCGCGGACGTGGCAATGTACCATCCTGCGCCATTCTGGTCGCTGTGCTGCCAAATGCTCCCATTGAGAGGGCTCTATATTGCATCTCTTCATATGCCGCTTTTGGACATCTTTGAACCGGAGGAGTTGTCCGCCATGCTTCCGCTTGCCTTCCTCCAGTTCAGAGTAAAAGATGCGCTTCGCCAATCTTTCCTCGGGCATGCGCAATACGTGACCGCACCACCGAAGCTGCCGACACATTAAATAGGCCTCAATGCCACCGACATTGGCTCGCCGCAGAACTTCGGTATTACGCACTCTGTCAGACCATCTGATCTTCATGATGGAACGGATGCATTTAAGGTGGAAGCGATCTAAAATGCGTATGTGGCGACGATACGATACACGCACCACGTCTCAGAGGAATATAAGAGATTTGGCAGCACAATTGCCATATAGACAGATATCTTGGTGGCCAACTTAAGGTCATTCGAGCAGAAAACCTTGGAACTAAGCTTGCCAAATGCTGCAGCTGCAGCGCCGACTCTGCTATTGATCTCAGCATCAAGGTTACAGTTGGATGTTACAGTGCTCCCCAGATAACGAAATTTATTATATATTTATTAATTTATATCTAACACAAATACGTCTACAGTCTACACTGAGTATAGCCTTTTAGTTATACTAAATACTAAGTAAATAGGCTTTACTCGTGACATCTGTCAATATGACATTGACACTTACATTTTCAAAAACTACTGTTGTTATTAAGCAACAGTAATAATTACTCGTTTCATAACTAAATACTCGTAAATTGGTATTTCTGAACAACTTTTTACGATGACATTTTTCGTCTTTCGGCGTGGCGTTATCATGTTACCAAAGATAGCATGATAAATTTTTTCACAGAATTCGAAGGCGAGAACCTGATGTTCCAAATTGGCCAGTTTTTCTCCGGATTCGAGTCGAGTTCTACAGCCGTCGCTTTTACATTGATGCAGCTGGCCAAGCGGAAGCCCTTGCAAGACAAGGCTAGGGAGGACATCAAACAGGCTATTGTGAAGCATGGCTGGACGATGGAGGCCTTCAACGAGATGAAGTATATAAATCAGTGTGTAGCCGAAGGAGTGCGGTTGCATCCAGCTGTTTCGACCATAGACCGCTATACCAAAGAGGATTATAAAGTAAACATCTTTACAATTGATTTTGTTCTACATACGAGACTTTTTGGTAAAATTTACTTTTACTTTTGGTTCCCTTCTTAAAACGGATGTGTGTAACTTTTAGATACACACACAATATTATATATATTCTATACTTACTAATTTTATAACGAGTAAAAGTTTGTTTGTTTGTTTGCATTGAATAGGATCCGAAACTAATGAGGACCGATTTAGATGAAAATTAGCACAAATTGTGTTACTCTACACTATGGGGATGGACATATGCTACTTTTTATCGCCGCAAAATGAACCATTCAACGATGGAGAAATGATCAAAGAATGCATAATTGCAGTAGCCGAAGAAATGTGCCCTGAAAAGGTAAATTTATTAAAAACTGTCAGTATCTCAGCAAACACTGTGGCTCGAAGGGTAGAAAACATCGCTGAAAATATATCCTCTCAACTGTTCGACAAAAATGGACATGTTGAGTGGTTGGATGCCTTGGATGAGTCAACGGATATGTCAGATACTGTTCAGGTGTTGATTTATATTCGAGGAGTAGATAAAAGCTATGAAGTGCATGAAGAACTTCTTGATATGTATAGTATTCATGGCACAACTACTGGTACAGATATATTTAAAGGAGTTGAAATGGCCATTAATCAAAAGAACCTTCGATGGAAAAGCTTGAAATGTATTACAACTGATGGAGGCAAAAACATGAGTGGGAAAGATAAAGGAGTGGCCGCTCTTGTGTCAAAGGCTGTAGAAAATAACGGTGGTTCAAAACCATTAGTCTTACATTGTATCATTCACAACAGTCTTTGTGCGGAAAATATTTGGATAAGTCTGAAGTTCTGAAACCAGTCATATCAACTGTTAATTTTATCAGATCTTTTGGGCTGAATCACCGACAATTCCGACAATTTATTGAAGAGATTGGAGAAAATGACTTACCTTATCATACTGCCGTACGTTGGCTTAGTTGTGGGAAAGTCCTTCAGCGCTTTTTTGAACTTCGAGCAGTGATCTTACTGAATTACAAAACAACGCATGGCTGTGGAAGTTAGCATTCTATGTTGATTTGACAAAACATGTGAACGAACTGAATTTGAGATTGTAAGGAGGAAACCAGCATCTTCCTGATTTATACACTAATATCAAATCATTCCGGAAGAAATTGATACTGTTTCAATCACAACTACGAAGTAAATGTTTTTCACATTTTAAAACATGTGAACATATCTCTCTCACTCAGTCTCAGCCACACCACTGAGACTGAGTTTCCTATCGATTTTGCAATCGAAACTTTGAGTGCTTTGAAAATAAATTTTTAAACTCGTTTCTCGGACTTTGATGCCATTTTCAGAATCCTTTTGATACTGACATTGAAACCCTAGCCCCGGAACTTCAAATGGAAATGATTGATCTACAGTGCAGTGATATAATTAAGAACAAATATCAAAACTCATCTTTGTTGGAATTTTATAAGGGTCTTCCACTGACACAATTTGATAATTTGCATAAATTTGCTCGTGGGCTGTTTTCTGTTTTTGGTACTACTTATTTGTGTTAGAAGAACTTCTCCAAAATGAAGTAAACAAAAAATGTTTACAGATCTAAATTAACTGATGAGCATCTTAAATCTCTTTTAATAATTGGTACAAGTAAAATTAGTCCACAACTACAAACTATTGTCAGTGGAAAATCTCAATTACATAAATCTCATTAGTATTTCATATGTCATTATGCTTGTTATAAGTTATGTTTTTATTTAAAATGTATAAAATGTTAGTTGGATTCATTTCAATAATTTGTTAGTTATTATATACTGAACTTAAATTTTCTGCATATTATATATGTCTTTACTCATTACAATTCTGTGTTTCTTTATCCAACTTATCACAAAAACAATAACAATAAGCCTACAACAATGTTATGAGTAGTTAGCCCATGACCATATCAATGCAGATGTCATATTAATAATTATTCAACATAAAATTAGAATACTTCAGTAAACTAAATTTTATTTACTATAAAAAATATGTTCTTTAAAAGGAGTTTTCAAGTGTGCTAGCTCTCCGCGGGCCGGACAAAATCTGTCCGCGGGCCGGATGTGGCCCTCGGGCCGTAGTTTGGAGACCCCTGTTTTAGACAAAGGAGGCAAGAATCGGGCGAGAGCATACCTCTACATATTTCGGAGTAAAAAAAATTAGCGAGGTACTGTGAATTTAAGACGGTATTAGAAGAAAATCTTCGTGATCAGCTAGTGTGTGGACTCAGCAGCGAGACAATCAGGCAACGTGTTTTCACGGAGGAAAACCTAGAATATGTCAAGGCCGTTAAAATTGCATGTGCCATGGAGGCGGCGGAACGAGACGCAGCAGCTGTGGAGCGCGCCGAGACCACATCGGCCAGCACCCGTGTCGGTGGTCCGGGTATACTTCATGCCGGGATCGTGCGACGCGGGCGCGACTCCGCATCCCGAGGCGGCACGTGCTCTCAAAAGTCACGGGGACCAAACTCCGGCGGCAGCGGTGGCGGTGGTGGAAACAAGTTGGATCCTTGCGCCGCCTGTGGCAGTTCTGATCATCGGGCTGAGGATTCTCAATACAATCGGTACATCTGCGGCAAATGTAGACAACGAGGTCACCTACGTAAGGTGTGCCCGGAGCGAGGGGGCGGAGCGCAAGCGTGGCGCGCGGGCAAAGGCGGCGGTGGCGGCGGCCGCCTGTTGGCGCACGTGGAGGCCAGGGACCCGGCCGGCAGGGGGCGCAACTCCGACCTGTCGGGCGACGAGTCACCGCCCGAGGATGAAGAGTTGGAGATTGAGGAAGATCTGTATCAACTCTGTCTAAATGTTTATAAGCCGGTAAGCTTATCAATTAAAATTGATAGAATTAGCATACCTATGGAGGTAGATACCGGTTCATTAGTGTCCTGTATAAGTAAAAAAAATGTACGATAAGTATTTTAATACCAGAGTGTTAGAGGAATCGAATTCAGTATTCAAATTTTATAATGGTGCTAAGGTTAGGCCGCTAGGAGTTATTAAACCGTCTGTAAGCTATGGAAGGGAATCTAAATCTTTGGAACTTTTTATTATCGAAGGCGGCACTACATCTTTGTTAGGAAGGCAATGGCTTTCCGAATAAAAAATTAAAATACCTACGTTATTTAGACATGTGGTTGAGACAGAATATTAAAATTATGTTAATCAAAAATTAATGTCGTTGTTTTCCAGGTATAAAGAATTGTTCACGGAGGGACTGGGACGATTCAAGGGAGGGGCGGCGTGGCTGCGGGTGCGCGAGGGAGCAACTCCGGTGTTTTGCCGCGCTCGACCCGTACCGTACGCGCTACGGAATCGCGTCGATGACGAGCTAGATGCAATGCTGCGCACCGGCGTCATTGAGCCGGTTGATAGCGCGGACTGGGCCACACCACTAATACCGCTGCGTAATGCGGACGGGGGACTTCGTATCTGCGCGGACTATAAGGTGACGTTAAATCCTGTTTTGCTGATCGATAGGTACCCTTTACCACGCATCGACGATTTGTTAGTTAAACTTATGGAGCCAAGGTTTTGTCAAAGATTGATCTGTCCCAAGCGTACAATAAAATTGAGCTAGATGATCCGGATAATTTAACAGTAATTAACACTCATAAAGGTCTATTTAAGTATAAGAGATTGGTTTATGGACTATCATCGAGTCCAGGTATTTTCCAGAGGATAATGTCGAACCTCCTTAATGACATTCCTAACGTACAGGTATTTTTGGACGATATTATAATAGGTACAACAACGATGACAAGTCATTTAGAAACTTTAGAAAAATTATTCGATAGATTACATAACAACAGGATTAAATTAAAAAAAAATAAGTGTTTCTTTATGACAAATGAAGTTAAGTATTTGGGGTATATTATCTCCGCAGAGGGAATCAAGGCAGACCCACAGAAAGTAGAAGGAATAGTAAACATCCCCTCCCCGCGTAATGTCACTGAGTTAAGGTCATTTTTAGGAACAATTAACTTTTACGCCAAATTTGTGTGTAACTTAAGCACCATTTTAGCGCCTTTGTATAATTTACTAAAAAAAGGTATTATTTGGAAATGGGATTACGAATGCGAGTTAGCGTGTAAAAAGGTTAAATCGATTTTAACGAGTGTAGATGTCTTAGCTCATTACGATCCGGAAAAGCCATTGTTTCTAACGTGTGATGCTAGCGCGCGGGGTCTCGGAGGAGTACTAACACAGCTGGAAGAAGGGAAGAGCGCGGGTGCAGGGGGCGGTATAAGCCTACGGGAGCGACTGGTTATCTATGTATCGCGCGCGCTCACCTCTGCTGAGAGAAATTATTCACAAATTGAACGGGAGGCGCTAGCGATTGTTTTTAGCATGGAAAAATTACATCAATATCTTTACGGTAGGAAATTTACGTTGAGAACCGATCATAAGCCGCTGGTGGCCATTTTAGGACCCAAACAGGGAATTCCATCGATGGCGGCGAGTCGATTACAACGATGGGCCATTAAGTTGTCAGCGTACACATACGATATTGAATTTGTAGGTTGTATATATAGAGTTTATTAAACTCACTAATACTACAATATGATATACATTTTATCAGTTATGATAACAAAATCAATTGTACCATAAAAGTAGGTAAGTACTAAAAAAATAATAACTTCTCCAAAACTTAAAATGCTACAAAAAAAAGAAATCTCCCAGGTCACCCCCACCAGGCAGAGTACCTAGAAGGCTCAAAGAGTTTCCTCGCTGGATTGCGATACTTATTCTCTGGGCCAGGTAGGTGCCGGCTCTGGGGTCTCGGGTGGCCTCAATGAGTTTTTTGGAGATTTCTCCGAAAAGTTTGTGCGCACCCAGACCCCATGTACCTAAGGTTTCAACCCCAAACGGTTCAAATATGAGATCCCCACTAATGTTCTCATATTTGCGCCGCTTGAGGTTTTCCGCCTGATTGGCGGCCGCACCTGCAGAACTCGAGGTGCCCTGGACATGGGACGGAGCAAGTGTATCGACGCAAGTAGCGTCCCATACAAGAGCCCGTCCCACTCTCCAAGGGACCAGGGTCATACCGTCTGGTCTGTTGCCATCGTCGCTCGCCAAACCAGAGGGTTCCAGCACAGCTGGCACTCCGGCGGTGACAAGAGCCCGACGGATGAGATCGTTCAGACAGTGATGTCGGGAGATGCGGCCGGCGCTTCGTTGACAGGACAGCCCGTGGTGTCCGAGGCTGTCCAAATTTGCACCACAAACACAGCGATGGGGGACGACGTGGGGGGTGCCAAGACGCAGGAAAGTAGCTAACCGGAAAGCTGTTCGATCCAGCAATGTGCCCGTATTGGGTGACGGTAATGCTTGTAGCCAAAGACCCGTTTGGCTACAAGCATTACCGTTTCCCAATTTGTAGGTTTAAAATGATAATGATGAAATCATTACTTCGCTGAAACCATTTTACAATCGGAAAAATGAATTATATGAAGAGTTGGGGTGCGTTATGTGGGGTCACAGAGTAGTAGTGCCGGGGACCTGTAGGTCAAAAGTATTAACCGAGTTCACGAATCGCACATGGGCATCGAAAAGACCAAATCGTTCGCTCGTAGTTACGTGTGGTGGCCTGGCATCGACGAAGCGATCGAGACAATGTGCCGTACGTGCACGACTTGCTCAGCCGAGGCGGACGCGCCACCGCGACACGTACCATGTCCATGGCCTTGGCCCGATAAACCATGAGCTCGTGTTCATCTTGATTTTCTGGGACCGATTACCGGTAGAATTTTCTTGGTTATGGTAGATGCCAGGACCAAGTGGATAGAAGTAAGTCAGGTACCAAGTACGGCGGCGGCCCACACTATAAACAGGTTAAGTGAAGTCTTTTCGCGTTTTGGTTTACCGAAACAAGTAGTTTCTGACAACGGCCCGCCTTTCACAAGTTATGAGTTTTCTCAATTTTTAAAATCAAATGGAGTAGAACATTTATTTTCTGCACCTTATCATCCGGCTTCAAACGGCGCTGCAGAAAATGCAGTTAGAACGGTAAAAAGAGTAATTAAAAAGGCATTAAAGAAAAATTGGACGTAACATTAGTTTTGAACAATTTTCTTTTGCATTATTGTAACACTGAACACTACACAACGGGCGAAACGCCGGCGTTATTAATGTGCGGCCGGAAGCTACGAACCAAGCTGGATTTGTTGAGACCAGACAGGGGCACTAAGGTTAGGAATGCCCAACAAAAGCAACAGCAGACATGTAGCGCTAGCGGGGCACGTGACCAGCGTCCCGGGGAAGAGATTTGGCTTCGCCAGTACAGGGGAGGTGATAGGTGGGTGCAGGAAAAAGTGGCAGAAAAGATAGGTGCTACAGACTATAGGGTAGTCGATGCGATAGGTAGGGAGTCACACAAACATATCGATCAGCTTAAACAAAGGAAACGTAGTTCACTCATTAGTCCGTCGAGTCCTCCCGTAGTAAGGGGGAAGTAAAGGAGGACGGTGGAGAGCCCAGCCCGAGCCGTTTGGATAGGCATGCGTCAGAGTTAGTCACGGTGGAGGATAAAGATGAGTCGCAGGAGCTGTTCAAAGACTGTGAGGAGCCAAGTGCACCGGAAGTAATTGAATCGCCGCGTTTGCCTACTCTTGAGCCGACCCAGTCCCGTCCCATGCGCCGATGTAGGCTAAATAATCCACCAAAATATAATTTATAATTTACTAGTATTAAGGTACTGTCTTGTGTTGTTCAATGTATTAAATTTAATTAGAATTAAGTCTTAAATATTATGTCATAGATAATGTTACCTAAACTGTACTTCTACGAAATAGCTGGTGTAATTAATAGGTAACTACACAATTCAGTTTATTTATTTTGGGTTATTTTTAGTGCTAATTATAGAATAAGGGTGGAGGATTGTAGTGTATGTGTGACTCGTATACGTAGGTGTGCGTGCAGTGTCAGATAGTTAGTCCACAATGAACGGTTGCGCTAGATGTACGTGTATCATTTTTACAATTACTTCAGTTACAACAAGGATCGGCAGTATTATTTTCATTTTGAACTATTTCTGAATCAAAATTCATTTTCGTATCCGTGGACCTTGCCTTAGAGTTCTTTGCCTTCCTTTTATTTTTTGGACGAAAAAAATATTTCGAACACTCTGGATAATGTATTATTGCTGTAATTTTAACCATATTTGCATAAGAAGCACTGGGCGTAGGTGTAGTTGAAGTACTGTTTTATGTCATCGTGTATTACCGGACGCAGAGTTTGGATTATCGTAAATCGGATACATCCTAAGGCCTTTCGATACGTGCAGTTAAATTCAGCCATAATATCCCTCAATTTCTTCTCTCTAAAGAAAGTGGGACAATTTCTAGCCAAGGCCATGTGTTCACCATTACAATTGATGCAATTAAATGTAAGAGTCCCACAATTAACATGATTATTTCCACATTTAGGACATACTACCGATTTGGACGAACATAATTTCGCGAAATGGCCAAACTTCCAGCATTTCGAACATTATGTCACTGCGAAAACGTATGGAAATACTTTTATACGTAACTCATCGATGTAAATATACGCTGGTATGTTCGGACCCTTAAAACACAATCGAACTGCCTCGCTTGGGAGCCACGAACGGTCAGAAGAATCATAATCGCGTTTATTAAGGCGTCGAGCCGACACTAACTGAATATCATTCGGTCAGATTATACTATTACATATATAATCCTCTGACGTCTCCATATCTATGTCTTTAATCACGCCGTATGAGAAACTTTTTTCCATGGCCCTATAAAATCGCCATCCTTGATTTGTAAATGACTCGTTTAACTCCAACTTTGAAGCACTCAAATGGCACGAAAAATCAATACGTAATCTATATTTACTAACGTATTTAATATTTGTAATGTCCCTTGTATTTATTTCTTTTCTTTTTAACAATTTTGCCAACGCAAGTTGTTTAGGCACACCTTCTTTACATGACACATACATTTGAATTTTCTCCTCTTTTCTTTTCTTTCCTGTCTTCTACAACACTCCAATGAGTCTACTAATTCTCTGTCTCGTTTCAATGGTTTTGTAAAACTTTTTATTTCTTCTTTCGTTCCCATCTCGGATTGTATCTGGTTCTCTTTTTGATAAACTTGCAACTCTTCATCTATCATTTCATGGTCACTTATGGAATTATCACTCAACAATATATTGGAATAACATAATTGTTTAGAATCGTATTCATTTGTATCTTCCGTCACGCGCGGAGCACGCCAGCAAACCGAGTTGTTACTGAGTTCCCGGGCGCAACGAGCGCAGTGTTATCGCTGCACTTATTAAAACGTAAGCAACTAGGAACACGACTAATACGCACGAATGCCGTAACGCCACGAATAAAGTCTTCTTTAAGTTGCTACGTATTTTATATTATAAATTATAACATATTTTGTTTTTTTAATTAATTCAGTCACGAAGGTCGGTACTAGGCATCTTCTGCGAAAAATTGCCAAAAGCGGCTGGCAATTTTTAGTTAAGCACTTGTTTTACACCAATTTTTATTGTAGCTACCTGACCTTTTCTCTGTTTGGAATTTTATCTGCAGAGAAACCCAATTTTTTCCTACATTTGTTTTGGATGTTTTACAGTTTTTTTATATCTTTCCTATAAGTTTTACAAGCACGGTCTCGTCGTAAAATACCTACCCTATAAAATATACATTCCCATGTAATTTGCTTCATATTCTTCCCATTTTCATGTTTTGCATAAAATATCACCACTTATCCATACTTTGTTTTCGGAAAATACTTCCCTATACATGACTAGCTTATTTATACCTATTTATAATATATTTATAAGTTTGCTTTTCAAATAAAGGAACTGATACTCGATAATAGTGTAGCTTTGTTTATATGCGGTTCAGCATTATAGTTTTTGACTAACGTTTTAACAAACAAAATGTCCCTATTTATATAAAATCAATTACGCATATTTTGGGCATATGATCTACTGCTTATGCAAAGACATTTAGGCTAAAGAATATTAAAAATTTGGAAACAAATTATACTAATGAATTGTATGACGTTGCTAAGGTCTTTGACCTCACACATCTGATTGTAATGATGTTATGTAGCTAAAGTCTGCTTCATTTTAAAATCATCTGTTTCTGTGAGGTTGATGACCTTAGAGAGCGCAATCTAATCGAAATTTTTAATTTTGTTTCCAGCCTGAACGTCTTTACATTAGCAGTAGATTATATGCCTAAAATACCGTAATTAATTTTGAATAACCTTAAACTTATATTATATGCATTTTTAACCGCCTCCAATTAAAAGGAGGCGGTTATACGTTCGGCTGTATATATATTTTTTTATTCTTTTTGTATGTTCAACGATTACTCCGACGTCTGTGGACCGATTTTCAACAAATTTGTTTTGATGTATAATCCCAAATTGGTCCTTTTGACATCAAAGTGGTGACCTGATGATGGGATCCACGAGGAATCGAGGGAACTCCTCGAAATTTATATGGTGATTCGACTTTTTCTGAAGTAGTCCAAGCATATGCTACCAAGATTTTGCACCAAGATATACCCTGGATCCAAAATGAACAGAACTCCTGACTCCTTATACCGGATGTTTGGAAGATGGGTGCAAAGCTTTAACGCCTTGTTAGTATAGACCATTTAGAACCGTATTTGACCATTCTTAGCGTTCGTGATGTAAGATTTTATTTTTATCGAATTTTTACATTTTTTGTTGCAAAAACCCCAAATTCCGCAATCAATTGCAAAAAATGGCCAATCTGGAAGATAATCGAATTATTTTTTATTGTATTTGAATTAATTAATGCGTAAGAAACCAAATAAGACTTGATGTACACATCTGTATCATGAGATAAATTTGTAACAGGGGTTTGAAGTTAATAATTTTTTGTGAATTTCGGAAATCTAATTTTTTTGAGGCCATAAATAAAACAAACGGTAACTGGTTTTTTTGTTCAAACATTTAGGAAAACATACCTAGTTATTACTTTTTCGATTGAGGTATCAACTACAAAGATCGCTCACCAATTACTGAAATTATGACCTACAAAGCAAAACTAGGCAGAAAATTAAAAAGTTTAGGCCAGTAGATTAAACGACATTTGCACTTTTAATAAATACTTTGTGCGTTGAAAATGATAACAAAGATCAATTTAGAGTATTATCTTGCACATTTTAAATTAAATTTAGGGAAAAAAAATTATAATTAAAAAAATATATTTTTTATTATTTCTTTAAGTTAGTCCCTCAATTTACTTTGTAAGTCATAATTTCAAAAATTGGTAAGCTATCTTTGTAGTTGATACCTCAAAAGAAAGAATAATAACCACGAATGTTTTTCAAAATGTTTGAACAAAAAAAAACAGTTCCCGTTTTTTTTATTTGTGGCCTCAAAAAATTTGATTTCAGAAATCTAAAAAAAATTATTAACTTCAAACCCCTGTTACAAATTTACCTCTTGATACAGATATGTACGTCTAGTCTTATTTGGTTGTTTACACATTACTAAATTCAAATACAATAAAAAATAATTAGATTATCTTCCAGATTGGCCATTATTTGCAATTAATTGCGATATTTTGGGTTTTTTCAACAAAAATTTAAAAAGTTCGTTAAAAATGAAATCGTACGTTACGAACGCTAAGAATGGTCAAATACGGTTCTAAATGGTCTATACTAACAAGGCGTTAAAGCTTTGCACCCATCTTCCAAACATTCTGTACCTATATACATGTTTGGGGATTTCGGCGTTATTTAAAGAACTGCAAGCATATGGCACTATGTCATTTACAGTAATCATCATCATCACCACCATCATCACAACATACATCATCACATTCTGGTGATATAATAGGTACTTTTCATAGTATTTTACACCCACACGGATATCTTTGAACATTACATTGCCGTCTGTGAACCTATTTGCAAAATTATTTTGTTGTTGTAATGGCTATAATTCGAAATTTGTCCCTTGGTCACCAAAGTGGTGACCTGATGATGGGATCCATGATAAATCGAAGATAGTGATTTTGACTTTGTTAATATTTTGCTATTGTGCACAATTATATTCGTGATCATCATCATCACTATAGTATAATATTTAATGCTTACTGCTACATATTTGCCGCCACTATAACAATAGATAATAATAATTATTTAAAAATATAGTATCTAATCATTATCATCACTGGTGATTGTTTAGTAGGTCCGCAGATCGGTAATGCTTATTTGGGGAAATACCACGGCCTCTCCGAAAACTGTCATGAAATAACGCTTGAGCATGTTATTCCGAACAAGTGAGAATAGCGGAGCCTATTTTGTATTTATAACTTTCTTAAAATGTGTCCATAACAATATTAGATCTTTAAAACTACGCAATGTATTTTGATGCGGGTTTTTTAATAGATAGAGTAATTCAAAAGGAAGATTTATATGTAGAACAGGCATAATATAGTAGAGAAACACTGATAATATTTTAGAGGTTTCTAATGTCGTAAATAAACACATTTTTTGCGCTTACATTGCAAACGCTGGCTGAACCCTACGAGGTATATCAAAATAATGTACTACAGTATTGTACACCTTAAAAAGGTTTACAAAAAGTCCCCGATGGTATATGTTTATCTCTTAGGGATAACCCACAATAATATTTTTTTTCTTTCCTTTTTTTACGAGAAATAATGGCTTATTTACGAAGCGATTTTAAGCAATTCGGCATGAATCCTTATCCAATTATTACATAATGTAATGTAAATGCATATTTTTGAAGATATTACAGATTTTAAATGCAGGGACATTGCGATTGGACCGGGCGGCCGGCGGGGCGTACATAGTATGATGAATGATCCTTAATAAATTAAATACGTTACTCACATTTTATGCACATTATAGTAGCCCTTTAAACCATACAGCTTAAATTATTACCTTTTATTTAGAAGATATCGTAAAATTTATATTCAAGCGCGATAAAAATATATCAAGCGGTCTCGCACGTCGCGTCGAGGTGATAGGGTCCCGATTTTAGCCATTGGGTACGAAACCCTAAAAACATTTTTAATATTATATACAGAAGTATATTGCAGTAAGTAAACTTATTTGCTGAAGAATTTTTTCTCCGAGAACACTATTCCACGCGGGCGAAGCCGCGGGCAATAGCTAGTAGATAATAAATATAACTAAAAACAGAAAAAAAAATTTTTAGCAAAAAATTAAAACCAACTTTCAAATTAAAAATGCACAAACAAAACAATATGAAATAAAACTTATTTTCTAAATAATTCCCCTTTTCAATTCGGCTAAAATGTTAACTATTTCTCTCCTCAATCTACTTCATTTTGAAGTCGGACGAAACGATAAATGAACTGTGGAAACCTTTTTAGGGTTCCATAGTTCATTTATTGTTTCGTCATGTCCGGTCCGTTTGCCCGTCCGTCTTCGGCTTACCAAACGGTTAGTGCTAGAAAAATGAAACTTTGCATGGATATGTGTAATTACAACGTCAACAAAGTGCTAAAATATTTTTTTTGGGGTACCTCTCCTACACTTAAAGTGGAGATGATTTTTTTCCTCGCGACTACCTCATAATGTGGGGTATCATTCAATAGGCCCTTTAGAAACATTGAGAGTTTGCTCAGACGATTTTTTGATTAGGTATCCGTTTGCGAGATATTCAACTTTAAAGCAAATTATTTGGGATGAGGGAGGATGAGGGGAGGAGATGGGGGGACGCCCTGCGTCCCCCCATCCCCGAGCGTCCAGCGAAGCCAATCATATATCTTTGTTAGAATCATGAATTTTGCACTAACGATGACTTATGATTGTATTACATTTGTTTGTCAGGCAAACACACCTGACTTTGTAAATTGGTCGATTAAATCTTCACAATCTAAACGTTAAAGTAGATGTACACGTACATATTATATGCATAGAATAGCCAATCTTTTGAGACTATTTGGAGTCATTGTTAAACGTAATTAGTTTTTAGCTCGTTTCAAACAAGAAATAAAAAATGATTAATTAATAGAATTAATTAATTATTATATTGTGCAATTTTGATAATTGAAAAAAAATAATTCTAAAAATATTTTTTTACTTTCCAAATTTTGCCGCCCCACAAAATTTGCCGCCCTGGGCACTAGCCCTGACTGCCCCTAGGGTAAATCCACCACTGAATACGATAAAAAAGGAAGAAAAACAAAACAAATAAGAATAAAATTAACTCTTTCTTTTTTTCTCTCTTTCTCTTAGATGTGTTACCTCTTCATTCTATTGACAAATAATTTGTAAGCAACTATAAATAATGATAATTTTAAATATCTGCAATCAAAAATTCAAGAAATAAATAAAATCCATGATATAGTCTTATTAGATTTGCCGATCTAGCAAATCTAATAAGACTATAAGATAACAGGTATCAAGTAGGCATGCTTATTTGATATGAATATTCTGTCTTAATAGTTCAATCTAGAACAGGTTAGAATGATTGAATGATTTCAGTATGGGACTGTATAGTTATAATTCTTAATAATTTATATAACAGCAAAGCTTTCAATATCTAGTAAGTTTTGTTATATTGGATATAATTGTGATAAAAAGAGTAATAAAAAAAAATTGAATTTATTATCGATGTCTGAGCAACCTCATCAATTTATTAGTCTATCAGCAATGGATAATTACATGTATTTACATATGTGATGAGAGACTGACTTCTGTGCTAGGGTTAGCCTGTGTTACAGTCTACAGATCACTGTTTACCTGTCCTTCCGGGCTATATTATAACTTATAGTAGATAAGTCACAACTTAACGATACTACAAAGAGAATAACATTATGTTTTTACATAATTATATTATGTTTAAAATTACGAATTTAAATTATATACTATGCTAATGTTCTAATTGATGTGTTGTTAATGTTATTATGATAGTCATATTATTGATTAATTAATTCATAATTGTGGTTGGAGACCAAAGATATTAGAAAACCCGAATACCCGAACCCTATATTATATGACGCAATTAAAAATTAACCTTACTGCTTACTACTTAGCACAGCCTTATTATGCAAAAATAGCAAAATAAACAGCTAAGGTCTTTTATGACTCACTATGATTGAATTTTCATTCTATATTTTAATTGTTACTCGGTTCAATGAGACAATTTTCGAGCGTTCGTCATAAATATACAGTTTTCTAATAAATTTGTTGGAATAGCATTATAATAATACTACTAGATACGTGACTAGCACCTTTACCGTCATTGTAAAGTTACATTCTGGTGACTTAAGATTTATAGTTTAATCAAATAAATATTTCAATACTAAGGATGGGCCATGGCCCATGATGATGAAAAATATTTGAGAAGATTTTGTCACTGAAATGTGTACTGAATAAACTGCAGAAATCAAATACCGAAGTGTTAAGATGACATACATCAAACCCAAGTGGCCCCTAACCACAAGATTTATATCTACCTAACCATTATATTACGAGTATGTACACTTTACATACATTTTATACTCTTGGACTAAGTCGATATTTAAAGTGTGTATTGAAGCTGTAAATAAGTATCTACTTACAGGTGGCAATATTATAGTGTATTTTAAGATAATTAAGATTGTTGTTATCTAAATTAAGTATGTATGAGACGGGTATGTTGTCTCTGAACTTTCAACCAATGATTATAAGATCCACTGAATTAAAGAGTTTATTGATGGGTTACTGTCTATACTTGTCTATAAAGCACAAGAGAGAATAATATTATGAGTAATATATTCAAATGATATATTTTCATATTTTATAATGGTTAATAAAGTTATTAAATTGCTAATATATTTTGTCAACGATTGCAGACATTGGAAAGAAGATGAAATCTTGCGATATTGTTTCTGTAACCTTCAAACATGTACTTACTATGTATATATGACCTTGTTATTTATATTATGTTCACATTTTAAAAAAACAAACTCTAAAATTTAAATGTGTCAAAGGGTCATCTGACGGCAAGAGTAGTATTATTAATACGGTTTGCACAGAGGTTATCTCAGTAGAACTCGCACTACAGTAAGAATTACGGGCACATTTCGTTATAAAAATAAAATAGGATTTTCCGATAGGACATTAATAAAAAAAATGATAATTTCAAAGCTAGATTTAAAAACCACTATATTAAGCGCGTTAACAATTTTATTTGCCTTATTTTATATTTACTGTCGTTATAAATTAAGTTACTGGAAAAGACGCGGAGTTAGTGAAGTACCAAACGCGAATCTGTTGTTCGGCCATTTTAAAAATGGATTCTTGTTTCGCACCGCACCTGGATACCACCTGGGGGAGGTATACAAGCAGGCACCGAGAGACGCGCCAGTCGCTGGATTCTACGTCTTCCATAAACCATGTCTGCTGCTGAAAGATCCACATATAATCAAACAGATTTTAATAAGAGACTTCGACAATTTTTCCGACCGCCACTTCGGGGGACAATGGCAAAAGGACAGCGTTGGGATGAAAAATTTATTCGGACTAAAGAATCCCGCTTGGAAGTATCTGAGGAGCAAAGTTTCTCCGCTACTGACGAAGACTAAACTCAAACAGATATTGCCGTTCATGATGGAGGCTGGACAGCCGATGATGGAGTATCTCGACAGAGAAGTGAGGGACGGGAAAGGGAAATTTGTCGACGTACAAGATGTTAATTACATATACACCGCTGATCTCATCGCCAATATAGTATTAGGGATCAAAACAAACACATTTCAAAACCCCGACACAGATTTCTATAATTTCTGTAAGTAACCGAATGTATATGTTATCTTATACTTCAAACGAGACTACTAATATTATAAATGTGAATGGTTGTTGGAATTAATGGATGTATGTACGAATTGATGGATGTTTCTCTCTTTCACGCAAAAACTACGGAACGGATTTTGATGAAATTTGTTATGGTAGTAGTTTAGGCCCTGGATTAACACATAGGCTACTTTTTATACCGATTTTTTTATTGCATTTACTTTGTTACACACACATTTAGGTAAATCAAATTTTTTGAAAGGTTTATGTTTAAAATTTTTTATTTTAAAACTTTTTATACTTATAGGTAATCCAGCGATTTCTAGAAAACCTCAACCCATGGGAAATAAGCCATAAAGTTTATTACCATGAGTAATATTATAGTAGTGCTATATTTTAATATTTGTTTTAGTTATGGACTTCTTCAGAGGATTCAAACGGATGGTTGCGTTGGTTATTGTGTTTTTTATGCCTGAATTGGTTAAAGTAATTGGAAATCCTGTTTTCGTCAATTCAAAATATGTACAGAAATTATTTTGGAGCACGATCGAAGCTCGCGAAAAAAATGGTGTTAAAAGAGGAGATTTTGTCGATGCAATCATTCAACTTAAGAATTCAGAACAGAACGAACTTTACAGTAAGTAAAAATTAAAACAAAATTAAACATTTTCAGTAACCCCAAATTGTCAAGTAGTGAGCGAGCTGTTGATGGTTAATTATAGCTAAGGACACTCGCGATCATGCATCTGCATGATAGCTCAGACAAAAAAACTGCATCTTAATCGGACCTTTCGCTTAGAAGCTACGATACCACGGACAGACTCACAGACAAATATACACGTCAAACTTATAAAGGGCCTCTTTTTGCGTCGGAGGTTAAAAAATATGCTTTCGAACAGATACATTTTGATATAGATTGATAAATATTTCCTAAATAAAATTAACAGGCGTTAAATACCTACTGTAATTATTTGGTGGGGTTTGGGGAAAAGTCGGGTAAAGGAATTTTTAAACTAGTAATTGTAGCGGGCTACGACCTCTTGATTTGTGTGTCCTTCTTACGCTTGATTGGTGATGATAATAATACAGCAACAATTTTTATATTCTCCTTTATTGGTGCTTAACACAGATGCGTATTACATATGAGATATGTCTAACACAAATGATTTGATTGATTGATGCTTCCGACCGATTTCGGCCATGGCGACCACTTCGACTCCTATCCGGCATTTTGGCGCTCATGCGCGCGAAGGTGGCTATTATAACCTATTTTCGCGGCAAAACTCCGTGCACATTGAGGACACGTAAGTACGCCGTCTACATAGTGGTATGTAATGGCGGCAGGCGGACGAGCCTTAAGCTGGTCGCGCTTGGTATCAAGGTCAACTTTTCGTTGCTCCTCGAAATCGCGGACGTGGCAATGTACCATCCTGCGCCATTCTGGTCGCTGTGCTGCCAAATGCTCCCATTGAGAGGGCTCTATATTGCATCTCTTCATATGCCGCTTTTGGACATCTTTGAACCGGAGGAGTTGTCCGCCATGCTTCCGCTTGCCTTCCTCCAGTTCAGAGTAAAAGATGCGCTTCGCCAATCTTTCCTCGGGCATGCGCAATACGTGACCGCACCACCGAAGCTGCCGACACATTAAATAGGCCTCAATGCCACCGACATTGGCTCGCCGCAGAACTTCGGTATTACGCACTCTGTCAGACCATCTGATCTTCATGATGGAACGGATGCATTTAAGGTGGAAGCGATCTAAAATGCGTATGTGGCGACGATACGATACACGCACCACGTCTCAGAGGAATATAAGAGATTTGGCAGCACAATTGCCATATAGACAGATATCTTGGTGGCCAACTTAAGGTCATTCGAGCAGAAAACCTTGGAACTAAGCTTGCCAAATGCTGCAGCTGCAGCGCCGACTCTGCTATTGATCTCAGCATCAAGGTTACAGTTGGATGTTACAGTGCTCCCCAGATAACGAAATTTATTATATATTTATTAATTTATATCTAACACAAATACGTCTACAGTCTACACTGAGTATAGCCTTTTAGTTATACTAAATACTAAGTAAATAGGCTTTACTCGTGACATCTGTCAATATGACATTGACACTTACATTTTCAAAAACTACTGTTGTTATTAAGCAACAGTAATAATTACTCGTTTCATAACTAAATACTCGTAAATTGGTATTTCTGAACAACTTTTTACGATGACATTTTTCGTCTTTCGGCGTGGCGTTATCATGTTACCAAAGATAGCATGATAAATTTTTTCACAGAATTCGAAGGCGAGAACCTGATGTTCCAAATTGGCCAGTTTTTCTCCGGATTCGAGTCGAGTTCTACAGCCGTCGCTTTTACATTGATGCAGCTGGCCAAGCGGAAGCCCTTGCAAGACAAGGCTAGGGAGGACATCAAACAGGCTATTGTGAAGCATGGCTGGACGATGGAGGCCTTCAACGAGATGAAGTATATAAATCAGTGTGTAGCCGAAGGAGTGCGGTTGCATCCAGCTGTTTCGACCATAGACCGCTATACCAAAAGTTGGTTCCCTTCTTAAAACGGATGTGTGTAACTTTTAGATACACACACAATATTATATATATTCTATACTTACTAATTTTATAACGAGTAAAAGTTTGTTTGTTTGTTTGCATTGAATAGGATCCGAAACTAATGAGGACCGATTTAGATGAAAATTAGCACAAATTGTGTTACTCTACACTATGGGGATGGACATATGCTACTTTTTATCGCCGCAAAATGAACCATTCAACGATGGAGAAATGATCAAAGAATGCATAATTGCAGTAGCCGAAGAAATGTGCCCTGAAAAGGTAAATTTATTAAAAACTGTCAGTATCTCAGCAAACATTGTGGCTCGAAGGGTAGAAAACATCGCTGAAAATATATCCTCTCAACTGTTCGACAAAAATGGACATGTTGAGTGGTTGGATGCCTTGGATGAGTCAACGGATATGTCAGATACTGTTCAGGTGTTGATTTATATTCGAGGAGTAGATAAAAGCTATGAAGTGCATGAAGAACTTCTTGATATGTATAGTATTCATGGCACAACTACTGGTACAGATATATTTAAAGGAGTTGAAATGGCCATTAATCAAAAGAACCTTCGATGGAAAAGCTTGAAATGTATTACAACTGATGGAGGCAAAAACATGAGTGGGAAAGATAAAGGAGTGGCCGCTCTTGTGTCAAAGGCTGTAGAAAATAACGGTGGTTCAAAACCATTAACCAAAAGTCTTACATTGTATCATTCACAACAGTCTTTGTGCGGAAAATATTTGGATAAGTCTGAAGTTCTGAAACCAGTCATATCAACTGTTAATTTTATCAGATCTTTTGGGCTGAATCACCGACAATTCCGACAATTTATTGAAGAGATTGGAGAAAATGACTTACCTTATCATACTGCCGTACGTTGGCTTAGTTGTGGGAAAGTCCTTCAGCGCTTTTTTGAACTTCGAGCAGTGATCTTACTGAATTACAAAACAACGCATGGCTGTGGAAGTTAGCATTCTATGTTGATTTGACAAAACATGTGAACGAACTGAATTTGAGATTGTAAGGAGGAAACCAGCATCTTCCTGATTTATACACTAATATCAAATCATTCCGGAAGAAATTGATACTGTTTCAATCACAACTACGAAGTAAATGTTTTTCACATTTTAAAACATGTGAACATATCTCTCTCACTCAGTCTCAGCCACACCACTGAGACTGAGTTTCCTATCGATTTTGCAATCGAAACTTTGAGTGCTTTGAAAATAAATTTTTAAACTCGTTTCTCGGACTTTGATGCCATTTTCAGAATCCTTTTGATACTGACATTGAAACCCTAGCCCCGGAACTTCAAATGGAAATGATTGATCTACAGTGCAGTGATATAATTAAGAACAAATATCAAAACTCATCTTTGTTGGAATTTTATAAGGGTCTTCCACTGACACAATTTGATAATTTGCATAAATTTGCTCGTGGGCTGTTTTCTGTTTTTGGTACTACTTATTTGTGTTAGAAGAACTTCTCCAAAATGAAGTAAACAAAAAATGTTTACAGATCTAAATTAACTGATGAGCATCTTAAATCTCTTTTAATAATTGGTACAAGTAAAATTAGTCCACAACTACAAACTATTGTCAGTGGAAAATCTCAATTACATAAATCTCATTAGTATTTCATATGTCATTATGCTTGTTATAAGTTATGTTTTTATTTAAAATGTATAAAATGTTAGTTGGATTCATTTCAATAATTTGTTAGTTATTATATACTGAACTTAAATTTTCTGCATATTATATATGTCTTTACTCATTACAATTCTGTGTTTCTTTATCCAACTTATCACAAAAACAATAACAATAAGCCTACAACAATGTTATGAGTAGTTAGCCCATGACCATATCAATGCAGATGTCATATTAATAATTATTCAACATAAAATTAGAATACTTCAGTAAACTAAATTTTATTTACTATAAAAAATATGTTCTTTAAAAGGAGTTTTCAAGTGTGCTAGCTCTCCGCGGGCCGGACAAAATCTGTCCGCGGGCCGGATGTGGCCCTCGGGCCGTAGTTTGGAGACCCCTGTTTTAGACAAAGGAGGCAAGAATCGGGCGAGAGCATACCTCTACATATTTCGGAGTAAAAAAAATTAGCGAGGTACTGTGAATTTAAGACGGTATTAGAAGAAAATCTTCGTGATCAGCTAGTGTGTGGACTCAGCAGCGAGACAATCAGGCAACGTGTTTTCACGGAGGAAAACCTAGAATATGTCAAGGCCGTTAAAATCGCATGTGCCATGGAGGCGGCGGAACGAGACGCAGCAGCTGTGGAGCGCGCCGAGACCACATCGGCCAGCACCCGTGTCGGTGGTCCGGGTATACTTCATGCCGGGATCGTGCGACGCGGGCGCGACTCCGCATCCCGAGGCGGCACGTGCTCTCAAAAGTCACGGGGACCAAACTCCGGCGGCAGCGGTGGCGGTGGTGGAAACAAGTTGGATCCTTGCGCCGCCTGTGGCAGTTCTGATCATCGGGCTGAGGATTCTCAATACAATCGGTACATCTGCGGCAAATGTAGACAACGAGGTCACCTACGTAAGGTGTGCCCGGAGCGAGGGGGCGGAGCGCAAGCGTGGCGCGCGGGCAAAGGCGGCGGTGGCGGCGGCCGCCTGTTGGCGCACGTGGAGGCCAGGGACCCGGCCGGCAGGGGGCGCAACTCCGACCTGTCGGGCGACGAGTCACCGCCCGAGGATGAAGAGTTGGAGATTGAGGAAGATCTGTATCAACTCTGTCTAAATGTTTATAAGCCGGTAAGCTTATCAATTAAAATTGATAGAATTAGCATACCTATGGAGGTAGATACCGGTTCATTAGTGTCCTGTATAAGTAAAAAAAATGTACGATAAGTATTTTAATACCAGAGTGTTAGAGGAATCGAATTCAGTATTCAAATTTTATAATGGTGCTAAGGTTAGGCCGCTAGGAGTTATTAAACCGTCTGTAAGCTATGGAAGGGAATCTAAATCTTTGGAACTTTTTATTATCGAAGGCGGCACTACATCTTTGTTAGGAAGGCAATGGCTTTCCGAATAAAAAATTAAAATACCTACGTTATTTAGACATGTGGTTGAGACAGAATATTAAAATTATGTTAATCAAAAATTAATGTCGTTGTTTTCCAGGTATAAAGAATTGTTCACGGAGGGACTGGGACGATTCAAGGGAGGGGCGGCGTGGCTGCGGGTGCGCGAGGGAGCAACTCCGGTGTTTTGCCGCGCTCGACCCGTACCGTACGCGCTACGGAATCGCGTCGATGACGAGCTAGATGCAATGCTGCGCACCGGCGTCATTGAGCCGGTTGATAGCGCGGACTGGGCCACACCACTAATACCGCTGCGTAATGCGGACGGGGGACTTCGTATCTGCGCGGACTATAAGGTGACGTTAAATCCTGTTTTGCTGATCGATAGGTACCCTTTACCACGCATCGACGATTTGTTAGTTAAACTTATGGAGCCAAGGTTTTGTCAAAGATTGATCTGTCCCAAGCGTACAATAAAATTGAGCTAGATGATCCGGATAATTTAACAGTAATTAACACTCATAAAGGTCTATTTAAGTATAAGAGATTGGTTTATGGACTATCATCGAGTCCAGGTATTTTCCAGAGGATAATGTCGAACCTCCTTAATGACATTCCTAACGTACAGGTATTTTTGGACGATATTATAATAGGTACAACAACGATGACAAGTCATTTAGAAACTTTAGAAAAATTATTCGATAGATTACATAACAACAGGATTAAATTAAAAAAAAATAAGTGTTTCTTTATGACAAATGAAGTTAAGTATTTGGGGTATATTATCTCCGCAGAGGGAATCAAGGCAGACCCACAGAAAGTAGAAGGAATAGTAAACATCCCCTCCCCGCGTAATGTCACTGAGTTAAGGTCATTTTTAGGAACAATTAACTTTTACGCCAAATTTGTGTGTAACTTAAGCACCATTTTAGCGCCTTTGTATAATTTACTAAAAAAAGGTATTATTTGGAAATGGGATTACGAATGCGAGTTAGCGTGTAAAAAGGTTAAATCGATTTTAACGAGTGTAGATGTCTTAGCTCATTACGATCCGGAAAAGCCATTGTTTCTAACGTGTGATGCTAGCGCGCGGGGTCTCGGAGGAGTACTAACACAGCTGGAAGAAGGGAAGAGCGCGGGTGCAGGGGGCGGTATAAGCCTACGGGAGCGACTGGTTATCTATGTATCGCGCGCGCTCACCTCTGCTGAGAGAAATTATTCACAAATTGAACGGGAGGCGCTAGCGATTGTTTTTAGCATGGAAAAATTACATCAATATCTTTACGGTAGGAAATTTACGTTGAGAACCGATCATAAGCCGCTGGTGGCCATTTTAGGACCCAAACAGGGAATTCCATCGATGGCGGCGAGTCGATTACAACGATGGGCCATTAAGTTGTCAGCGTACACATACGATATTGAATTTGTAGGTTGTATATATAGAGTTTATTAAACTCACTAATACTACAATATGATATACATTTTATCAGTTATGATAACAAAATCAATTGTACCATAAAAGTAGGTAAGTACTAAAAAAATAATAACTTCTCCAAAACTTAAAATGCTACAAAAAAAAGAAATCTCCCAGGTCACCCCCACCAGGCAGAGTACCTAGAAGGCTCAAAGAGTTTCCTCGCTGGATTGCGATACTTATTCTCTGGGCCAGGTAGGTGCCGGCTCTGGGGTCTCGGGTGGCCTCAATGAGTTTTTTGGAGATTTCTCCGAAAAGTTTGTGCGCACCCAGACCCCATGTACCTAAGGTTTCAACCCCAAACGGTTCAAATATGAGATCCCCACTAATGTTCTCATATTTGCGCCGCTTGAGGTTTTCCGCCTGATTGGCGGCCGCACCTGCAGAACTCGAGGTGCCCTGGACATGGGACGGAGCAAGTGTATCGACGCAAGTAGCGTCCCATACAAGAGCCCGTCCCACTCTCCAAGGGACCAGGGTCATACCGTCTGGTCTGTTGCCATCGTCGCTCGCCAAACCAGAGGGTTCCAGCACAGCTGGCACTCCGGCGGTGACAAGAGCCCGACGGATGAGATCGTTCAGACAGTGATGTCGGGAGATGCGGCCGGCGCTTCGTTGACAGGACAGCCCGTGGTGTCCGAGGCTGTCCAAATTTGCACCACAAACACAGCGATGGGGGACGACGTGGGGGGTGCCAAGACGCAGGAAAGTAGCTAACCGGAAAGCTGTTCGATCCAGCAATGTGCCCGTATTGGGTGACGGTAATGCTTGTAGCCAAAGACCCGTTTGGCTACAAGCATTACCGTTTCCCAATTTGTAGGTTTAAAATGATAATGATGAAATCATTACTTCGCTGAAACCATTTTACAATCGGAAAAATGAATTATATGAAGAGTTGGGGTGCGTTATGTGGGGTCACAGAGTAGTAGTGCCGGGGACCTGTAGGTCAAAAGTATTAACCGAGTTCACGAATCGCACATGGGCATCGAAAAGACCAAATCGTTCGCTCGTAGTTACGTGTGGTGGCCTGGCATCGACGAAGCGATCGAGACAATGTGCCGTACGTGCACGACTTGCTCAGCCGAGGCGGACGCGCCACCGCGACACGTACCATGTCCATGGCCTTGGCCCGATAAACCATGAGCTCGTGTTCATCTTGATTTTCTGGGACCGATTACCGGTAGAATTTTCTTGGTTATGGTAGATGCCAGGACCAAGTGGATAGAAGTAAGTCAGGTACCAAGTACGGCGGCGGCCCACACTATAAACAGGTTAAGTGAAGTCTTTTCGCGTTTTGGTTTACCGAAACAAGTAGTTTCTGACAACGGCCCGCCTTTCACAAGTTATGAGTTTTCTCAATTTTTAAAATCAAATGGAGTAGAACATTTATTTTCTGCACCTTATCATCCGGCTTCAAACGGCGCTGCAGAAAATGCAGTTAGAACGGTAAAAAGAGTAATTAAAAAGGCATTAAAGAAAAATTGGACGTAACATTAGTTTTGAACAATTTTCTTTTGCATTATTGTAACACTGAACACTACACAACGGGCGAAACGCCGGCGTTATTAATGTGCGGCCGGAAGCTACGAACCAAGCTGGATTTGTTGAGACCAGACAGGGGCACTAAGGTTAGGAATGCCCAACAAAAGCAACAGCAGACATGTAGCGCTAGCGGGGCACGTGACCAGCGTCCCGGGGAAGAGATTTGGCTTCGCCAGTACAGGGGAGGTGATAGGTGGGTGCAGGAAAAAGTGGCAGAAAAGATAGGTGCTACAGACTATAGGGTAGTCGATGCGATAGGTAGGGAGTCACACAAACATATCGATCAGCTTAAACAAAGGAAACGTAGTTCACTCATTAGTCCGTCGAGTCCTCCCGTAGTAAGGGGGAAGTAAAGGAGGACGGTGGAGAGCCCAGCCCGAGCCGTTTGGATAGGCATGCGTCAGAGTTAGTCACGGTGGAGGATAAAGATGAGTCGCAGGAGCTGTTCAAAGACTGTGAGGAGCCAAGTGCACCGGAAGTAATTGAATCGCCGCGTTTGCCTACTCTTGAGCCGACCCAGTCCCGTCCCATGCGCCGATGTAGGCTAAATAATCCACCAAAATATAATTTATAATTTACTAGTATTAAGGTACTGTCTTGTGTTGTTCAATGTATTAAATTTAATTAGAATTAAGTCTTAAATATTATGTCATAGATAATGTTACCTAAACTGTACTTCTACGAAATAGCTGGTGTAATTAATAGGTAACTACACAATTCAGTTTATTTATTTTGGGTTATTTTTAGTGCTAATTATAGAATAAGGGTGGAGGATTGTAGTGTATGTGTGACTCGTATACGCAGGTGTGCGTGCAGTGTCAGATAGTTAGTCCACAATGAACGGTTGCGCTAGATGTACGTGTATCATTTTTACAATTACTTCAGTTACAACAAGGATCGGCAGTATTATTTTCATTTTGAACTATTTCTGAATCAAAATTCATTTTCGTATCCGTGGACCTTGCCTTAGAGTTCTTTGCCTTCCTTTTATTTTTTGGACGAAAAAAATATTTCGAACACTCTGGATAATGTATTATTGCTGTAATTTTAACCATATTTGCATAAGAAGCACTGGGCGTAGGTGTAGTTGAAGTACTGTTTTATGTCATCGTGTATTACCGGACGCAGAGTTTGGATTATCGTAAATCGGATACATCCTAAGGCCTTTCGATACGTGCAGTTAAATTCAGCCATAATATCCCTCAATTTCTTCTCTCTAAAGAAAGTGGGACAATTTCTAGCCAAGGCCATGTGTTCACCATTACAATTGATGCAATTAAATGTAAGAGTCCCACAATTAACATGATTATTTCCACATTTAGGACATACTACCGATTTGGACGAACATAATTTCGCGAAATGGCCAAACTTCCAGCATTTCGAACATTATGTCACTGCGAAAACGTATGGAAATACTTTTATACGTAACTCATCGATGTAAATATACGCTGGTATGTTCGGACCCTTAAAACACAATCGAACTGCCTCGCTTGGGAGCCACGAACGGTCAGAAGAATCATAATCGCGTTTATTAAGGCGTCGAGCCGACACTAACTGAATATCATTCGGTCAGATTATACTATTACATATATAATCCTCTGACGTCTCCATATCTATGTCTTTAATCACGCCGTATGAGAAACTTTTTTCCATGGCCCTATAAAATCGCCATCCTTGATTTGTAAATGACTCGTTTAACTCCAACTTTGAAGCACTCAAATGGCACGAAAAATCAATACGTAATCTATATTTACTAACGTATTTAATATTTGTAATGTCCCTTGTATTTATTTCTTTTCTTTTTAACAATTTTGCCAACGCAAGTTGTTTAGGCACACCTTCTTTACATGACACATACATTTGAATTTTCTCCTCTTTTCTTTTCTTTCCTGTCTTCTACAACACTCCAATGAGTCTACTAATTCTCTGTCTCGTTTCAATGGTTTTGTAAAACTTTTTATTTCTTCTTTCGTTCCCATCTCGGATTGTATCTGGTTCTCTTTTTGATAAACTTGCAACTCTTCATCTATCATTTCATGGTCACTTATGGAATTATCACTCAACAATATATTGGAATAACATAATTGTTTAGAATCGTATTCATTTGTATCTTCCGTCACGCGCGGAGCACGCCAGCAAACCGAGTTGTTACTGAGTTCCCGGGCGCAACGAGCGCAGTGTTATCGCTGCACTTATTAAAACGTAAGCAACTAGGAACACGACTAATACGCACGAATGCCGTAACGCCACGAATAAAGTCTTCTTTAAGTTGCTACGTATTTTATATTATAAATTATAACATATTTTGTTTTTTTAATTAATTCAGTCACGAAGGTCGGTACTAGGCATCTTCTGCGAAAAATTGCCAAAAGCGGCTGGCAATTTTTAGTTAAGCACTTGTTTTACACCAATTTTTATTGTAGCTACCTGACCTTTTCTCTGTTTGGAATTTTATCTGCAGAGAAACCCAATTTTTTCCTACATTTGTTTTGGATGTTTTACAGTATTTTATATCTTTCCTATAAGTTTTACAAGCACGGTCTCGTCGTAAAATACCTACCCTATAAAATATACATTCCCATGTAATTTGCTTCATATTCTTCCCATTTTCATGTTTTGCATAAAATATCACCACTTATCCATACTTTGTTTTCGGAAAATACTTCCCTATACATGACTAGCTTATTTATACCTATTTATAATATATTTATAAGTTTGCTTTTCAAATAAAGGAACTGATACTCGATAATAGTGTAGCTTTGTTTATATGCGGTTCAGCATTATAGTTTTTGACTAACGTTTTAACAAACAAAATGTCCCTATTTATATAAAATCAATTACGCATATTTTGGGCATATGATCTACTGCTTATGCAAAGACATTTAGGCTAAAGAATATTAAAAATTTGGAAACAAATTATACTAATGAATTGTATGACGTTGCTAAGGTCTTTGACCTCACACATCTGATTGTAATGATGTTATGTAGCTAAAGTCTGCTTCATTTTAAAATCATCTGTTTCTGTGAGGTTGATGACCTTAGAGAGCGCAATCTAATCGAAATTTTTAATTTTGTTTCCAGCCTGAACGTCTTTACATTAGCAGTAGATTATATGCCTAAAATACCGTAATTAATTTTGAATAACCTTAAACTTATATTATATGCATTTTTAACCGCCTCCAATTAAAAGGAGGCGGTTATACGTTCGGCTGTATATATATTTTTTTATTCTTTTTGTATGTTCAACGATTACTCCGACGTCTGTGGACCGATTTTCAACAAATTTGTTTTGATGTATAATCCCAAATTGGTCCTTTTGACATCAAAGTGGTGACCTGATGATGGGATCCACGAGGAATCGAGGGAACTCCTCGAAATTTATATGGTGATTCGACTTTTTCTGAAGTAGTCCAAGCATATGCTACCAAGATTTTGCACCAAGATATACCCTGGATCCAAAATGAACAGAACTCCTGACTCCTTATACCGGATGTTTGGAAGATGGGTGCAAAGCTTTAACGCCTTGTTAGTATAGACCATTTAGAACCGTATTTGACCATTCTTAGCGTTCGTGATGTAAGATTTTATTTTTATCGAATTTTTACATTTTTTGTTGCAAAAACCCCAAATTCCGCAATCAATTGCAAAAAATGGCCAATCTGGAAGATAATCGAATTATTTTTTATTGTATTTGAATTAATTAATGCGTAAGAAACCAAATAAGACTTGATGTACACATCTGTATCATGAGATAAATTTGTAACAGGGGTTTGAAGTTAATAATTTTTTGTGAATTTCGGAAATCTAATTTTTTTGAGGCCATAAATAAAACAAACGGTAACTGGTTTTTTTGTTCAAACATTTAGGAAAACATACCTAGTTATTACTTTTTCGATTGAGGTATCAACTACAAAGATCGCTCACCAATTACTGAAATTATGACCTACAAAGCAAAACTAGGCAGAAAATTAAAAAGTTTAGGCCAGTAGATTAAACGACATTTGCACTTTTAATAAATACTTTGTGCGTTGAAAATGATAACAAAGATCAATTTAGAGTATTATCTTGCACATTTTAAATTAAATTTAGGGAAAAAAAATTATAATTAAAAAAATATATTTTTTATTATTTCTTTAAGTTAGTCCCTCAATTTACTTTGTAAGTCATAATTTCAAAAATTGGTAAGCTATCTTTGTAGTTGATACCTCAAAAGAAAGAATAATAACCACGAATGTTTTTCAAAATGTTTGAACAAAAAAAAACAGTTCCCGTTTTTTTTATTTGTGGCCTCAAAAAATTTGATTTCAGAAATCTAAAAAAAATTATTAACTTCAAACCCCTGTTACAAATTTACCTCTTGATACAGATATGTACGTCTAGTCTTATTTGGTTGTTTACACATTACTAAATTCAAATACAATAAAAAATAATTAGATTATCTTCCAGATTGGCCATTATTTGCAATTAATTGCGATATTTTGGGTTTTTTCAACAAAAATTTAAAAAGTTCGTTAAAAATGAAATCGTACGTTACGAACGCTAAGAATGGTCAAATACGGTTCTAAATGGTCTATACTAACAAGGCGTTAAAGCTTTGCACCCATCTTCCAAACATTCTGTACCTATATACATGTTTGGGGATTTCGGCGTTATTTAAAGAACTGCAAGCATATGGCACTATGTCATTTACAGTAATCATCATCATCACCACCATCATCACAACATACATCATCACATTCTGGTGATATAATAGGTACTTTTCATAGTATTTTACACCCACACGGATATCTTTGAACATTACATTGCCGTCTGTGAACCTATTTGCAAAATTATTTTGTTGTTGTAATGGCTATAATTCGAAATTTGTCCCTTGGTCACCAAAGTGGTGACCTGATGATGGGATCCATGATAAATCGAAGATAGTGATTTTGACTTTGTTAATATTTTGCTATTGTGCACAATTATATTCGTGATCATCATCATCACTATAGTATAATATTTAATGCTTACTGCTACATATTTGCCGCCACTATAACAATAGATAATAATAATTATTTAAAAATATAGTATCTAATCATTATCATCACTGGTGATTGTTTAGTAGGTCCGCAGATCGGTAATGCTTATTTGGGGAAATACCACGGCCTCTCCGAAAACTGTCATGAAATAACGCTTGAGCATGTTATTCCGAACAAGTGAGAATAGCGGAGCCTATTTTGTATTTATAACTTTCTTAAAATGTGTCCATAACAATATTAGATCTTTAAAACTACGCAATGTATTTTGATGCGGGTTTTTTAATAGATAGAGTAATTCAAAAGGAAGATTTATATGTAGAACTTTTTTATATGTAGGGAGGATGAGGGGAGGAGATGGGGGGACGCCCTGCGTCCCCCCATCCCCGAGCGTCCAGCGAAGCCAATCATATATCTTTGTTAGAATCATGAATTTTGCACTAACGATGACTTATGATTGTATTACATTTGTTTGTCAGGCAAACACACCTGACTTTGTAAATTGGTCGATTAAATCTTCACAATCTAAACGTTAAAGTAGATGTACACGTACATATTATATGCATAGAATAGCCAATCTTTTGAGACTATTTGGAGTCATTGTTAAACGTAATTAGTTTTTAGCTCGTTTCAAACAAGAAATAAAAAATGATTAATTAATAGAATTAATTAATTATTATATTGTGCAATTTTGATAATTGAAAAAAAATAATTCTAAAAATATTTTTTTACTTTCCAAATTTTGCCGCCCCACAAAATTTGCCGCCCTGGGCACTAGCCCTGACTGCCCCTAGGGTAAATCCACCACTGAATACGATAAAAAAGGAAGAAAAACAAAACAAATAAGAATAAAATTAACTCTTTCTTTTTTTCTCTCTTTCTCTTAGATGTGTTACCTCTTCATTCTATTGACAAATAATTTGTAAGCAACTATAAATAATGATAATTTTAAATATCTGCAATCAAAAATTCAAGAAATAAATAAAATCCATGATATAGTCTTATTAGATTTGCCGATCTAGCAAATCTAATAAGACTATAAGATAACAGGTATCAAGTAGGCATGCTTATTTGATATGAATATTCTGTCTTAATAGTTCAATCTAGAACAGGTTAGAATGATTGAATGATTTCAGTATGGGACTGTATAGTTATAATTCTTAATAATTTATATAACAGCAAAGCTTTCAATATCTAGTAAGTTTTGTTATATTGGATATAATTGTGATAAAAAGAGTAATAAAAAAAAATTGAATTTATTATCGATGTCTGAGCAACCTCATCAATTTATTAGTCTATCAGCAATGGATAATTACATGTATTTACATATGTGATGAGAGACTGACTTCTGTGCTAGGGTTAGCCTGTGTTACAGTCTACAGATCACTGTTTACCTGTCCTTCCGGGCTATATTATAACTTATAGTAGATAAGTCACAACTTAACGATACTACAAAGAGAATAACATTATGTTTTTACATAATTATATTATGTTTAAAATTACGAATTTAAATTATATACTATGCTAATGTTCTAATTGATGTGTTGTTAATGTTATTATGATAGTCATATTATTGATTAATTAATTCATAATTGTGGTTGGAGACCAAAGATATTAGAAAACCCGAATACCCGAACCCTATATTATATGACGCAATTAAAAATTAACCTTACTGCTTACTACTTAGCACAGCCTTATTATGCAAAAATAGCAAAATAAACAGCTAAGGTCTTTTATGACTCACTATGATTGAATTATCATTCTATATTTTAATTGTTACTCGGTTCAATGAGACAATTTTCGAGCGTTCGTCATAAATATACAGTTTTCTAATAAATTTGTTGGAATAGCATTATAATAATACTACTAGATACGTGACTAGCACCTTTACCGTCATTGTAAAGTTACATTCTGGTGACTTAAGATTTATAGTTTAATCAAATAAATATTTCAATACTAAGGATGGGCCATGGCCCATGATGATGAAAAATATTTGAGAAGATTTTGTCACTGAAATGTGTACTGAATAAACTGCAGAAATCAAATACCGAAGTGTTAAGATGACATACATCAAACCCAAGTGGCCCCTAACCACAAGATTTATATCTACCTAACCATTATATTACGAGGGGAGGTCCAAAAGTTCGCGGAATGGAGGGGATGGAGTGGGGATAGGGTAGCTCGCTTAGTGTCATACTAATTGAGCACTCATAATTAGTATATATATAAAATCTCAACCCTATAGCGCCATTCGTTTACGAGTACTCGCCTGCTAAACAAGTCAATCCGGAAGCAAACTGCAACTATGGAGAAAATTGAACATCGCGCTGTGATAAAATTCCTTACCAAGCAAGGAAAAAACGTTCAAACCATTTTAAATGAAATGGAAGCCGTTTATGGAGATCAGTGCCCTGGTAAAACAATAGTTTATAAGTGGCATGGACTTTTCAAACATGGTCGAGATTCAATTGAAGACGACCCTCGCTCTGGGCGGCCAGTTGAGGCCACCACATCAGACATCGTCGAAAAAGTCGAAAAACTTGTACTGGAAGACACACGTTTAAAGAAAAAACAATTATCTGCATTTGTTGGAGTATCAGATACAACCATTTTGCGGATCCTGCACGACCACTTGGGCATGACAAAAGTCAGTGCAAGATGGGTGCCGAGAATGCTCACGCCGCTTCAAAAACAGCAGCGCATCGACGCGTCTAAGCACTTTTTGGAGGTGTGTGGAGACAACCCTGTGCAGATTTTGGAGCGGATTGTTACTGGAGATGAAACATGGGTTCATCACTTTGAACCTGAATCAAAACAGGAGTCCATGCAATGGCACAAAAAGGGTACACCACCTCCCAAGAAATTCAAAGTGTCAGAATCGGCTGGAAAGTTGATGGCCACTGTTTTTTGGGATTGTGAGGGAATATTACTGATTGATTATAAAGAAAAAGATACCACTATAACCGGAGAATACTACGCCACAATATTGGAAAAGTTAAAGGAGGCAATTAAAGAAAAACGTCGTGGAAAATTGGCCAAGGGTGTGTTGCTTTTGCAAGACAACGCGCCGGTTCACAAGAGCCGAGTTGCCATGGCTGCTCTTCACACGCATGGATTCGAACCACTTGTTCACCCACCCTACAGTCCAGACCTGGCCCCTAGCGATTTTTATTTGTTTCCAAATTTAAAAAAAGAGCTAAGGGGAAGGAAATTTTCCGACGATAACGAAGTGAAGGAGGCAATTTCGGCGCATTTTGAGGCCAAAGACAAAAAATATTTTTTCGATGGTTTAGAAAAATTAATCCATAGATCAAATAAATGTATTACACTTAAGGGTGATTATATTGAAAAGGAAAAATAAATTTATTGTTATATTTTATTAACAACCCTTTCATTCCGCGAACTTTTGGACCTCCCCTCGTATGTACACTTTACATACATTTTATACTCTTGGACTAAGTCGATATTTAAAGTGTGTATTGAAGCTGTAAATAAGTATCTACTTACAGGTGGCAATATTATAGTGTATTTTAAGATAATTAAGATTGTTGTTATCTAAATTAAGTATGTATGAGACGGGTATGTTGTCTCTGAACTTTCAACCAATGATTATAAGATCCACTGAATTAAAGAGTTTATTGATGGGTTACTGTCTATACTTGTCTATAAAGCACAAGAGAGAATAATATTATGAGTAATATATTCAAATGATATATTTTCATATTTTATAATGGTTAATAAAGTTATTAAATTGCTAATATATTTTGTCAACGATTGCAGACATTGGAAAGAAGATGAAATCTTGCGATATTGTTTCTGTAACCTTCAAACATGTACTTACTATGTATATATGACCTTGTTATTTATATTATGTTCACATTTTAAAAAAACAAACTCTAAAATTTAAATGTGTCAAAGGGTCATCTGACGGCAAGAGTAGTATTATTAATACGGTTTGCACAGAGGTTATCTCAGTAGAACTCGCACTACAGTAAGAATTACGGGCACATTTCGTTATAAAAATAAAATAGGATTTTCCGATAGGACATTAATAAAAAAAATGATAATTTCAAAGCTAGATTTAAAAACCACTATATTAAGCGCGTTAACAATTTTATTTGCCTTATTTTATATTTACTGTCGTTATAAATTAAGTTACTGGAAAAGACGCGGAGTTAGTGAAGTACCAAACGCGAATCTGTTGTTCGGCCATTTTAAAAATGGATTCTTGTTTCGCACCGCACCTGGATACCACCTGGGGGAGGTATACAAGCAGGCACCGAGAGACGCGCCAGTCGCTGGATTCTACGTCTTCCATAAACCATGTCTGCTGCTGAAAGATCCACATATAATCAAACAGATTTTAATAAGAGACTTCGACAATTTTTCCGACCGCCACTTCGGGGGACAATGGCAAAAGGACAGCGTTGGGATGAAAAATTTATTCGGACTAAAGAATCCCGCTTGGAAGTATCTGAGGAGCAAAGTTTCTCCGCTACTGACGAAGACTAAACTCAAACAGATATTGCCGTTCATGATGGAGGCTGGACAGCCGATGATGGAGTATCTCGACAGAGAAGTGAGGGACGGGAAAGGGAAATTTGTCGACGTACAAGATGTTAATTACATATACACCGCTGATCTCATCGCCAATATAGTATTAGGGATCAAAACAAACACATTTCAAAACCCCGACACAGATTTCTATAATTTCTGTAAGTAACCGAATGTATATGTTATCTTATACTTCAAACGAGACTACTAATATTATAAATGTGAATGGTTGTTGGAATTAATGGATGTATGTACGAATTGATGGATGTTTCTCTCTTTCACGCAAAAACTACGGAACGGATTTTGATGAAATTTGTTATGGTAGTAGTTTAGGCCCTGGATTAACACATAGGCTACTTTTTATACCGATTTTTTTATTGCATTTACTTTGTTACACACACATTTAGGTAAATCAAATTTTTTGAAAGGTTTATGTTTAAAATTTTTTATTTTAAAACTTTTTATACTTATAGGTAATCCAGCGATTTCTAGAAAACCTCAACCCATGGGAAATAAGCCATAAAGTTTATTACCATGAGTAATATTATAGTAGTGCTATATTTTAATATTTGTTTTAGTTATGGACTTCTTCAGAGGATTCAAACGGATGGTTGCGTTGGTTATTGTGTTTTTTATGCCTGAATTGGTTAAAGTAATTGGAAATCCTGTTTTCGTCAATTCAAAATATGTACAGAAATTATTTTGGAGCACGATCGAAGCTCGCGAAAAAAATGGTGTTAAAAGAGGAGATTTTGTCGATGCAATCATTCAACTTAAGAATTCAGAACAGAACGAACTTTACAGTAAGTAAAAATTAAAACAAAATTAAACATTTTCAGTAACCCCAAATTGTCAAGTAGTGAGCGAGCTGTTGATGGTTAATTATAGCTAAGGACACTCGCGATCATGCATCTGCATGATAGCTCAGACAAAAAAACTGCATCTTAATCGGACCTTTCGCTTAGAAGCTACGATACCACGGACAGACTCACAGACAAATATACACGTCAAACTTATAAAGGGCCTCTTTTTGCGTCGGAGGTTAAAAAATATGCTTTCGAACAGATACATTTTGATATAGATTGATAAATATTTCCTAAATAAAATTAACAGGCGTTAAATACCTACTGTAATTATTTGGTGGGGTTTGGGGAAAAGTCGGGTAAAGGAATTTTTAAACTAGTAATTGTAGCGGGCTACGACCTCTTGATTTGTGTGTCCTTCTTACGCTTGATTGGTGATGATAATAATACAGCAACAATTTTTATATTCTCCTTTATTGGTGCTTAACACAGATGCGTATTACATATGAGATATGTCTAACACAAATGATTTGATTGATTGATGCTTCCGACCGATTTCGGCCATGGCGACCACTTCGACTCCTATCCGGCATTTTGGCGCTCATGCGCGCGAAGGTGGCTATTATAACCTATTTTCGCGGCAAAACTCCGTGCACATTGAGGACACGTAAGTACGCCGTCTACATAGTGGTATGTAATGGCGGCAGGCGGACGAGCCTTAAGCTGGTCGCGCTTGGTATCAAGGTCAACTTTTCGTTGCTCCTCGAAATCGCGGACGTGGCAATGTACCATCCTGCGCCATTCTGGTCGCTGTGCTGCCAAATGCTCCCATTGAGAGGGCTCTATATTGCATCTCTTCATATGCCGCTTTTGGACATCTTTGAACCGGAGGAGTTGTCCGCCATGCTTCCGCTTGCCTTCCTCCAGTTCAGAGTAAAAGATGCGCTTCGCCAATCTTTCCTCGGGCATGCGCAATACGTGACCGCACCACCGAAGCTGCCGACACATTAAATAGGCCTCAATGCCACCGACATTGGCTCGCCGCAGAACTTCGGTATTACGCACTCTGTCAGACCATCTGATCTTCATGATGGAACGGATGCATTTAAGGTGGAAGCGATCTAAAATGCGTATGTGGCGACGATACGATACACGCACCACGTCTCAGAGGAATATAAGAGATTTGGCAGCACAATTGCCATATAGACAGATATCTTGGTGGCCAACTTAAGGTCATTCGAGCAGAAAACCTTGGAACTAAGCTTGCCAAATGCTGCAGCTGCAGCGCCGACTCTGCTATTGATCTCAGCATCAAGGTTACAGTTGGATGTTACAGTGCTCCCCAGATAACGAAATTTATTATATATTTATTAATTTATATCTAACACAAATACGTCTACAGTCTACACTGAGTATAGCCTTTTAGTTATACTAAATACTAAGTAAATAGGCTTTACTCGTGACATCTGTCAATATGACATTGACACTTACATTTTCAAAAACTACTGTTGTTATTAAGCAACAGTAATAATTACTCGTTTCATAACTAAATACTCGTAAATTGGTATTTCTGAACAACTTTTTACGATGACATTTTTCGTCTTTCGGCGTGGCGTTATCATGTTACCAAAGATAGCATGATAAATTTTTTCACAGAATTCGAAGGCGAGAACCTGATGTTCCAAATTGGCCAGTTTTTCTCCGGATTCGAGTCGAGTTCTACAGCCGTCGCTTTTACATTGATGCAGCTGGCCAAGCGGAAGCCCTTGCAAGACAAGGCTAGGGAGGACATCAAACAGGCTATTGTGAAGCATGGCTGGACGATGGAGGCCTTCAACGAGATGAAGTATATAAATCAGTGTGTAGCCGAAGGAGTGCGGTTGCATCCAGCTGTTTCGACCATAGACCGCTATACCAAAGAGGATTATAAAGTAAACATCTTTACAATTGATTTTGTTCTACATACGAGACTTTTTGGTAAAATTTACTTTTACTTTTGGTTCCCTTCTTAAAACGGATGTGTGTAACTTTTAGATACACACACAATATTATATATATTCTATACTTACTAATTTTATAACGAGTAAAAGTTTGTTTGTTTGTTTGCATTGAATAGGATCCGAAACTAATGAGGACCGATTTAGATGAAAATTAGCACAAATTGTGTTACTCTACACTATGGGGATGGACATATGCTACTTTTTATCGCCGCAAAATGAACCATTCAACGATGGAGAAATGATCAAAGAATGCATAATTGCAGTAGCCGAAGAAATGTGCCCTGAAAAGGTAAATTTATTAAAAACTGTCAGTATCTCAGCAAACACTGTGGCTCGAAGGGTAGAAAACATCGCTGAAAATATATCCTCTCAACTGTTCGACAAAAATGGACATGTTGAGTGGTTGGATGCCTTGGATGAGTCAACGGATATGTCAGATACTGTTCAGGTGTTGATTTATATTCGAGGAGTAGATAAAAGCTATGAAGTGCATGAAGAACTTCTTGATATGTATAGTATTCATGGCACAACTACTGGTACAGATATATTTAAAGGAGTTGAAATGGCCATTAATCAAAAGAACCTTCGATGGAAAAGCTTGAAATGTATTACAACTGATGGAGGCAAAAACATGAGTGGGAAAGATAAAGGAGTGGCCGCTCTTGTGTCAAAGGCTGTAGAAAATAACGGTGGTTCAAAACCATTAGTCTTACATTGTATCATTCACAACAGTCTTTGTGCGGAAAATATTTGGATAAGTCTGAAGTTCTGAAACCAGTCATATCAACTGTTAATTTTATCAGATCTTTTGGGCTGAATCACCGACAATTCCGACAATTTATTGAAGAGATTGGAGAAAATGACTTACCTTATCATACTGCCGTACGTTGGCTTAGTTGTGGGAAAGTCCTTCAGCGCTTTTTTGAACTTCGAGCAGTGATCTTACTGAATTACAAAACAACGCATGGCTGTGGAAGTTAGCATTCTATGTTGATTTGACAAAACATGTGAACGAACTGAATTTGAGATTGTAAGGAGGAAACCAGCATCTTCCTGATTTATACACTAATATCAAATCATTCCGGAAGAAATTGATACTGTTTCAATCACAACTACGAAGTAAATGTTTTTCACATTTTAAAACATGTGAACATATCTCTCTCACTCAGTCTCAGCCACACCACTGAGACTGAGTTTCCTATCGATTTTGCAATCGAAACTTTGAGTGCTTTGAAAATAAATTTTTAAACTCGTTTCTCGGACTTTGATGCCATTTTCAGAATCCTTTTGATACTGACATTGAAACCCTAGCCCCGGAACTTCAAATGGAAATGATTGATCTACAGTGCAGTGATATAATTAAGAACAAATATCAAAACTCATCTTTGTTGGAATTTTATAAGGGTCTTCCACTGACACAATTTGATAATTTGCATAAATTTGCTCGTGGGCTGTTTTCTGTTTTTGGTACTACTTATTTGTGTTAGAAGAACTTCTCCAAAATGAAGTAAACAAAAAATGTTTACAGATCTAAATTAACTGATGAGCATCTTAAATCTCTTTTAATAATTGGTACAAGTAAAATTAGTCCACAACTACAAACTATTGTCAGTGGAAAATCTCAATTACATAAATCTCATTAGTATTTCATATGTCATTATGCTTGTTATAAGTTATGTTTTTATTTAAAATGTATAAAATGTTAGTTGGATTCATTTCAATAATTTGTTAGTTATTATATACTGAACTTAAATTTTCTGCATATTATATATGTCTTTACTCATTACAATTCTGTGTTTCTTTATCCAACTTATCACAAAAACAATAACAATAAGCCTACAACAATGTTATGAGTAGTTAGCCCATGACCATATCAATGCAGATGTCATATTAATAATTATTCAACATAAAATTAGAATACTTCAGTAAACTAAATTTTATTTACTATAAAAAATATGTTCTTTAAAAGGAGTTTTCAAGTGTGCTAGCTCTCCGCGGGCCGGACAAAATCTGTCCGCGGGCCGGATGTGGCCCTCGGGCCGTAGTTTGGAGACCCCTGTTTTAGACAAAGGAGGCAAGAATCGGGCGAGAGCATACCTCTACATATTTCGGAGTAAAAAAAATTAGCGAGGTACTGTGAATTTAAGACGGTATTAGAAGAAAATCTTCGTGATCAGCTAGTGTGTGGACTCAGCAGCGAGACAATCAGGCAACGTGTTTTCACGGAGGAAAACCTAGAATATGTCAAGGCCGTTAAAATTGCATGTGCCATGGAGGCGGCGGAACGAGACGCAGCAGCTGTGGAGCGCGCCGAGACCACATCGGCCAGCACCCGTGTCGGTGGTCCGGGTATACTTCATGCCGGGATCGTGCGACGCGGGCGCGACTCCGCATCCCGAGGCGGCACGTGCTCTCAAAAGTCACGGGGACCAAACTCCGGCGGCAGCGGTGGCGGTGGTGGAAACAAGTTGGATCCTTGCGCCGCCTGTGGCAGTTCTGATCATCGGGCTGAGGATTCTCAATACAATCGGTACATCTGCGGCAAATGTAGACAACGAGGTCACCTACGTAAGGTGTGCCCGGAGCGAGGGGGCGGAGCGCAAGCGTGGCGCGCGGGCAAAGGCGGCGGTGGCGGCGGCCGCCTGTTGGCGCACGTGGAGGCCAGGGACCCGGCCGGCAGGGGGCGCAACTCCGACCTGTCGGGCGACGAGTCACCGCCCGAGGATGAAGAGTTGGAGATTGAGGAAGATCTGTATCAACTCTGTCTAAATGTTTATAAGCCGGTAAGCTTATCAATTAAAATTGATAGAATTAGCATACCTATGGAGGTAGATACCGGTTCATTAGTGTCCTGTATAAGTAAAAAAAATGTACGATAAGTATTTTAATACCAGAGTGTTAGAGGAATCGAATTCAGTATTCAAATTTTATAATGGTGCTAAGGTTAGGCCGCTAGGAGTTATTAAACCGTCTGTAAGCTATGGAAGGGAATCTAAATCTTTGGAACTTTTTATTATCGAAGGCGGCACTACATCTTTGTTAGGAAGGCAATGGCTTTCCGAATAAAAAATTAAAATACCTACGTTATTTAGACATGTGGTTGAGACAGAATATTAAAATTATGTTAATCAAAAATTAATGTCGTTGTTTTCCAGGTATAAAGAATTGTTCACGGAGGGACTGGGACGATTCAAGGGAGGGGCGGCGTGGCTGCGGGTGCGCGAGGGAGCAACTCCGGTGTTTTGCCGCGCTCGACCCGTACCGTACGCGCTACGGAATCGCGTCGATGACGAGCTAGATGCAATGCTGCGCACCGGCGTCATTGAGCCGGTTGATAGCGCGGACTGGGCCACACCACTAATACCGCTGCGTAATGCGGACGGGGGACTTCGTATCTGCGCGGACTATAAGGTGACGTTAAATCCTGTTTTGCTGATCGATAGGTACCCTTTACCACGCATCGACGATTTGTTAGTTAAACTTATGGAGCCAAGGTTTTGTCAAAGATTGATCTGTCCCAAGCGTACAATAAAATTGAGCTAGATGATCCGGATAATTTAACAGTAATTAACACTCATAAAGGTCTATTTAAGTATAAGAGATTGGTTTATGGACTATCATCGAGTCCAGGTATTTTCCAGAGGATAATGTCGAACCTCCTTAATGACATTCCTAACGTACAGGTATTTTTGGACGATATTATAATAGGTACAACAACGATGACAAGTCATTTAGAAACTTTAGAAAAATTATTCGATAGATTACATAACAACAGGATTAAATTAAAAAAAAATAAGTGTTTCTTTATGACAAATGAAGTTAAGTATTTGGGGTATATTATCTCCGCAGAGGGAATCAAGGCAGACCCACAGAAAGTAGAAGGAATAGTAAACATCCCCTCCCCGCGTAATGTCACTGAGTTAAGGTCATTTTTAGGAACAATTAACTTTTACGCCAAATTTGTGTGTAACTTAAGCACCATTTTAGCGCCTTTGTATAATTTACTAAAAAAAGGTATTATTTGGAAATGGGATTACGAATGCGAGTTAGCGTGTAAAAAGGTTAAATCGATTTTAACGAGTGTAGATGTCTTAGCTCATTACGATCCGGAAAAGCCATTGTTTCTAACGTGTGATGCTAGCGCGCGGGGTCTCGGAGGAGTACTAACACAGCTGGAAGAAGGGAAGAGCGCGGGTGCAGGGGGCGGTATAAGCCTACGGGAGCGACTGGTTATCTATGTATCGCGCGCGCTCACCTCTGCTGAGAGAAATTATTCACAAATTGAACGGGAGGCGCTAGCGATTGTTTTTAGCATGGAAAAATTACATCAATATCTTTACGGTAGGAAATTTACGTTGAGAACCGATCATAAGCCGCTGGTGGCCATTTTAGGACCCAAACAGGGAATTCCATCGATGGCGGCGAGTCGATTACAACGATGGGCCATTAAGTTGTCAGCGTACACATACGATATTGAATTTGTAGGTTGTATATATAGAGTTTATTAAACTCACTAATACTACAATATGATATACATTTTATCAGTTATGATAACAAAATCAATTGTACCATAAAAGTAGGTAAGTACTAAAAAAATAATAACTTCTCCAAAACTTAAAATGCTACAAAAAAAAGAAATCTCCCAGGTCACCCCCACCAGGCAGAGTACCTAGAAGGCTCAAAGAGTTTCCTCGCTGGATTGCGATACTTATTCTCTGGGCCAGGTAGGTGCCGGCTCTGGGGTCTCGGGTGGCCTCAATGAGTTTTTTGGAGATTTCTCCGAAAAGTTTGTGCGCACCCAGACCCCATGTACCTAAGGTTTCAACCCCAAACGGTTCAAATATGAGATCCCCACTAATGTTCTCATATTTGCGCCGCTTGAGGTTTTCCGCCTGATTGGCGGCCGCACCTGCAGAACTCGAGGTGCCCTGGACATGGGACGGAGCAAGTGTATCGACGCAAGTAGCGTCCCATACAAGAGCCCGTCCCACTCTCCAAGGGACCAGGGTCATACCGTCTGGTCTGTTGCCATCGTCGCTCGCCAAACCAGAGGGTTCCAGCACAGCTGGCACTCCGGCGGTGACAAGAGCCCGACGGATGAGATCGTTCAGACAGTGATGTCGGGAGATGCGGCCGGCGCTTCGTTGACAGGACAGCCCGTGGTGTCCGAGGCTGTCCAAATTTGCACCACAAACACAGCGATGGGGGACGACGTGGGGGGTGCCAAGACGCAGGAAAGTAGCTAACCGGAAAGCTGTTCGATCCAGCAATGTGCCCGTATTGGGTGACGGTAATGCTTGTAGCCAAAGACCCGTTTGGCTACAAGCATTACCGTTTCCCAATTTGTAGGTTTAAAATGATAATGATGAAATCATTACTTCGCTGAAACCATTTTACAATCGGAAAAATGAATTATATGAAGAGTTGGGGTGCGTTATGTGGGGTCACAGAGTAGTAGTGCCGGGGACCTGTAGGTCAAAAGTATTAACCGAGTTCACGAATCGCACATGGGCATCGAAAAGACCAAATCGTTCGCTCGTAGTTACGTGTGGTGGCCTGGCATCGACGAAGCGATCGAGACAATGTGCCGTACGTGCACGACTTGCTCAGCCGAGGCGGACGCGCCACCGCGACACGTACCATGTCCATGGCCTTGGCCCGATAAACCATGAGCTCGTGTTCATCTTGATTTTCTGGGACCGATTACCGGTAGAATTTTCTTGGTTATGGTAGATGCCAGGACCAAGTGGATAGAAGTAAGTCAGGTACCAAGTACGGCGGCGGCCCACACTATAAACAGGTTAAGTGAAGTCTTTTCGCGTTTTGGTTTACCGAAACAAGTAGTTTCTGACAACGGCCCGCCTTTCACAAGTTATGAGTTTTCTCAATTTTTAAAATCAAATGGAGTAGAACATTTATTTTCTGCACCTTATCATCCGGCTTCAAACGGCGCTGCAGAAAATGCAGTTAGAACGGTAAAAAGAGTAATTAAAAAGGCATTAAAGAAAAATTGGACGTAACATTAGTTTTGAACAATTTTCTTTTGCATTATTGTAACACTGAACACTACACAACGGGCGAAACGCCGGCGTTATTAATGTGCGGCCGGAAGCTACGAACCAAGCTGGATTTGTTGAGACCAGACAGGGGCACTAAGGTTAGGAATGCCCAACAAAAGCAACAGCAGACATGTAGCGCTAGCGGGGCACGTGACCAGCGTCCCGGGGAAGAGATTTGGCTTCGCCAGTACAGGGGAGGTGATAGGTGGGTGCAGGAAAAAGTGGCAGAAAAGATAGGTGCTACAGACTATAGGGTAGTCGATGCGATAGGTAGGGAGTCACACAAACATATCGATCAGCTTAAACAAAGGAAACGTAGTTCACTCATTAGTCCGTCGAGTCCTCCCGTAGTAAGGGGGAAGTAAAGGAGGACGGTGGAGAGCCCAGCCCGAGCCGTTTGGATAGGCATGCGTCAGAGTTAGTCACGGTGGAGGATAAAGATGAGTCGCAGGAGCTGTTCAAAGACTGTGAGGAGCCAAGTGCACCGGAAGTAATTGAATCGCCGCGTTTGCCTACTCTTGAGCCGACCCAGTCCCGTCCCATGCGCCGATGTAGGCTAAATAATCCACCAAAATATAATTTATAATTTACTAGTATTAAGGTACTGTCTTGTGTTGTTCAATGTATTAAATTTAATTAGAATTAAGTCTTAAATATTATGTCATAGATAATGTTACCTAAACTGTACTTCTACGAAATAGCTGGTGTAATTAATAGGTAACTACACAATTCAGTTTATTTATTTTGGGTTATTTTTAGTGCTAATTATAGAATAAGGGTGGAGGATTGTAGTGTATGTGTGACTCGTATACGTAGGTGTGCGTGCAGTGTCAGATAGTTAGTCCACAATGAACGGTTGCGCTAGATGTACGTGTATCATTTTTACAATTACTTCAGTTACAACAAGGATCGGCAGTATTATTTTCATTTTGAACTATTTCTGAATCAAAATTCATTTTCGTATCCGTGGACCTTGCCTTAGAGTTCTTTGCCTTCCTTTTATTTTTTGGACGAAAAAAATATTTCGAACACTCTGGATAATGTATTATTGCTGTAATTTTAACCATATTTGCATAAGAAGCACTGGGCGTAGGTGTAGTTGAAGTACTGTTTTATGTCATCGTGTATTACCGGACGCAGAGTTTGGATTATCGTAAATCGGATACATCCTAAGGCCTTTCGATACGTGCAGTTAAATTCAGCCATAATATCCCTCAATTTCTTCTCTCTAAAGAAAGTGGGACAATTTCTAGCCAAGGCCATGTGTTCACCATTACAATTGATGCAATTAAATGTAAGAGTCCCACAATTAACATGATTATTTCCACATTTAGGACATACTACCGATTTGGACGAACATAATTTCGCGAAATGGCCAAACTTCCAGCATTTCGAACATTATGTCACTGCGAAAACGTATGGAAATACTTTTATACGTAACTCATCGATGTAAATATACGCTGGTATGTTCGGACCCTTAAAACACAATCGAACTGCCTCGCTTGGGAGCCACGAACGGTCAGAAGAATCATAATCGCGTTTATTAAGGCGTCGAGCCGACACTAACTGAATATCATTCGGTCAGATTATACTATTACATATATAATCCTCTGACGTCTCCATATCTATGTCTTTAATCACGCCGTATGAGAAACTTTTTTCCATGGCCCTATAAAATCGCCATCCTTGATTTGTAAATGACTCGTTTAACTCCAACTTTGAAGCACTCAAATGGCACGAAAAATCAATACGTAATCTATATTTACTAACGTATTTAATATTTGTAATGTCCCTTGTATTTATTTCTTTTCTTTTTAACAATTTTGCCAACGCAAGTTGTTTAGGCACACCTTCTTTACATGACACATACATTTGAATTTTCTCCTCTTTTCTTTTCTTTCCTGTCTTCTACAACACTCCAATGAGTCTACTAATTCTCTGTCTCGTTTCAATGGTTTTGTAAAACTTTTTATTTCTTCTTTCGTTCCCATCTCGGATTGTATCTGGTTCTCTTTTTGATAAACTTGCAACTCTTCATCTATCATTTCATGGTCACTTATGGAATTATCACTCAACAATATATTGGAATAACATAATTGTTTAGAATCGTATTCATTTGTATCTTCCGTCACGCGCGGAGCACGCCAGCAAACCGAGTTGTTACTGAGTTCCCGGGCGCAACGAGCGCAGTGTTATCGCTGCACTTATTAAAACGTAAGCAACTAGGAACACGACTAATACGCACGAATGCCGTAACGCCACGAATAAAGTCTTCTTTAAGTTGCTACGTATTTTATATTATAAATTATAACATATTTTGTTTTTTTAATTAATTCAGTCACGAAGGTCGGTACTAGGCATCTTCTGCGAAAAATTGCCAAAAGCGGCTGGCAATTTTTAGTTAAGCACTTGTTTTACACCAATTTTTATTGTAGCTACCTGACCTTTTCTCTGTTTGGAATTTTATCTGCAGAGAAACCCAATTTTTTCCTACATTTGTTTTGGATGTTTTACAGTTTTTTTATATCTTTCCTATAAGTTTTACAAGCACGGTCTCGTCGTAAAATACCTACCCTATAAAATATACATTCCCATGTAATTTGCTTCATATTCTTCCCATTTTCATGTTTTGCATAAAATATCACCACTTATCCATACTTTGTTTTCGGAAAATACTTCCCTATACATGACTAGCTTATTTATACCTATTTATAATATATTTATAAGTTTGCTTTTCAAATAAAGGAACTGATACTCGATAATAGTGTAGCTTTGTTTATATGCGGTTCAGCATTATAGTTTTTGACTAACGTTTTAACAAACAAAATGTCCCTATTTATATAAAATCAATTACGCATATTTTGGGCATATGATCTACTGCTTATGCAAAGACATTTAGGCTAAAGAATATTAAAAATTTGGAAACAAATTATACTAATGAATTGTATGACGTTGCTAAGGTCTTTGACCTCACACATCTGATTGTAATGATGTTATGTAGCTAAAGTCTGCTTCATTTTAAAATCATCTGTTTCTGTGAGGTTGATGACCTTAGAGAGCGCAATCTAATCGAAATTTTTAATTTTGTTTCCAGCCTGAACGTCTTTACATTAGCAGTAGATTATATGCCTAAAATACCGTAATTAATTTTGAATAACCTTAAACTTATATTATATGCATTTTTAACCGCCTCCAATTAAAAGGAGGCGGTTATACGTTCGGCTGTATATATATTTTTTTATTCTTTTTGTATGTTCAACGATTACTCCGACGTCTGTGGACCGATTTTCAACAAATTTGTTTTGATGTATAATCCCAAATTGGTCCTTTTGACATCAAAGTGGTGACCTGATGATGGGATCCACGAGGAATCGAGGGAACTCCTCGAAATTTATATGGTGATTCGACTTTTTCTGAAGTAGTCCAAGCATATGCTACCAAGATTTTGCACCAAGATATACCCTGGATCCAAAATGAACAGAACTCCTGACTCCTTATACCGGATGTTTGGAAGATGGGTGCAAAGCTTTAACGCCTTGTTAGTATAGACCATTTAGAACCGTATTTGACCATTCTTAGCGTTCGTGATGTAAGATTTTATTTTTATCGAATTTTTACATTTTTTGTTGCAAAAACCCCAAATTCCGCAATCAATTGCAAAAAATGGCCAATCTGGAAGATAATCGAATTATTTTTTATTGTATTTGAATTAATTAATGCGTAAGAAACCAAATAAGACTTGATGTACACATCTGTATCATGAGATAAATTTGTAACAGGGGTTTGAAGTTAATAATTTTTTGTGAATTTCGGAAATCTAATTTTTTTGAGGCCATAAATAAAACAAACGGTAACTGGTTTTTTTGTTCAAACATTTAGGAAAACATACCTAGTTATTACTTTTTCGATTGAGGTATCAACTACAAAGATCGCTCACCAATTACTGAAATTATGACCTACAAAGCAAAACTAGGCAGAAAATTAAAAAGTTTAGGCCAGTAGATTAAACGACATTTGCACTTTTAATAAATACTTTGTGCGTTGAAAATGATAACAAAGATCAATTTAGAGTATTATCTTGCACATTTTAAATTAAATTTAGGGAAAAAAAATTATAATTAAAAAAATATATTTTTTATTATTTCTTTAAGTTAGTCCCTCAATTTACTTTGTAAGTCATAATTTCAAAAATTGGTAAGCTATCTTTGTAGTTGATACCTCAAAAGAAAGAATAATAACCACGAATGTTTTTCAAAATGTTTGAACAAAAAAAAACAGTTCCCGTTTTTTTTATTTGTGGCCTCAAAAAATTTGATTTCAGAAATCTAAAAAAAATTATTAACTTCAAACCCCTGTTACAAATTTACCTCTTGATACAGATATGTACGTCTAGTCTTATTTGGTTGTTTACACATTACTAAATTCAAATACAATAAAAAATAATTAGATTATCTTCCAGATTGGCCATTATTTGCAATTAATTGCGATATTTTGGGTTTTTTCAACAAAAATTTAAAAAGTTCGTTAAAAATGAAATCGTACGTTACGAACGCTAAGAATGGTCAAATACGGTTCTAAATGGTCTATACTAACAAGGCGTTAAAGCTTTGCACCCATCTTCCAAACATTCTGTACCTATATACATGTTTGGGGATTTCGGCGTTATTTAAAGAACTGCAAGCATATGGCACTATGTCATTTACAGTAATCATCATCATCACCACCATCATCACAACATACATCATCACATTCTGGTGATATAATAGGTACTTTTCATAGTATTTTACACCCACACGGATATCTTTGAACATTACATTGCCGTCTGTGAACCTATTTGCAAAATTATTTTGTTGTTGTAATGGCTATAATTCGAAATTTGTCCCTTGGTCACCAAAGTGGTGACCTGATGATGGGATCCATGATAAATCGAAGATAGTGATTTTGACTTTGTTAATATTTTGCTATTGTGCACAATTATATTCGTGATCATCATCATCACTATAGTATAATATTTAATGCTTACTGCTACATATTTGCCGCCACTATAACAATAGATAATAATAATTATTTAAAAATATAGTATCTAATCATTATCATCACTGGTGATTGTTTAGTAGGTCCGCAGATCGGTAATGCTTATTTGGGGAAATACCACGGCCTCTCCGAAAACTGTCATGAAATAACGCTTGAGCATGTTATTCCGAACAAGTGAGAATAGCGGAGCCTATTTTGTATTTATAACTTTCTTAAAATGTGTCCATAACAATATTAGATCTTTAAAACTACGCAATGTATTTTGATGCGGGTTTTTTAATAGATAGAGTAATTCAAAAGGAAGATTTATATGTAGAACAGGCATAATATAGTAGAGAAACACTGATAATATTTTAGAGGTTTCTAATGTCGTAAATAAACACATTTTTTGCGCTTACATTGCAAACGCTGGCTGAACCCTACGAGGTATATCAAAATAATGTACTACAGTATTGTACACCTTAAAAAGGTTTACAAAAAGTCCCCGATGGTATATGTTTATCTCTTAGGGATAACCCACAATAATATTTTTTTTCTTTCCTTTTTTTACGAGAAATAATGGCTTATTTACGAAGCGATTTTAAGCAATTCGGCATGAATCCTTATCCAATTATTACATAATGTAATGTAAATGCATATTTTTGAAGATATTACAGATTTTAAATGCAGGGACATTGCGATTGGACCGGGCGGCCGGCGGGGCGTACATAGTATGATGAATGATCCTTAATAAATTAAATACGTTACTCACATTTTATGCACATTATAGTAGCCCTTTAAACCATACAGCTTAAATTATTACCTTTTATTTAGAAGATATCGTAAAATTTATATTCAAGCGCGATAAAAATATATCAAGCGGTCTCGCACGTCGCGTCGAGGTGATAGGGTCCCGATTTTAGCCATTGGGTACGAAACCCTAAAAACATTTTTAATATTATATACAGAAGTATATTGCAGTAAGTAAACTTATTTGCTGAAGAATTTTTTCTCCGAGAACACTATTCCACGCGGGCGAAGCCGCGGGCAATAGCTAGTAGATAATAAATATAACTAAAAACAGAAAAAAAAATTTTTAGCAAAAAATTAAAACCAACTTTCAAATTAAAAATGCACAAACAAAACAATATGAAATAAAACTTATTTTCTAAATAATTCCCCTTTTCAATTCGGCTAAAATGTTAACTATTTCTCTCCTCAATCTACTTCATTTTGAAGTCGGACGAAACGATAAATGAACTGTGGAAACCTTTTTAGGGTTCCATAGTTCATTTATTGTTTCGTCATGTCCGGTCCGTTTGCCCGTCCGTCTTCGGCTTACCAAACGGTTAGTGCTAGAAAAATGAAACTTTGCATGGATATGTGTAATTACAACGTCAACAAAGTGCTAAAATATTTTTTTTGGGGTACCTCTCCTACACTTAAAGTGGAGATGATTTTTTTCCTCGCGACTACCTCATAATGTGGGGTATCATTCAATAGGCCCTTTAGAAACATTGAGAGTTTGCTCAGACGATTTTTTGATTAGGTATCCGTTTGCGAGATATTCAACTTTAAAGCAAATTATTTGGGATGAGGGAGGATGAGGGGAGGAGATGGGGGGACGCCCTGCGTCCCCCCATCCCCGAGCGTCCAGCGAAGCCAATCATATATCTTTGTTAGAATCATGAATTTTGCACTAACGATGACTTATGATTGTATTACATTTGTTTGTCAGGCAAACACACCTGACTTTGTAAATTGGTCGATTAAATCTTCACAATCTAAACGTTAAAGTAGATGTACACGTACATATTATATGCATAGAATAGCCAATCTTTTGAGACTATTTGGAGTCATTGTTAAACGTAATTAGTTTTTAGCTCGTTTCAAACAAGAAATAAAAAATGATTAATTAATAGAATTAATTAATTATTATATTGTGCAATTTTGATAATTGAAAAAAAATAATTCTAAAAATATTTTTTTACTTTCCAAATTTTGCCGCCCCACAAAATTTGCCGCCCTGGGCACTAGCCCTGACTGCCCCTAGGGTAAATCCACCACTGAATACGATAAAAAAGGAAGAAAAACAAAACAAATAAGAATAAAATTAACTCTTTCTTTTTTTCTCTCTTTCTCTTAGATGTGTTACCTCTTCATTCTATTGACAAATAATTTGTAAGCAACTATAAATAATGATAATTTTAAATATCTGCAATCAAAAATTCAAGAAATAAATAAAATCCATGATATAGTCTTATTAGATTTGCCGATCTAGCAAATCTAATAAGACTATAAGATAACAGGTATCAAGTAGGCATGCTTATTTGATATGAATATTCTGTCTTAATAGTTCAATCTAGAACAGGTTAGAATGATTGAATGATTTCAGTATGGGACTGTATAGTTATAATTCTTAATAATTTATATAACAGCAAAGCTTTCAATATCTAGTAAGTTTTGTTATATTGGATATAATTGTGATAAAAAGAGTAATAAAAAAAAATTGAATTTATTATCGATGTCTGAGCAACCTCATCAATTTATTAGTCTATCAGCAATGGATAATTACATGTATTTACATATGTGATGAGAGACTGACTTCTGTGCTAGGGTTAGCCTGTGTTACAGTCTACAGATCACTGTTTACCTGTCCTTCCGGGCTATATTATAACTTATAGTAGATAAGTCACAACTTAACGATACTACAAAGAGAATAACATTATGTTTTTACATAATTATATTATGTTTAAAATTACGAATTTAAATTATATACTATGCTAATGTTCTAATTGATGTGTTGTTAATGTTATTATGATAGTCATATTATTGATTAATTAATTCATAATTGTGGTTGGAGACCAAAGATATTAGAAAACCCGAATACCCGAACCCTATATTATATGACGCAATTAAAAATTAACCTTACTGCTTACTACTTAGCACAGCCTTATTATGCAAAAATAGCAAAATAAACAGCTAAGGTCTTTTATGACTCACTATGATTGAATTTTCATTCTATATTTTAATTGTTACTCGGTTCAATGAGACAATTTTCGAGCGTTCGTCATAAATATACAGTTTTCTAATAAATTTGTTGGAATAGCATTATAATAATACTACTAGATACGTGACTAGCACCTTTACCGTCATTGTAAAGTTACATTCTGGTGACTTAAGATTTATAGTTTAATCAAATAAATATTTCAATACTAAGGATGGGCCATGGCCCATGATGATGAAAAATATTTGAGAAGATTTTGTCACTGAAATGTGTACTGAATAAACTGCAGAAATCAAATACCGAAGTGTTAAGATGACATACATCAAACCCAAGTGGCCCCTAACCACAAGATTTATATCTACCTAACCATTATATTACGAGTATGTACACTTTACATACATTTTATACTCTTGGACTAAGTCGATATTTAAAGTGTGTATTGAAGCTGTAAATAAGTATCTACTTACAGGTGGCAATATTATAGTGTATTTTAAGATAATTAAGATTGTTGTTATCTAAATTAAGTATGTATGAGACGGGTATGTTGTCTCTGAACTTTCAACCAATGATTATAAGATCCACTGAATTAAAGAGTTTATTGATGGGTTACTGTCTATACTTGTCTATAAAGCACAAGAGAGAATAATATTATGAGTAATATATTCAAATGATATATTTTCATATTTTATAATGGTTAATAAAGTTATTAAATTGCTAATATATTTTGTCAACGATTGCAGACATTGGAAAGAAGATGAAATCTTGCGATATTGTTTCTGTAACCTTCAAACATGTACTTACTATGTATCTATGACCTTGTTATTTATATTATGTTCACATTTTAAAAAAACAAACTCTAAAATTTAAATGTGTCAAAGGGTCATCTGACGGCAAGAGTAGTATTATTAATACGGTTTGCACAGAGGTTATCTCAGTAGAACTCGCACTACAGTAAGAATTACGGGCACATTTCGTTATAAAAATAAAATAGGATTTTCCGATAGGACATTAATAAAAAAAATGATAATTTCAAAGCTAGATTTAAAAACCACTATATTAAGCGCGTTAACAATTTTATTTGCCTTATTTTATATTTACTGTCGTTATAAATTAAGTTACTGGAAAAGACGCGGAGTTAGTGAAGTACCAAACGCGAATCTGTTGTTCGGCCATTTTAAAAATGGATTCTTGTTTCGCACCGCACCTGGATACCACCTGGGGGAGGTATACAAGCAGGCACCGAGAGACGCGCCAGTCGCTGGATTCTACGTCTTCCATAAACCATGTCTGCTGCTGAAAGATCCACATATAATCAAACAGATTTTAATAAGAGACTTCGACAATTTTTCCGACCGCCACTTCGGGGGACAATGGCAAAAGGACAGCGTTGGGATGAAAAATTTATTCGGACTAAAGAATCCCGCTTGGAAGTATCTGAGGAGCAAAGTTTCTCCGCTACTGACGAAGACTAAACTCAAACAGATATTGCCGTTCATGATGGAGGCTGGACAGCCGATGATGGAGTATCTCGACAGAGAAGTGAGGGACGGGAAAGGGAAATTTGTCGACGTACAAGATGTTAATTACATATACACCGCTGATCTCATCGCCAATATAGTATTAGGGATCAAAACAAACACATTTCAAAACCCCGACACAGATTTCTATAATTTCTGTAAGTAACCGAATGTATATGTTATCTTATACTTCAAACGAGACTACTAATATTATAAATGTGAATGGTTGTTGGAATTAATGGATGTATGTACGAATTGATGGATGTTTCTCTCTTTCACGCAAAAACTACGGAACGGATTTTGATGAAATTTGTTATGGTAGTAGTTTAGGCCCTGGATTAACACATAGGCTACTTTTTATACCGATTTTTTTATTGCATTTACTTTGTTACACACACATTTAGGTAAATCAAATTTTTTGAAAGGTTTATGTTTAAAATTTTTTATTTTAAAACTTTTTATACTTATAGGTAATCCAGCGATTTCTAGAAAACCTCAACCCATGGGAAATAAGCCATAAAGTTTATTACCATGAGTAATATTATAGTAGTGCTATATTTTAATATTTGTTTTAGTTATGGACTTCTTCAGAGGATTCAAACGGATGGTTGCGTTGGTTATTGTGTTTTTTATGCCTGAATTGGTTAAAGTAATTGGAAATCCTGTTTTCGTCAATTCAAAATATGTACAGAAATTATTTTGGAGCACGATCGAAGCTCGCGAAAAAAATGGTGTTAAAAGAGGAGATTTTGTCGATGCAATCATTCAACTTAAGAATTCAGAACAGAACGAACTTTACAGTAAGTAAAAATTAAAACAAAATTAAACATTTTCAGTAACCCCAAATTGTCAAGTAGTGAGCGAGCTGTTGATGGTTAATTATAGCTAAGGACACTCGCGATCATGCATCTGCATGATAGCTCAGACAAAAAAACTGCATCTTAATCGGACCTTTCGCTTAGAAGCTACGATACCACGGACAGACTCACAGACAAATATACACGTCAAACTTATAAAGGGCCTCTTTTTGCGTCGGAGGTTAAAAAATATGCTTTCGAACAGATACATTTTGATATAGATTGATAAATATTTCCTAAATAAAATTAACAGGCGTTAAATACCTACTGTAATTATTTGGTGGGGTTTGGGGAAAAGTCGGGTAAAGGAATTTTTAAACTAGTAATTGTAGCGGGCTACGACCTCTTGATTTGTGTGTCCTTCTTACGCTTGATTGGTGATGATAATAATACAGCAACAATTTTTATATTCTCCTTTATTGGTGCTTAACACAGATGCGTATTACATATGAGATATGTCTAACACAAATGATTTGATTGATTGATGCTTCCGACCGATTTCGGCCATGGCGACCACTTCGACTCCTATCCGGCATTTTGGCGCTCATGCGCGCGAAGGTGGCTATTATAACCTATTTTCGCGGCAAAACTCCGTGCACATTGAGGACACGTAAGTACGCCGTCTACATAGTGGTATGTAATGGCGGCAGGCGGACGAGCCTTAAGCTGGTCGCGCTTGGTATCAAGGTCAACTTTTCGTTGCTCCTCGAAATCGCGGACGTGGCAATGTACCATCCTGCGCCATTCTGGTCGCTGTGCTGCCAAATGCTCCCATTGAGAGGGCTCTATATTGCATCTCTTCATATGCCGCTTTTGGACATCTTTGAACCGGAGGAGTTGTCCGCCATGCTTCCGCTTGCCTTCCTCCAGTTCAGAGTAAAAGATGCGCTTCGCCAATCTTTCCTCGGGCATGCGCAATACGTGACCGCACCACCGAAGCTGCCGACACATTAAATAGGCCTCAATGCCACCGACATTGGCTCGCCGCAGAACTTCGGTATTACGCACTCTGTCAGACCATCTGATCTTCATGATGGAACGGATGCATTTAAGGTGGAAGCGATCTAAAATGCGTATGTGGCGACGATACGATACACGCACCACGTCTCAGAGGAATATAAGAGATTTGGCAGCACAATTGCCATATAGACAGATATCTTGGTGGCCAACTTAAGGTCATTCGAGCAGAAAACCTTGGAACTAAGCTTGCCAAATGCTGCAGCTGCAGCGCCGACTCTGCTATTGATCTCAGCATCAAGGTTACAGTTGGATGTTACAGTGCTCCCCAGATAACGAAATTTATTATATATTTATTAATTTATATCTAACACAAATACGTCTACAGTCTACACTGAGTATAGCCTTTTAGTTATACTAAATACTAAGTAAATAGGCTTTACTCGTGACATCTGTCAATATGACATTGACACTTACATTTTCAAAAACTACTGTTGTTATTAAGCAACAGTAATAATTACTCGTTTCATAACTAAATACTCGTAAATTGGTATTTCTGAACAACTTTTTACGATGACATTTTTCGTCTTTCGGCGTGGCGTTATCATGTTACCAAAGATAGCATGATAAATTTTTTCACAGAATTCGAAGGCGAGAACCTGATGTTCCAAATTGGCCAGTTTTTCTCCGGATTCGAGTCGAGTTCTACAGCCGTCGCTTTTACATTGATGCAGCTGGCCAAGCGGAAGCCCTTGCAAGACAAGGCTAGGGAGGACATCAAACAGGCTATTGTGAAGCATGGCTGGACGATGGAGGCCTTCAACGAGATGAAGTATATAAATCAGTGTGTAGCCGAAGGAGTGCGGTTGCATCCAGCTGTTTCGACCATAGACCGCTATACCAAAGAGGATTATAAAGTAAACATCTTTACAATTGATTTTGTTCTACATACGAGACTTTTTGGTAAAATTTACTTTTACTTTTGGTTCCCTTCTTAAAACGGATGTGTGTAACTTTTAGATACACACACAATATTATATATATTCTATACTTACTAATTTTATAACGAGTAAAAGTTTGTTTGTTTGTTTGCATTGAATAGGATCCGAAACTAATGAGGACCGATTTAGATGAAAATTAGCACAAATTGTGTTACTCTACACTATGGGGATGGACATATGCTACTTTTTATCGCCGCAAAATGAACCATTCAACGATGGAGAAATGATCAAAGAATGCATAATTGCAGTAGCCGAAGAAATGTGCCCTGAAAAGGTAAATTTATTAAAAACTGTCAGTATCTCAGCAAACACTGTGGCTCGAAGGGTAGAAAACATCGCTGAAAATATATCCTCTCAACTGTTCGACAAAAATGGACATGTTGAGTGGTTGGATGCCTTGGATGAGTCAACGGATATGTCAGATACTGTTCAGGTGTTGATTTATATTCGAGGAGTAGATAAAAGCTATGAAGTGCATGAAGAACTTCTTGATATGTATAGTATTCATGGCACAACTACTGGTACAGATATATTTAAAGGAGTTGAAATGGCCATTAATCAAAAGAACCTTCGATGGAAAAGCTTGAAATGTATTACAACTGATGGAGGCAAAAACATGAGTGGGAAAGATAAAGGAGTGGCCGCTCTTGTGTCAAAGGCTGTAGAAAATAACGGTGGTTCAAAACCATTAGTCTTACATTGTATCATTCACAACAGTCTTTGTGCGGAAAATATTTGGATAAGTCTGAAGTTCTGAAACCAGTCATATCAACTGTTAATTTTATCAGATCTTTTGGGCTGAATCACCGACAATTCCGACAATTTATTGAAGAGATTGGAGAAAATGACTTACCTTATCATACTGCCGTACGTTGGCTTAGTTGTGGGAAAGTCCTTCAGCGCTTTTTTGAACTTCGAGCAGTGATCTTACTGAATTACAAAACAACGCATGGCTGTGGAAGTTAGCATTCTATGTTGATTTGACAAAACATGTGAACGAACTGAATTTGAGATTGTAAGGAGGAAACCAGCATCTTCCTGATTTATACACTAATATCAAATCATTCCGGAAGAAATTGATACTGTTTCAATCACAACTACGAAGTAAATGTTTTTCACATTTTAAAACATGTGAACATATCTCTCTCACTCAGTCTCAGCCACACCACTGAGACTGAGTTTCCTATCGATTTTGCAATCGAAACTTTGAGTGCTTTGAAAATAAATTTTTAAACTCGTTTCTCGGACTTTGATGCCATTTTCAGAATCCTTTTGATACTGACATTGAAACCCTAGCCCCGGAACTTCAAATGGAAATGATTGATCTACAGTGCAGTGATATAATTAAGAACAAATATCAAAACTCATCTTTGTTGGAATTTTATAAGGGTCTTCCACTGACACAATTTGATAATTTGCATAAATTTGCTCGTGGGCTGTTTTCTGTTTTTGGTACTACTTATTTGTGTTAGAAGAACTTCTCCAAAATGAAGTAAACAAAAAATGTTTACAGATCTAAATTAACTGATGAGCATCTTAAATCTCTTTTAATAATTGGTACAAGTAAAATTAGTCCACAACTACAAACTATTGTCAGTGGAAAATCTCAATTACATAAATCTCATTAGTATTTCATATGTCATTATGCTTGTTATAAGTTATGTTTTTATTTAAAATGTATAAAATGTTAGTTGGATTCATTTCAATAATTTGTTAGTTATTATATACTGAACTTAAATTTTCTGCATATTATATATGTCTTTACTCATTACAATTCTGTGTTTCTTTATCCAACTTATCACAAAAACAATAACAATAAGCCTACAACAATGTTATGAGTAGTTAGCCCATGACCATATCAATGCAGATGTCATATTAATAATTATTCAACATAAAATTAGAATACTTCAGTAAACTAAATTTTATTTACTATAAAAAATATGTTCTTTAAAAGGAGTTTTCAAGTGTGCTAGCTCTCCGCGGGCCGGACAAAATCTGTCCGCGGGCCGGATGTGGCCCTCGGGCCGTAGTTTGGAGACCCCTGTTTTAGACAAAGGAGGCAAGAATCGGGCGAGAGCATACCTCTACATATTTCGGAGTAAAAAAAATTAGCGAGGTACTGTGAATTTAAGACGGTATTAGAAGAAAATCTTCGTGATCAGCTAGTGTGTGGACTCAGCAGCGAGACAATCAGGCAACGTGTTTTCACGGAGGAAAACCTAGAATATGTCAAGGCCGTTAAAATCGCATGTGCCATGGAGGCGGCGGAACGAGACGCAGCAGCTGTGGAGCGCGCCGAGACCACATCGGCCAGCACCCGTGTCGGTGGTCCGGGTATACTTCATGCCGGGATCGTGCGACGCGGGCGCGACTCCGCATCCCGAGGCGGCACGTGCTCTCAAAAGTCACGGGGACCAAACTCCGGCGGCAGCGGTGGCGGTGGTGGAAACAAGTTGGATCCTTGCGCCGCCTGTGGCAGTTCTGATCATCGGGCTGAGGATTCTCAATACAATCGGTACATCTGCGGCAAATGTAGACAACGAGGTCACCTACGTAAGGTGTGCCCGGAGCGAGGGGGCGGAGCGCAAGCGTGGCGCGCGGGCAAAGGCGGCGGTGGCGGCGGCCGCCTGTTGGCGCACGTGGAGGCCAGGGACCCGGCCGGCAGGGGGCGCAACTCCGACCTGTCGGGCGACGAGTCACCGCCCGAGGATGAAGAGTTGGAGATTGAGGAAGATCTGTATCAACTCTGTCTAAATGTTTATAAGCCGGTAAGCTTATCAATTAAAATTGATAGAATTAGCATACCTATGGAGGTAGATACCGGTTCATTAGTGTCCTGTATAAGTAAAAAAAATGTACGATAAGTATTTTAATACCAGAGTGTTAGAGGAATCGAATTCAGTATTCAAATTTTATAATGGTGCTAAGGTTAGGCCGCTAGGAGTTATTAAACCGTCTGTAAGCTATGGAAGGGAATCTAAATCTTTGGAACTTTTTATTATCGAAGGCGGCACTACATCTTTGTTAGGAAGGCAATGGCTTTCCGAATAAAAAATTAAAATACCTACGTTATTTAGACATGTGGTTGAGACAGAATATTAAAATTATGTTAATCAAAAATTAATGTCGTTGTTTTCCAGGTATAAAGAATTGTTCACGGAGGGACTGGGACGATTCAAGGGAGGGGCGGCGTGGCTGCGGGTGCGCGAGGGAGCAACTCCGGTGTTTTGCCGCGCTCGACCCGTACCGTACGCGCTACGGAATCGCGTCGATGACGAGCTAGATGCAATGCTGCGCACCGGCGTCATTGAGCCGGTTGATAGCGCGGACTGGGCCACACCACTAATACCGCTGCGTAATGCGGACGGGGGACTTCGTATCTGCGCGGACTATAAGGTGACGTTAAATCCTGTTTTGCTGATCGATAGGTACCCTTTACCACGCATCGACGATTTGTTAGTTAAACTTATGGAGCCAAGGTTTTGTCAAAGATTGATCTGTCCCAAGCGTACAATAAAATTGAGCTAGATGATCCGGATAATTTAACAGTAATTAACACTCATAAAGGTCTATTTAAGTATAAGAGATTGGTTTATGGACTATCATCGAGTCCAGGTATTTTCCAGAGGATAATGTCGAACCTCCTTAATGACATTCCTAACGTACAGGTATTTTTGGACGATATTATAATAGGTACAACAACGATGACAAGTCATTTAGAAACTTTAGAAAAATTATTCGATAGATTACATAACAACAGGATTAAATTAAAAAAAAATAAGTGTTTCTTTATGACAAATGAAGTTAAGTATTTGGGGTATATTATCTCCGCAGAGGGAATCAAGGCAGACCCACAGAAAGTAGAAGGAATAGTAAACATCCCCTCCCCGCGTAATGTCACTGAGTTAAGGTCATTTTTAGGAACAATTAACTTTTACGCCAAATTTGTGTGTAACTTAAGCACCATTTTAGCGCCTTTGTATAATTTACTAAAAAAAGGTATTATTTGGAAATGGGATTACGAATGCGAGTTAGCGTGTAAAAAGGTTAAATCGATTTTAACGAGTGTAGATGTCTTAGCTCATTACGATCCGGAAAAGCCATTGTTTCTAACGTGTGATGCTAGCGCGCGGGGTCTCGGAGGAGTACTAACACAGCTGGAAGAAGGGAAGAGCGCGGGTGCAGGGGGCGGTATAAGCCTACGGGAGCGACTGGTTATCTATGTATCGCGCGCGCTCACCTCTGCTGAGAGAAATTATTCACAAATTGAACGGGAGGCGCTAGCGATTGTTTTTAGCATGGAAAAATTACATCAATATCTTTACGGTAGGAAATTTACGTTGAGAACCGATCATAAGCCGCTGGTGGCCATTTTAGGACCCAAACAGGGAATTCCATCGATGGCGGCGAGTCGATTACAACGATGGGCCATTAAGTTGTCAGCGTACACATACGATATTGAATTTGTAGGTTGTATATATAGAGTTTATTAAACTCACTAATACTACAATATGATATACATTTTATCAGTTATGATAACAAAATCAATTGTACCATAAAAGTAGGTAAGTACTAAAAAAATAATAACTTCTCCAAAACTTAAAATGCTACAAAAAAAAGAAATCTCCCAGGTCACCCCCACCAGGCAGAGTACCTAGAAGGCTCAAAGAGTTTCCTCGCTGGATTGCGATACTTATTCTCTGGGCCAGGTAGGTGCCGGCTCTGGGGTCTCGGGTGGCCTCAATGAGTTTTTTGGAGATTTCTCCGAAAAGTTTGTGCGCACCCAGACCCCATGTACCTAAGGTTTCAACCCCAAACGGTTCAAATATGAGATCCCCACTAATGTTCTCATATTTGCGCCGCTTGAGGTTTTCCGCCTGATTGGCGGCCGCACCTGCAGAACTCGAGGTGCCCTGGACATGGGACGGAGCAAGTGTATCGACGCAAGTAGCGTCCCATACAAGAGCCCGTCCCACTCTCCAAGGGACCAGGGTCATACCGTCTGGTCTGTTGCCATCGTCGCTCGCCAAACCAGAGGGTTCCAGCACAGCTGGCACTCCGGCGGTGACAAGAGCCCGACGGATGAGATCGTTCAGACAGTGATGTCGGGAGATGCGGCCGGCGCTTCGTTGACAGGACAGCCCGTGGTGTCCGAGGCTGTCCAAATTTGCACCACAAACACAGCGATGGGGGACGACGTGGGGGGTGCCAAGACGCAGGAAAGTAGCTAACCGGAAAGCTGTTCGATCCAGCAATGTGCCCGTATTGGGTGACGGTAATGCTTGTAGCCAAAGACCCGTTTGGCTACAAGCATTACCGTTTCCCAATTTGTAGGTTTAAAATGATAATGATGAAATCATTACTTCGCTGAAACCATTTTACAATCGGAAAAATGAATTATATGAAGAGTTGGGGTGCGTTATGTGGGGTCACAGAGTAGTAGTGCCGGGGACCTGTAGGTCAAAAGTATTAACCGAGTTCACGAATCGCACATGGGCATCGAAAAGACCAAATCGTTCGCTCGTAGTTACGTGTGGTGGCCTGGCATCGACGAAGCGATCGAGACAATGTGCCGTACGTGCACGACTTGCTCAGCCGAGGCGGACGCGCCACCGCGACACGTACCATGTCCATGGCCTTGGCCCGATAAACCATGAGCTCGTGTTCATCTTGATTTTCTGGGACCGATTACCGGTAGAATTTTCTTGGTTATGGTAGATGCCAGGACCAAGTGGATAGAAGTAAGTCAGGTACCAAGTACGGCGGCGGCCCACACTATAAACAGGTTAAGTGAAGTCTTTTCGCGTTTTGGTTTACCGAAACAAGTAGTTTCTGACAACGGCCCGCCTTTCACAAGTTATGAGTTTTCTCAATTTTTAAAATCAAATGGAGTAGAACATTTATTTTCTGCACCTTATCATCCGGCTTCAAACGGCGCTGCAGAAAATGCAGTTAGAACGGTAAAAAGAGTAATTAAAAAGGCATTAAAGAAAAATTGGACGTAACATTACTTTTGAACAATTTTCTTTTGCATTATTGTAACACTGAACACTACACAACGGGCGAAACGCCGGCGTTATTAATGTGCGGCCGGAAGCTACGAACCAAGCTGGATTTGTTGAGACCAGACAGGGGCACTAAGGTTAGGAATGCCCAACAAAAGCAACAGCAGACATGTAGCGCTAGCGGGGCACGTGACCAGCGTCCCGGGGAAGAGATTTGGCTTCGCCAGTACAGGGGAGGTGATAGGTGGGTGCAGGAAAAAGTGGCAGAAAAGATAGGTGCTACAGACTATAGGGTAGTCGATGCGATAGGTAGGGAGTCACACAAACATATCGATCAGCTTAAACAAAGGAAACGTAGTTCACTCATTAGTCCGTCGAGTCCTCCCGTAGTAAGGGGGAAGTAAAGGAGGACGGTGGAGAGCCCAGCCCGAGCCGTTTGGATAGGCATGCGTCAGAGTTAGTCACGGTGGAGGATAAAGATGAGTCGCAGGAGCTGTTCAAAGACTGTGAGGAGCCAAGTGCACCGGAAGTAATTGAATCGCCGCGTTTGCCTACTCTTGAGCCGACCCAGTCCCGTCCCATGCGCCGATGTAGGCTAAATAATCCACCAAAATATAATTTATAATTTACTAGTATTAAGGTACTGTCTTGTGTTGTTCAATGTATTAAATTTAATTAGAATTAAGTCTTAAATATTATGTCATAGATAATGTTACCTAAACTGTACTTCTACGAAATAGCTGGTGTAATTAATAGGTAACTACACAATTCAGTTTATTTATTTTGGGTTATTTTTAGTGCTAATTATAGAATAAGGGTGGAGGATTGTAGTGTATGTGTGACTCGTATACGCAGGTGTGCGTGCAGTGTCAGATAGTTAGTCCACAATGAACGGTTGCGCTAGATGTACGTGTATCATTTTTACAATTACTTCAGTTACAACAAGGATCGGCAGTATTATTTTCATTTTGAACTATTTCTGAATCAAAATTCATTTTCGTATCCGTGGACCTTGCCTTAGAGTTCTTTGCCTTCCTTTTATTTTTTGGACGAAAAAAATATTTCGAACACTCTGGATAATGTATTATTGCTGTAATTTTAACCATATTTGCATAAGAAGCACTGGGCGTAGGTGTAGTTGAAGTACTGTTTTATGTCATCGTGTATTACCGGACGCAGAGTTTGGATTATCGTAAATCGGATACATCCTAAGGCCTTTCGATACGTGCAGTTAAATTCAGCCATAATATCCCTCAATTTCTTCTCTCTAAAGAAAGTGGGACAATTTCTAGCCAAGGCCATGTGTTCACCATTACAATTGATGCAATTAAATGTAAGAGTCCCACAATTAACATGATTATTTCCACATTTAGGACATACTACCGATTTGGACGAACATAATTTCGCGAAATGGCCAAACTTCCAGCATTTCGAACATTATGTCACTGCGAAAACGTATGGAAATACTTTTATACGTAACTCATCGATGTAAATATACGCTGGTATGTTCGGACCCTTAAAACACAATCGAACTGCCTCGCTTGGGAGCCACGAACGGTCAGAAGAATCATAATCGCGTTTATTAAGGCGTCGAGCCGACACTAACTGAATATCATTCGGTCAGATTATACTATTACATATATAATCCTCTGACGTCTCCATATCTATGTCTTTAATCACGCCGTATGAGAAACTTTTTTCCATGGCCCTATAAAATCGCCATCCTTGATTTGTAAATGACTCGTTTAACTCCAACTTTGAAGCACTCAAATGGCACGAAAAATCAATACGTAATCTATATTTACTAACGTATTTAATATTTGTAATGTCCCTTGTATTTATTTCTTTTCTTTTTAACAATTTTGCCAACGCAAGTTGTTTAGGCACACCTTCTTTACATGACACATACATTTGAATTTTCTCCTCTTTTCTTTTCTTTCCTGTCTTCTACAACACTCCAATGAGTCTACTAATTCTCTGTCTCGTTTCAATGGTTTTGTAAAACTTTTTATTTCTTCTTTCGTTCCCATCTCGGATTGTATCTGGTTCTCTTTTTGATAAACTTGCAACTCTTCATCTATCATTTCATGGTCACTTATGGAATTATCACTCAACAATATATTGGAATAACATAATTGTTTAGAATCGTATTCATTTGTATCTTCCGTCACGCGCGGAGCACGCCAGCAAACCGAGTTGTTACTGAGTTCCCGGGCGCAACGAGCGCAGTGTTATCGCTGCACTTATTAAAACGTAAGCAACTAGGAACACGACTAATACGCACGAATGCCGTAACGCCACGAATAAAGTCTTCTTTAAGTTGCTACGTATTTTATATTATAAATTATAACATATTTTGTTTTTTTAATTAATTCAGTCACGAAGGTCGGTACTAGGCATCTTCTGCGAAAAATTGCCAAAAGCGGCTGGCAATTTTTAGTTAAGCACTTGTTTTACACCAATTTTTATTGTAGCTACCTGACCTTTTCTCTGTTTGGAATTTTATCTGCAGAGAAACCCAATTTTTTCCTACATTTGTTTTGGATGTTTTACAGTATTTTATATCTTTCCTATAAGTTTTACAAGCACGGTCTCGTCGTAAAATACCTACCCTATAAAATATACATTCCCATGTAATTTGCTTCATATTCTTCCCATTTTCATGTTTTGCATAAAATATCACCACTTATCCATACTTTGTTTTCGGAAAATACTTCCCTATACATGACTAGCTTATTTATACCTATTTATAATATATTTATAAGTTTGCTTTTCAAATAAAGGAACTGATACTCGATAATAGTGTAGCTTTGTTTATATGCGGTTCAGCATTATAGTTTTTGACTAACGTTTTAACAAACAAAATGTCCCTATTTATATAAAATCAATTACGCATATTTTGGGCATATGATCTACTGCTTATGCAAAGACATTTAGGCTAAAGAATATTAAAAATTTGGAAACAAATTATACTAATGAATTGTATGACGTTGCTAAGGTCTTTGACCTCACACATCTGATTGTAATGATGTTATGTAGCTAAAGTCTGCTTCATTTTAAAATCATCTGTTTCTGTGAGGTTGATGACCTTAGAGAGCGCAATCTAATCGAAATTTTTAATTTTGTTTCCAGCCTGAACGTCTTTACATTAGCAGTAGATTATATGCCTAAAATACCGTAATTAATTTTGAATAACCTTAAACTTATATTATATGCATTTTTAACCGCCTCCAATTAAAAGGAGGCGGTTATACGTTCGGCTGTATATATATTTTTTTATTCTTTTTGTATGTTCAACGATTACTCCGACGTCTGTGGACCGATTTTCAACAAATTTGTTTTGATGTATAATCCCAAATTGGTCCTTTTGACATCAAAGTGGTGACCTGATGATGGGATCCACGAGGAATCGAGGGAACTCCTCGAAATTTATATGGTGATTCGACTTTTTCTGAAGTAGTCCAAGCATATGCTACCAAGATTTTGCACCAAGATATACCCTGGATCCAAAATGAACAGAACTCCTGACTCCTTATACCGGATGTTTGGAAGATGGGTGCAAAGCTTTAACGCCTTGTTAGTATAGACCATTTAGAACCGTATTTGACCATTCTTAGCGTTCGTGATGTAAGATTTTATTTTTATCGAATTTTTACATTTTTTGTTGCAAAAACCCCAAATTCCGCAATCAATTGCAAAAAATGGCCAATCTGGAAGATAATCGAATTATTTTTTATTGTATTTGAATTAATTAATGCGTAAGAAACCAAATAAGACTTGATGTACACATCTGTATCATGAGATAAATTTGTAACAGGGGTTTGAAGTTAATAATTTTTTGTGAATTTCGGAAATCTAATTTTTTTGAGGCCATAAATAAAACAAACGGTAACTGGTTTTTTTGTTCAAACATTTAGGAAAACATACCTAGTTATTACTTTTTCGATTGAGGTATCAACTACAAAGATCGCTCACCAATTACTGAAATTATGACCTACAAAGCAAAACTAGGCAGAAAATTAAAAAGTTTAGGCCAGTAGATTAAACGACATTTGCACTTTTAATAAATACTTTGTGCGTTGAAAATGATAACAAAGATCAATTTAGAGTATTATCTTGCACATTTTAAATTAAATTTAGGGAAAAAAAATTATAATTAAAAAAATATATTTTTTATTATTTCTTTAAGTTAGTCCCTCAATTTACTTTGTAAGTCATAATTTCAAAAATTGGTAAGCTATCTTTGTAGTTGATACCTCAAAAGAAAGAATAATAACCACGAATGTTTTTCAAAATGTTTGAACAAAAAAAAACAGTTCCCGTTTTTTTTATTTGTGGCCTCAAAAAATTTGATTTCAGAAATCTAAAAAAAATTATTAACTTCAAACCCCTGTTACAAATTTACCTCTTGATACAGATATGTACGTCTAGTCTTATTTGGTTGTTTACACATTACTAAATTCAAATACAATAAAAAATAATTAGATTATCTTCCAGATTGGCCATTATTTGCAATTAATTGCGATATTTTGGGTTTTTTCAACAAAAATTTAAAAAGTTCGTTAAAAATGAAATCGTACGTTACGAACGCTAAGAATGGTCAAATACGGTTCTAAATGGTCTATACTAACAAGGCGTTAAAGCTTTGCACCCATCTTCCAAACATTCTGTACCTATATACATGTTTGGGGATTTCGGCGTTATTTAAAGAACTGCAAGCATATGGCACTATGTCATTTACAGTAATCATCATCATCACCACCATCATCACAACATACATCATCACATTCTGGTGATATAATAGGTACTTTTCATAGTATTTTACACCCACACGGATATCTTTGAACATTACATTGCCGTCTGTGAACCTATTTGCAAAATTATTTTGTTGTTGTAATGGCTATAATTCGAAATTTGTCCCTTGGTCACCAAAGTGGTGACCTGATGATGGGATCCATGATAAATCGAAGATAGTGATTTTGACTTTGTTAATATTTTGCTATTGTGCACAATTATATTCGTGATCATCATCATCACTATAGTATAATATTTAATGCTTACTGCTACATATTTGCCGCCACTATAACAATAGATAATAATAATTATTTAAAAATATAGTATCTAATCATTATCATCACTGGTGATTGTTTAGTAGGTCCGCAGATCGGTAATGCTTATTTGGGGAAATACCACGGCCTCTCCGAAAACTGTCATGAAATAACGCTTGAGCATGTTATTCCGAACAAGTGAGAATAGCGGAGCCTATTTTGTATTTATAACTTTCTTAAAATGTGTCCATAACAATATTAGATCTTTAAAACTACGCAATGTATTTTGATGCGGGTTTTTTAATAGATAGAGTAATTCAAAAGGAAGATTTATATGTAGAACAGGCATAATATAGTAGAGAAACACTGATAATATTTTAGAGGTTTCTAATGTCGTAAATAAACACATTTTTTGCGCTTACATTGCAAACGCTGGCTGAACCCTACGAGGTATATCAAAATAATGTACTACAGTATTGTACACCTTAAAAAGGTTTACAAAAAGTCCCCGATGGTATATGTTTATCTCTTAGGGATAACCCACAATAATATTTTTTTTCTTTCCTTTTTTTACGAGAAATAATGGCTTATTTACGAAGCGATTTTAAGCAATTCGGCATGAATCCTTATCCAATTATTACATAATGTAATGTAAATGCATATTTTTGAAGATATTACAGATTTTAAATGCAGGGACATTGCGATTGGACCGGGCGGCCGGCGGGGCGTACATAGTATGATGAATGATCCTTAATAAATTAAATACGTTACTCACATTTTATGCACATTATAGTAGCCCTTTAAACCATACAGCTTAAATTATTACCTTTTATTTAGAAGATATCGTAAAATTTATATTCAAGCGCGATAAAAATATATCAAGCGGTCTCGCACGTCGCGTCGAGGTGATAGGGTCCCGATTTTAGCCATTGGGTACGAAACCCTAAAAACATTTTTAATATTATATACAGAAGTATATTGCAGTAAGTAAACTTATTTGCTGAAGAATTTTTTCTCCGAGAACACTATTCCACGCGGGCGAAGCCGCGGGCAATAGCTAGTAGATAATAAATATAACTAAAAACAGAAAAAAAAATTTTTAGCAAAAAATTAAAACCAACTTTCAAATTAAAAATGCACAAACAAAACAATATGAAATAAAACTTATTTTCTAAATAATTCCCCTTTTCAATTCGGCTAAAATGTTAACTATTTCTCTCCTCAATCTACTTCATTTTGAAGTCGGACGAAACGATAAATGAACTGTGGAAACCTTTTTAGGGTTCCATAGTTCATTTATTGTTTCGTCATGTCCGGTCCGTTTGCCCGTCCGTCTTCGGCTTACCAAACGGTTAGTGCTAGAAAAATGAAACTTTGCATGGATATGTGTAATTACAACGTCAACAAAGTGCTAAAATATTTTTTTTGGGGTACCTCTCCTACACTTAAAGTGGAGATGATTTTTTTCCTCGCGACTACCTCATAATGTGGGGTATCATTCAATAGGCCCTTTAGAAACATTGAGAGTTTGCTCAGACGATTTTTTGATTAGGTATCCGTTTGCGAGATATTCAACTTTAAAGCAAATTATTTGGGATGAGGGAGGATGAGGGGAGGAGATGGGGGGACGCCCTGCGTCCCCCCATCCCCGAGCGTCCAGCGAAGCCAATCATATATCTTTGTTAGAATCATGAATTTTGCACTAACGATGACTTATGATTGTATTACATTTGTTTGTCAGGCAAACACACCTGACTTTGTAAATTGGTCGATTAAATCTTCACAATCTAAACGTTAAAGTAGATGTACACGTACATATTATATGCATAGAATAGCCAATCTTTTGAGACTATTTGGAGTCATTGTTAAACGTAATTAGTTTTTAGCTCGTTTCAAACAAGAAATAAAAAATGATTAATTAATAGAATTAATTAATTATTATATTGTGCAATTTTGATAATTGAAAAAAAATAATTCTAAAAATATTTTTTTACTTTCCAAATTTTGCCGCCCCACAAAATTTGCCGCCCTGGGCACTAGCCCTGACTGCCCCTAGGGTAAATCCACCACTGAATACGATAAAAAAGGAAGAAAAACAAAACAAATAAGAATAAAATTAACTCTTTCTTTTTTTCTCTCTTTCTCTTAGATGTGTTACCTCTTCATTCTATTGACAAATAATTTGTAAGCAACTATAAATAATGATAATTTTAAATATCTGCAATCAAAAATTCAAGAAATAAATAAAATCCATGATATAGTCTTATTAGATTTGCCGATCTAGCAAATCTAATAAGACTATAAGATAACAGGTATCAAGTAGGCATGCTTATTTGATATGAATATTCTGTCTTAATAGTTCAATCTAGAACAGGTTAGAATGATTGAATGATTTCAGTATGGGACTGTATAGTTATAATTCTTAATAATTTATATAACAGCAAAGCTTTCAATATCTAGTAAGTTTTGTTATATTGGATATAATTGTGATAAAAAGAGTAATAAAAAAAAATTGAATTTTTTTTTTTTTTTTTTTTTTTTTTTTAAATACATACGTTTATTAAACTCACTAATACTACAATATGATATACATTTTATCAGTTATGATAACAAAATCAATTGTACCATAAAAGTAGGTAAGTACTAAAAAAATAATAACTACTCCAAAACTTAAAATGCTACAAAAAAAAGAAATCTCCCAGGTCATCCCCACCAGGCAGAGTACCTAGAAGGCTCAAAGAGTTTCCTCGCTGGATTGCGATACTTATTCTCTGGGCCAGGTAGGTGCCGGCTCTGGGGTCTCGGGTGGCCTCAATGAGTTTTTTGGAGATTTCTCCGAAAAGTTTGTGCGCACCCAGACCCCATGTACCTAAGGTTTCAACCCCAAACGGTTCAAATATGAGATCCCCACTAAGGTTCTCATATTTGCGCCGCTTGAGGTTTTCCGCCTGATTGGCGGCCGCACCTGCAGAACTCGAGGTGCCCTGGACATGGGACGGAGCAAGTGTATCGACGCAAGTAGCGTCCCATACAAGAGCCCGTCCCACTCTCCAAGGGACCAGGGTCATACCGTCTGGTCTCTTGCCATCGTCGCGCGCCAAACCAGAGGGTTCCAGCACAGCTGGCACTCCGGCGGTGACAAGAGCCCGACGGATGAGATCGTTCAGACAGTGATGTCGGGAGATGCGGCCGGCACTTCGTTGACAGGACAGCCCGTGGTGTCCGAGGCTGTCCACATTTGCACCACAAACACAGCGATGGGGGACGACGTGGGGGGTGCCAAGACGCAGGGAAGTAGCTAACCGGAAAGCTGTTCGATCCAGCAATGTGCCCGTATTGGGAGACGGTAATGCTTGTAGCCAAAGGCCCGACTCCCACTTCTCCGCAGCTAAGAGGCGAGCCTGCTCCACAGGACTGGAGGACGTATTAAGAAGATTATTCCGTACCAGTCTGCAGAGTGGCTCGTCCCAGAGCCTTTGGGAAAAAGTATTGTCAGGCAATTCGCTACAAGCACTAGTTATTCTCCAGGCGTCCTTGGCCTCGTCCAGAAAGGTAACTGTATTGGAGTAGGATGGGTGATGTAGTATTTTGGAAATAAGACTATGGTTCGCGTGGACTGAGGACAAGAAGGCCGGAAGCGATATGTCAGAGGGCTTTCGAACACCCAAGCCACCGAACCTAACTGGAAGCGTTGCCTGAGTCCATGCGCGGTCATCGAAATTTGTATTCAAAATAGTGGAGAGCGTTTGTCTTATGGTATCATCCAACTGTTTGAGAAGTTGAGGGAACTTCCACAGTTGACAACACCGTAAGACATATGTCAATTTAGGTACGAAAATGCAAAAACGGATTAGGGTAAAGGCCATGTGACAGTTAATTTGGAGGAGGCGGTCTAAAGTTTCATTAAAATTTTGTAATTTGTTATCTAAGAAGTCCGGGAGAGATTCGTCTAAAATAGGTGAGCCCAAAAGGAAGAGCGAATCCTTGTCAATGACAGACAGTTGTGGAGCTATTTCTTTAAAGCTGGATATAATCGCGTTTCTATCCCCACAACTGTCTGGCACAAAAAGTTCGCACTTACCTAGGTTCAGCTGCAGACCTATTTTTTGGAACTCGCAGATCAGAGTGCGGAAGTCTGATAGTACAGTGGGTGCATCGCTTCCAAGGGTCCCATCATCCAAATACCAAACATTAAATTTTGAATCTAGAAGCTCGATGACCGGGTGTATAGCAAGGCTGAAGATTGCTGGACCTAGAGGGTCGCCCTGTTGGCAGCCCACTTCGGATGAGATGAGGTGGTCTTTGTAAATGAGTTTGGTGGGGTCGTTGTAACACTGGAGCATAAATGGTAAAATGGCAGGTGCTTTAGATTTAATTTGGGCCAACAAGGCGCCTCGGTCAACTGAGTTGAAAGCGTTTTTGATATCGACCTTCAGAAACACATCATCGCCTTGATTGTGGATAGCTGTCCTGAAAGAGTGAACGGCGGCCTCACAACCTCCTTTGCAGGCAAAACCGAGCTGTTTTGGCTGGAAGTATGACGCGAGGGAAGTTACCGATTTGCAAGCTAGTTTGGCTGTAAGGCGCCGGTATGTGGAGCCGACAGCAATCGGACGAATGCCACCATCTCTCTTCCTCAAGGCGCAGAGGTTAGCTCCATACAGAATGTCTACGATATCTGATGCGACCCCTCCACGTAGCATCAGGTTGCACAGATTCGTAAGTTCATGCAGGAGCTTCTCGCCGGCCTCCCCGCAGCAACCGCTTGTGAGGTCCTTCAGATGCTGAGGGGTGAGACCGTCGAGGCCGCCAGCTGAACCCGGAAGAAAGGACATGATGGCTCCGCGTACTTTGTCTGTCGACGTTTGTAGTGGTGGTAATGCGTCATCGGAAACTGTGAAAGGATTGGATTGTGATGGATGTTTGTTTTGCAGGGCGATGAGTGTTTCTGGGCAGTCGGGGGCGACCGTGTCATTGGAAAACAGGAGCCGCGCTGCACCCTTAATGTCTCCCTCACTCATTTTATTTTCCACAGTTTTCACGATGTTATGTTTGACCGTGGAATGTGAAGAAAAATTTGGGTTGAGGTTAATGTCCGAAACACAATTCTTTTTAATTCTTGAAGTGAGGGAGGCATTGTTGAGCGGATCTCTAGTGATATGCAGAAAACGGTAGGGAAAGGTGAGTAGATTTTCCCAGGCTTGCCTCGAGTTCTCCAGCACTGTGTGGCGTATCGTCTCAGCAAGCTTCTGGGCTACAGTCACTCTGGCACCCCTAGGGATCCGTCTTAGAACTGGTATAAAACGTTTAAATTTGGATATTTCTTGCCAGAAATTTGTTTCATAAATTGGGTTCGGAAGTGAATTGGTTATTGGGGGAATGAGTGTTAGAAGCTGTTTGTGGCATTTGCCTACGTGGATGTTCAAACCCCGCTGGCTTTTAAAATATCGGGAACAGTGGGAGCATTGCAACAGATTTCCAAAGGACACGGTCGAAATATTAGAGGTCCCTGCATCCTGGCTGCTTGACATAGGTTGGTAAAGATAAACTATAAAAGATAACTTATATAATAGAATAAACTATAGACAAAAAATTAAAAAAACTGCTTAACTAATATTAAAAAAAACCTTGAACTATATTATGGTCATTTTCTGGGGGAATGTAGGCTTGAGCGTGGGACAGTTGGCTCACTTTTCGCAATAAAATTAGCATACGGCTTCTCGGAGTTGCCTCGTTTCTTCCTCTGTTGCGGGCCTTGTTCCTTCCTCCGTCGCGGGCCTTGTCAGTTGTATGGGAGAATTGCTTGGGATATCTACTCACAGTTTGGCCCACTTGGGGCGCTATAAATTATATTTGGTTCTACTGCAAATACTTAAACATGTATATTTATTTACTTTCGGCGTCACGTAAATTGGTTTTATCGATTTATTTTCAATATTTTGTTCAATTTATTTTAGGGTGATATGACAACGTCAACTTTTTTCGTTTAATTGAATTAAATTTTAAATTGAATTTATTATCGATGTCTGAGCAACCTCTTCAATTTATTAGTCTATTAGCAATGGATAATTACATGTATTTACATATGTGATGAGAGACTGACTTCTGTGCTAGGGTTAGCCTGTGTTACAGTCTACAGATCACTGTTTACCTGTCCTTCCGGGCTATATTATAACTTATAGTAGATAAGTCACAACTTAACGATACTACAAAGAGAATAACATTATGTTTTTACATAATTATATTATGTTTAAAATTACGAATTTAAATTATATACTATGCTAATGTTCTAATTGATGTGTTGTTAATGTTATTATGATAGTCATATTATTGATTAATTAATTCATAATTGTGGTTGGAGACCAAAGATATTAGAAAACCCGAATACCCGAACCCTATATTATATGACGCAATTAAAAATTAACCTTACTGCTTACTACTTAGCACAGCCTTATTATGCAAAAATAGCAAAATAAACAGCTAAGGTCTTTTATGACTCACTATGATTGAATTTTCATTCTATATTTTAATTGTTACTCGGTTCAATGAGACAATTTTCGAGCGTTCGTCATAAATATACAGTTTTCTAATATATTTGTTGGAATAGCATTATAATAATACTACTAGATACGTGACTAGCACCTTTACCGTCATTGTAAAGTTACATTCTGGTGACTTAAGATTTATAGTTTAATCAAATAAATATTTCAATACTAAGGATGGGCCATGGCCCATGATGATGAAAAATATTTGAGAAGATTTTGTCACTGAAATGTGTACTGAATAAACTGCAGAAATCAAATACCGAAGTGTTAAGATGACATACATCAAACCCAAGTGGCCCCTAACCACAAGATTTATATCTACCTAACCATTATATTACGAGTATGTACACTTTACATACATTTAAACTCTTGGACTAAGTCGATATTTAAAGTGTGTATTGAAGCTGTAAATAAGTATCTACTTACAGGTGGCAATATTATAGTGTATTTTAAGATAATTAAGATTGTTGTTATCTAAATTAAGTATGTATGAGACGGGTATGTTGTCTCTGAACTTTCAACCAATGATTATAAGATCCACTGAATTAAAGAGTTTATTGATGGGTTACTGTCTATACTTGTCTATAAAGCACAAGAGAGAATAATATTATGAGTAATATATTCAAATGATATATTTTCATATTTTATAATGGTTAATAAAGTTATTAAATTGCTAATATATTTTGTCAACGATTGCAGACATTGGAAAGAAGATGAAATCTTGCGATATTGTTTCTGTAACCTTCAAACATGTACTTACTATGTATCTATGACCTTGTTATTTATATTATGTTCACATTTTAAAAAAACAAACTCTAAAATTTAAATGTGTCAAAGGGTCATCTGACGGCAAGAGTAGTATTATTAATACGGTTTGCACAGAGGTTATCTCAGTAGAACTCGCACTACAGTAAGAATTACGGGCACATTTCGTTATAAAAATAAAATAGGATTTTCCGATAGGACATTAATAAAAAAAATGATAATTTCAAAGCTAGATTTAAAAACCACTATATTAAGCGCGTTAACAATTTTATTTGCCTTATTTTATATTTACTGTCGTTATAAATTAAGTTACTGGAAAAGACGCGGAGTTAGTGAAGTACCAAACGCGAATCTGTTGTTCGGCCATTTTAAAAATGGATTCTTGTTTCGCACCGCACCTGGATACCACCTGGGGGAGGTATACAAGCAGGCACCGAGAGACGCGCCAGTCGCTGGATACTACGTCTTCCATAAACCATGTCTGCTGCTGAAAGATCCACATATAATCAAACAGATTTTAATAAGAGACTTCGACAATTTTTCCGACCGCCACTTCGGGGGACAATGGCAAAAGGACAGCGTTGGGATGAAAAATTTATTCGGACTAAAGAATCCCGCTTGGAAGTATCTGAGGAGCAAAGTTTCTCCGCTACTGACGAAGACTAAACTCAAACAGATATTGCCGTTCATGATGGAGGCTGGACAGCCGATGATGGAGTATCTCGACAGAGAAGTGAGGGACGGGAAAGGGAAATTTGTCGACGTACAAGATGTTAATTACATATACACCGCTGATCTCATCGCCAATATAGTATTAGGGATCAAAACAAACACATTTCAAAACCCCGACACAGATTTCTATAATTTCTGTAAGTAACCGAATGTATATGTTATCTTATACTTCAAACGAGACTACTAATATTATAAATGTGAATGGTTGTTGGAATTAATGGATGTATGTACGAATTGATGGATGTTTCTCTCTTTCACGCAAAAACTACGGAACGGATTTTGATGAAATTTGTTATGGTAGTAGTTTAGGCCCTGGATTAACACATAGGCTACTTTTTATACCGATTTTTTTATTGCATTTACTTTGTTACACACACATTTAGGTAAATCAAATTTTTTGAAAGGTTTATGTTTAAAAATTTTTATTTTAAAACTTTTTATACTTATAGGTAATCCAGCGATTTCTAGAAAACCTCAACCCATGGGAAATAAGCCATAAAGTTTATTACCATGAGTAATATTATAGTAGTGCTATATTTTAATATTTGTTTTAGTTATGGACTTCTTCAGAGGATTCAAACGGATGGTTGCGTTGGTTATTGTGTTTTTTATGCCTGAATTGGTTAAAGTAATTGGAAATCCTGTTTTCGTCAATTCAAAATATGTACAGAAATTATTTTGGAGCACGATCGAAGCTCGCGAAAAAAATGGTGTTAAAAGAGGAGATTTTGTCGATGCAATCATTCAACTTAAGAATTCAGAACAGAACGAACTTTACAGTAAGTAAAAATTAAAACAAAATTAAACATTTTCAGTAACCCCAAATTGTCAAGTAGTGAGCGAGCTGTTGATGGTTAATTATAGCTAAGGACACTCGCGATCATGCATCTGCATGATAGCTCAGACAAAAAAACTGCATCTTAATCGGACCTTTCGCTTAGAAGCTACGATACCACGGACAGACTCACAGACAAATATACACGTCAAACTTATAAAGGGCCTCTTTTTGCGTCGGAGGTTAAAAAATATGCTTTCGAACAGATACATTTTGATATAGATTGATAAATATTTCCTAAATAAAATTAACAGGCGTTAAATACCTACTGTAATTATTTGGTGGGGTTTGGGGAAAAGTCGGGTAAAGGAATTTTTAAACTAGTAATTGTAGCGGGCTACGACCTCTTGATTTGTGTGTCCTTCTTACGCTTGATTGGTGATGATAATAATACAGCAACAATTTTTATATTCTCCTTTATTGGTGCTTAACACAGATGCGTATTACATATGAGATATGTCTAACACAAATGATTTGATTGATTGATGCTTCCGACCGATTTCGGCCATGGCGACCACTTCGACTCCTATCCGGCATTTTGGCGCTCATGCGCGCGAAGGTGGCTATTATAACCTATTTTCGCGGCAAAACTCCGTGCACATTGAGGACACGTAAGTACGCCGTCTACATAGTGGTATGTAATGGCGGCAGGCGGACGAGCCTTAAGCTGGTCGCGCTTGGTATCAAGGTCAACTTTTCGTTGCTCCTCGAAATCGCGGACGTGGCAATGTACCATCCTGCGCCATTCTGGTCGCTGTGCTGCCAAATGCTCCCATTGAGAGGGCTCTATATTGCATCTCTTCATATGCCGCTTTTGGACATCTTTGAACCGGAGGAGTTGTCCGCCATGCTTCCGCTTGCCTTCCTCCAGTTCAGAGTAAAAGATGCGCTTCGCCAATCTTTCCTCGGGCATGCGCAATACGTGACCGCACCACCGAAGCTGCCGACGCATTAAATAGGCCTCAATGCCACCGACATTGGCTCGCCGCAGAACTTCGGTATTACGCACTCTGTCAGACCATCTGATCTTCATGATGGAACTGATGCATTTAAGGTGGAAGCGATCTAAAATGCGTATGTGGCGACGATACGATACACGCACCACGTCTCAGAGGAATATAAGAGATTTGGCAGCACAATTGCCATATAGACAGATATCTTGGTGGCCAACTTAAGGTCATTCGAGCAGAAAACCTTGGAACTAAGCTTGCCAAATGCTGCAGCTGCAGCGCCGACTCTGCTATTGATCTCAGCATCAAGGTTACAGTTGGATGTTACAGTGCTCCCCAGATAACGAAATTTATTATATATTTATTAATTTATATCTAACACAAATACGTCTACAGTCTACACTGAGTATAGCCTTTTAGTTATACTAAATACTAAGTAAATAGGCTTTACTCGTGACATCTGTCAATATGACATTGACACTTACATTTTCAAAAACTACTGTTGTTATTAAGCAACAGTAATAATTACTCGTTTCATAACTAAATACTCGTAAATTGGTATTTCTGAACAACTTTTTACGATGACATTTTTCGTCTTTCGGCGTGGCGTTATCATGTTACCAAAGATAGCATGATAAATTTTTTCACAGAATTCGAAGGCGAGAACCTGATGTTCCAAATTGGCCAGTTTTTCTCCGGATTCGAGTCGAGTTCTACAGCCGTCGCTTTTACATTGATGCAGCTGGCCAAGCGGAAGCCCTTGCAAGACAAGGCTAGGGAGGACATCAAACAGGCTATTGTGAAGCATGGCTGGACGATGGAGGCCTTCAACGAGATGAAGTATATAAATCAGTGTGTAGCCGAAGGAGTGCGGTTGCATCCAGCTGTTTCGACCATAGACCGCTATACCAAAGAGGATTATAAAGTAAACATCTTTACAATTGATTTTGTTCTACATACGAGACTTTTTGGTAAAATTTACTTTTACTTTTGGTTCCCTTCTTAAAACGGATGTGTGTAACTTTTAGATACACACACAATATTATATATATTCTATACTTACTAATTTTATAACGAGTAAAAGTTTGTTTGTTTGTTTGCATTGAATAGGATCCGAAACTAATGAGGACCGATTTAGATGAAAATTAGCACAAATTGTGTTACTCTACACTATGGGGATGGACATATGCTACTTTTTATCGCGGCAAAATGAACGGTTTCCGTGAGATTGACTTTTGCGCGCACGAAGTCGTGGGCTACATCTAGTGATATATTTAAGACTAAATGAAGTTTATTCTTTCAGTTAAATGAAAATGTATCTATAAGATTAAATCCCACAAAAACATTAAATGAAAAAACCAAGTATTTCCTTCGCAAAAAGTTATGAGATGTCGTAGAGACAAAGTACAATTCAAGATAGTCGATTTAATTAGTTACAGTAGAGTCCGGTTATAACGATGGCTAAGGGAAGGGTGATATTACGTCGTACTAACCGGACGTCGTACTAAACGAACATACATTTTTTAAAATTATTTTTATTAATTTTAAGGTGATTTAACATGAGGTCGTGAGAAGGTAAGCCAAATGGGCTCAAAGAATTTAAAAATTCTCGAGAATAGTGCACGGTATCCTCAATATTACACACCGTGTCAATGGTCTATATTTATAGTTTTTGACTTGACCAGGAACTTTTTCTAAAATCAGTTTATTGATCTCATTCACTGTAATGAAAAAAAAAACGTCTAATAGAAATATCACTCAATAGATTACGGCACGGTCGCGGTTCCATACCTATGTCGTATCTGCAGTAAAAGGAAAAAGTATTTAGTTTTAAACACTTGAGACTATAAATTCACTTATTTTGATAATAATTCATAATTATTGATAATATTGACCAATAAACATGACCTAACGATTTAAATTATTTTTTTAATATAAAAAATTACTTTTCAGAGTTATATATAAAAGTTAGACGTATGCTGTCGCTGACTTTTTTGTAGGCATTATAAAGCTCTACAACTTTTCTCTAGGACTACAACTTTTCAAAATCGGTTCACTAGATCCAGAGATTACCTACCTACACTCTCATACCTACATTCTCATAAGCATTACCTCTTTATAATATTAGTAGACATTATATATTTATGTGAATTCGCAAAATAAAATCACGAAAAATATAATTTTTTCGGGGCACAAATACACGTAAATTGGGAATAATTATTTTTTCTCGCGTCTACCCCATAGTGTTCATGTGTGATATCATGAGATAGGTCTTTTAAAAACATTAAGAGGTTGCTGAGACGATTTTTTTATGTAGGTATCCGTTTGCGAGATATTCAACTTTAAAGCGCATTTTTTTCTTGAAATAGGTCCCACCGCTCTAAAAGGCTGGCTCGGAAAATCTGAAAAAATTCATGATAGTAGTCAATGTGATCAACTTTAAAGGAAAACTATAACGGCTCATATAGCTTTGATAATTAAGGAGTTGATACTTAACTTGTAATATGCGCTTACTTGGAAAACTTCGTACAATAAAAAACGAAATAATAAGTAGATATGTAAAAAAATTGTATAATGGCACGAAACCCTACGTGTGCGAGTCCAACTCGCACTTGGCCGCTTTTAAAATAATTTATTCACTACACGAAAACATACACGACGTTATCGTTTCGGTGTGAACTGACCCTTATACTAACATACGTGCTTGTTGAATGTTACGAGTGTTTGTATGTAGGTATGTTATCATTCCTTATTCATTCCAGATACCCGACACAGAGATAGTAATAGAAAAAGGAACACCCATCTTTATTTCCCTGTACGGCTTACACAATGATCCCCAATTCTTCGACAACCCAACTCTGTTCGATCCAGAGCGATTTGCCGAGGGGAAGAAGGTTTCTGACGCGAATATACCGTTTGGTATTGGACCAAGGATGTGTGTGGGTAAGTCCAAGACCTATTGAACTGCATTAAAATGGCTTATTCTGGGCATTATAATATTCAATGTGGATAATAAATCAATAACTCATATCATGTTAGAGTTAGAATCAAAAGAAAGACCGTCGATTCAATAAATAATATGATGCTTCGGCCTGCATTTTAGTTTCAATCCTCGTATCCAATAGGCAACATATTTGATATTTTGACAAACGGCTGGTTAGAAAAATAAATCATGATGGTAGTCAGTGTAATCAATTTTAAAGAAAAACTATAACAGCTAATATAACTTTGTTAGTTTAGGAGTTACACTTGGATAACTGCGAGCAAAAATAATGAAATATTAAGTAAACATGTAAAATATTGTTATGTTACGGAACCCTAACAATTATAATCTAATTTCTACACAATCTATGAGTAAATGTAAAACGGATAAATCAGATCCACGTCTTCATCTTATTATATTCCAGCTATGATAGTTGGGCAACTCCACATGAAAGTGATCCTAGCGCTGATCCTGTCCCAGTACGAGCTGTACCAGGCGTCTGATGTGATCACTGAGCTGGACTCACGAGCCACTCTCTCCGCCGCAGCTGATGGGATCAACATACAGATGACGAGACTCACTAACTCCTTACTTGATTAGTTCTTTTCGCACTAAATTCTTGAAATAAAAATATTCTTATTCTTTAAAAAATTATCTTAATTTGTAGTATGCAATCACAATACAATAATTATTGAAAAGTAAGTTTGATATAAAAATATTATTAAAATACGATCAAATTATGACAACGGTCAACCTGTGTATGAATTAGATTCCCTGATGTATTATTACATAATATTAGCGGATCAAATATTATATCCCACAATAACATTACCTAAATGAAAAAAGCCAAGTATTTCCTTCGCAATGTCGTAGAGACCAAGTCCAATTAAAGATAGTTCATTTAATTAGTTACTCATAAAAATTATATTAGCGTATGTGACATTTTTTATTTTCATAATTTATTATATTAAAAAGTGACTTGGCTCATTGCCAAGTCACATTATATTATCCCCCTTACTTATAAAAATATTTACACGACGGATAACTTATACAACGTTGCTATCTTATTCTATCATGTGACATTTCCAACGTATCAGACAAAGACAGCAACGTTGTTTAAGTTATCCGTTGTGTAAATTGTTTAATTAGTAAGGGGGTGGATATATTATGGATATAGTCGATGGTAATTTTTAATAACACAGGAAAGTGTTGACTAGGAGATTAAGCTAAGCCACTCATAACTGCCACTCGAATAATCTTTAGTAAAAGGTTACTCTCATAGGGAATATGCAGTTGTTTTAAATCAGCAAAATTCTTATATTATCCGAAAGGTGAAGATAGAAAGGAAAAGTAATCATTTGCTACATAAAAAAGTTGCAGCACTTAAAAGGATTATAAAATTATTATTTTTTTTGCTTTTATACTAATAATTAGGTACTGTTAAGGTACTATTCAAATTCTAATGTTATTTGTGACATTTTTTATTGAAACAATTATGTACATAAACGAAATTAAATTATAATTTGTATCTGTTGCGCCGTTTTAGCGCAAAGAGTTTTGTAGATCGTAATTCCATATTTAAAGTGTATATTTTCTATATAGTGTGTCAAATTGTATTAGTTGTGAAGTTTCAATAAATCTTCAACAGACAGTCGATCGGCTGTTTCTCTTGGGAGGGCCCGTAGAGGGCAAAACAGTACTTATCATGCGCAAGGTAGTGTGTGTTTGTGTATAATCTAAGGTGGTGTGTATTGTTGTTACTTTTGTTAGTTTAATGTATATCTAAGCATAATTTATAAATATATTAGCTTTCCGCAAACCCTCCTCCACTAAGGCTAAGACTGCACAGCTTTATGTCATTACATATGCAATTGGCGTTTTGTAAAGGAGAAACTTAAAGTCGTTTTTTTGAACCAATATATTTATTTAATCAAAGTATATACCATTACTATCTATGCACTTTTGCCATCTCATAGGTAGTTAACATTGATTTCTTTACTAAAAAAACCATTCGGACAGGAATCAATAAAACCTTTGATGGCGCTTTGGACTTCCCCATCGGAGTTGAATTTTTTCTAAATTGGTAGCGCCATCTAGGAGCGTCGAACGCCTCGCACCTCGCTCGGTCGGAGATCTCCCTTTGGGGCATCCACTCTTCCCACATTGGTGACCCTCGACAGAACACGCCTCCTTCTGGACATAATCATCACCCCCCACCCCTCCGCACCACGCCAGCCAGCCTCATCGGGCACCTCGGCCACCATCCTCAACGCACCGCGGCCTGGTCGAACCCTCACCGGCTTCAACGGGCACTCTCACTATAACGACCGGTCAGCAAGCAGAGCACATCTCTCCTGGTCAGCACGTAGCATCGGCCCCGCACGGCAGCACTCCGCCTCACTGGAGCCCGTGCAGCAGCAGCACAGTTCCGACTCACTGGGACTCTCTGGCACTGGCGACTCAAGCAGAAGACTCAACATTCGACCTCCTGTCTTCGGGGGGGAGTGATGTGGCGGAACAATAAGCGCCACAATCCTGAATCGCGCTATCGAAGTTTTCAAAGATCGGCACTATATATACGACATCTGAAATTCGTAAAAGTGGGCTTTGGCCTGACCGAGCATACCACCTCGCTCGGTCGGAGATCTCCCTTTGGGGCTTGCCACTATATTCCCACAAATTATATTAAAGGAAATAAAGCTTGCGTTAATTGCTTAAGCATAAAACATAAATAGAACTCTTGTCTTAGTAAGTCTAAATGCCGCGTTTGTGACAGACGCCAACATACGCTAATGCACTTCGATAAGATCCGGCAGTCAGCTGGCACGCGTGACCTTAAACTTGATAATAACAGTTCTCGCCGTCCGATACCGACGCCACAGGCCGATCGAATACCTACGCGTACAGATGTTCGAGTCAAACATAATAGCGAGCTGTGCTCAACGTCGCTCGCACGTAAACAAGCGATAAGAGATTGTAGGCAGAACCCGCACCCCGCGCGCGCTCGTTATACAGTGCGTGACTCGGCCAAACAAATTAATTTATTAGCTACCGCCCAGGTTATTGTTTACGATGTAAATGACAAACCCATAGTCGTGCGATGCTTACTAGACAGCGCTTCACAAAGTAGTTTCATTACGTCGGAATGTTATAATCGTCTAGGGCTTTTGAATGAATTTAAAAATACTAATTTGATAGTTAAAGGAATTGGGGGTTCGGAAAAATCATGTAAGGGTTCCGTGGATATTGTCGTATACTCGCGCTTAAATAAAAATATTAGTTCTAATACTTCTCCGCTTATCGTGGAACGTATTACCGATAAGTTACCGAACGCTAACGTAGACATGTCTTTGTTAACGCACTTGAAAGCTCTCCCGCTAGCAGATACTGACTTTTCGCGCCCGGGTGATGTGGATATTATGATTGGGGCTTCAGTATTCCCGCATTTGCTATGACCTAATATAGTACGTAGTTATCAATATGATTTACCCCCCGCTATTGAGACGGTGTTTGGAGTTGTGATTATGGGTTCCGTACCTACGTCGCATACGCCTCATTATACTATGTCATGTTGCTCTGTCCTTCAAGAAAATAATATTGATTCTCTCGCACCCGCTACCGCTACTGCTCTCGCTACCGCTACCGCGCGCGCTCCCGCTACCGCTACCGCTACCGCTACCGCTACCGCTATCGCTACCGCTCCCGCTCTCGCTACCGCACCCGCTGCCGCTACCGCGCCCGCTCCCGCTCTCGCTACCGCACCCGCTGCCGCTACCGCGCTCGCTACCGCTACCGCGCGCGCTCCCGCTCTCGCTACCGCACCCGCTGCCGCTACCGCGCGCGCTCCCGCTCTTGCTACCGCACCCGCTACCGCTACCGCTCTCGTTTCCGTTACCGGAGCGGTATTCTTCCGCTCTATTCATGGATGACATTGTTTGTAGCGTCATGAACGTTCCGCTCGCAGTTTCGCTTTGTGAAGAGCTTATTCAGCTTTTCAAGCGAGGCCAATTTGACCTTGTCAAATGGACAAGTAACTCGCAATACGTTCTTGCACGAATACGTGAGTCGCACAAGGCTTCTGCAGACATTGAGTTTGAGAAGTCTTTACCGCATAAGGTTCTTGGCTTACGCTGGGACAGAGCCTGTGATAGTTTTCGGTTCGACGTCGCGACACCTGATGGTAAGTGCACTAAACGCACTATGTTGTCCACAGTGGCTCGACTATGGGACATAATGCGATTCGTTTCTCCCACCATTTTGTACGCCAAGCTCTTAATAAAAGAGCTTTGGCTATCTAAGTGCGAGTGGGATGACGCACCACCCGATCACATAGTCGCAGTTTGGAAGCAGTTTTGCGTTGAGCTACCTTTACTCAACCAAATTAATATACCGCGTCATCTAGGATTCGTCGATGGTTGCACTATCAACTTAATAGGTTTCGCTGATGCTAGTGAACGCGGATACGGAGGAGTCGTGTATGTACGGGTCGGTACTGGTTCTAACTACGCTGTTCAGCTGGTTTGTGCTAAGTCTAGAGTCTCACCGGTTAAAACTATTTCGGTTGCGAGGCTGGAATTATGCGCTGCTCTTCTGTTGTCTCAACTACTTCGCAGAGTTCAAGACACATTTTCGTCTCACTATCCCATTAAGGGAATATACGCGCTTACGGAATCCAAGGTGGCCCTCTCTTGGATGCGTTCCTCTCCGCACCGCTGGCATACCTTTGCCGCAAACCGCGTTACTAAGATAATTGAACTCGTCGCCCCCGCTTGTTTTAATCACGTCGCAGAATCTGAAAATCCTGCCGATTGCTTGTCTCGCGGTATTACTCCTGGTAAGCTTCTAAATCATTCATTGTGGCATCATGGACCCACCTGGATTTCCCATGATCCGTCGGAGTGGCCCATTGAACCCTTTGACCACGATACGGAAAACAAAGATGTACCCGAGCGGAAATCTATGTCTCACCCCGTAGTCGTGGAAATTGTGGAATCCACCAACACTAAGTAAAATATATGAAAAATAATACTTACTCAGTTACTAGCACACTGTTTTGTATTTGATGCGTTTGCGCTGGTTTGGCTGCGTGATTCTTGCTTATTATTTGAGGAGTGAAGAGAAACAGTAGATTGACTGATATTGCGTATATTGTTCCAAATCTAAACTCAATTTTACAATTATTTCTAATTTTAGTTACTAAAAAATGCGTATAACAAAATGGCGTTGCGATATATTTCTAACAGTTTCGTGAGAACCCCTGTCACTGGTAGTAGAAATATCACGTCATCGACGGCCAATCGTAACGCAGCGTGCGTTATGACGCGATATTTGACCAATAAGATGCATCATACAGATTCTGTACGTTAACATACTCCTCGGCCTTGGAATCTGGAGACGGTTTCAAAAAATCTCCGAACTCAGACTTCACATGGAAGAAGTGGGCAAATCTTAGAAAATGCTCGCCGTACTACGCCATCTGCCTTGCGAATATCGGCAACTCTTGACACCCCGTCTTTGCCTGGATATGTTTTTACGATACGGCCTAGGTTCCACTTCATCGGCGGTAAGTTGTCATCTTTTATCAATACCAACATGTCATCTTTAAGTTCTCCCCTGTTCTGGTGCCACTTACTCCTGGTCTGAAGTTCAGACACATACTCCTGAGACCATCGCTTCCAAAAGTGCTGGCGTATTTGTTCTACTCGCTGGTAAAGTGTGAGGCGATGAGCAGGAACGTCGTGCACCTCGGTCGTTACAGGTGCAGTCAGCGAACGGCCAATCAAAAAATGAGCTGGAGAAAGTGGGAGAAAATCGTTGGGATCTGTGGAGAGAGGAGTCAATGAACGGGAGTTGAGAATAGCTTCAATTTGAACCAGTACCGTGCTGAATTCTTCGAATGTTAGATGTGCGTTTCCTACCACACGTCGCAAATGATGCTTACAGATTTTTACTCCAGCCTTCCATAATCCTCCGAAATGACTAGCGTAATAAGGAATCATCTTAAAGTTAATATTTTGAGAAATTGCGTATTCTCTTATTTCCTCAGAACAAGAAGCTAAAAATTTTTTGAAATCATTCATTAGGCCGACAAAGTTTTTCCCATTGTCTGAGAATATGTCGCTTGGTTTACCACGTCGAGCAATAAAACGCTTCAAAGCTAAAAGGTACCCATCCGACGAAAGGTCGCTCACCAACTATAAATGGACTGCGCGCGTTACTAAACATACAAATAGGCATATATATGATTTTTGTAATTTAGCACCTCTACCTTTACGATTCAACGTGAACACTGGGCCAGCGTAATCGACGCCACAACGCAAGAACGGAAAACCTGGGAAAACCTCTAAACGTTCTTTGGGCAAGTTTCCCATAATAGGAGTAACCGTCGTCGGTCGCAATCGTGTGCACCGCACACAACAACGCGCCACCTTCCGAGCAAGGTTCCGGCCTCCGACGGGCCACCACATCTCCCTTAATGAAAATAGAAGTAGCTGCGGTCCCGCGTGAAGCAAACGCTGGTGCTCAAATCGGAAAAGTAAACTAGAAAAATAGTGTTTAGTGGAAATAAGAATAGGAAATTTTGTATAAAATTCAAAATGAGGCGAGTTTTGAATACGTCCACCTACTCTAATTAAATTATACGAATCAATAAATAAATTTAATTTTGAAAGTTGACTACAACCCTTTATAGGTTTATTATTTTTAATCGAGTCTAAAATGTCAACAAACGATTCCCGTTGACTAAACATTGCTAACGTCATCTCCGCACATTTTAGTTCTTCGATAGAAAGTGAACCAGATCGCTTGATGTTTACGTTGCGAGCGTTATAGATAAAACGTAAAACATAAGCAGCGGCTCGTTTCATTCGCATATGCTGCGAAAACCGAGAAAAGTCAAATAAATTGTTATCTTTTAACTGATTTAAGCTATGACAACAGACATTAGATGATTTAGTTTCTGGTAAATCCTCCAATATTAAATTACACTCCTTTAAATCTGGTATTTCAAAATTTATATCTTGTAAAAATGGTGGTCCATTCCACCATAAAGATGAAGAAATAAGCGCGCTTAAATTTTGGCCTCGCGATACCAAATCGGCTGGATTATCTCTGCCTGCCACGTGACGCCACGAATGCTCCTTTGTCAACTCATGGATCTCTGTCGTCCTGTTTTGAACGTAAGGGTTTAACAAATTAATAGGCATACCTAACCAACCCAAAACGATGGTAGAATCCGTCCAAGACACTACTTTATCAAAATTTGAACGTAGTGATCCATTTAATTTGTGATATAAACGCGCCCCTAACAAAGCACCACACAACTCAAACGTGGTATAGTCGTGGGTTTAGTAGGCGCGACCTTGCCCTTGGAACATAGCAAGCGCACCGTAACATCAGCTGACGCATTGATAGTGCGAACGAACGCGCAGGCACCATAAGTAATTTGCGACGCGTCTGTATAAATATATCTCATAATATATAGTATAACTCGAATCGAATAGGTTCAATACACATCACATAACGCGGAATACGTAAACACTTTAAATAAGATAATCCGTCGATAAATTTATTCCATATTTGTGAAATATCATCGGGAACCGGTTCGTCCCATTCTAGTTTTAGCAACCAACATTTTTGTAATAAAGTTTTGGCAACCGTTATCACCGGGCTCAGCAGTCCTAATGGATCATATATCTGAGACGCGGATGATAATATAAGACGTTTAGTTAGTTTATTAAAAGTATAATTGGCATTATCGTTTTGAATCTGGGACAGATAGTAAATTTCATCAATTATACTATTCCAACCGATGCCTAAAGTTTTATTTTGTATAATTTTATCGAACAACGATAACTGCTGTGCATTATTGTCAGTGCAAGCTGTTGTGTTTAGGTTAGAGCGGTCATAATTAAATATCCATTTGCGCAGCTTAATACATGCTGCACTTAAAATGTTACTAGTGCCCTCACAGATGCTCTCTAATTCATTTATACTATTAGAAGTAACCACCAAGTCATCCACATATAAGCAGTTGTCTATAGTGTGTGCTATGTGCGGAATGCCACAGTTTTGCCCTAAATCTTTCAAACACTTACAACTAAGATAGGGTGCTGCCGCAGTTTCGTACGTTACGGTATTTAAGCGGTATACTCTCAGCTGTTCTGAGGGATTATCGCGCCACACGATAAGTTGAAGACACGCTGTTCTTCAGCTAGATGCACTTGACGATAGAATTTCTCGATATCAGCACAAGCGACATACCTCTGTTCACGAAACCGTAATAATATTGAAATTAAATCGCCCTGTATTGCAGGTCCGATCATTTGCAGGTCGTTTAGTGATACGCCAGTGCTAGATGGCATACTAGCATCAAACACTACTCGTAACTTAGTCGTTGTAGCGTGTTGTCTAAACACTCCATGATGCGGTAAAAAATAACGCGTATCACTATAAGTATTAACAAGACTCATATGACCTAAATTGATATACTCATGAATAAAATCACTGTACATGGCTTTATAATTAGAATTATATTCAAGACGTTTTTATAATGTATAAAACCGTTTAGTCACTTGTTCGCGTGAATCACCTAAAGTTTTAGGAGATTGTTTTAGTGGCAAACAAACACAACGTCCGTCTGAAAGACTTTTTGTTGTTTTTAAAAAATGTTCCTCACATGCAGACTCCTGAGTTGAATATATTTTAGTAGAAGTCACAGGCAATTCCTCCAACTTCCAGAAACTCCTAACTAATTGATCAAGCGAAACCATATCTGTTGACTGTGTTAAAAAATTACAATGAACGTGTTTCACCTTTTGTTTACAGGGAATATTATCCAACCTAATTTTGTATTTTGAATGAAAGAACCATTTTTAAGACGAATTTTTCCATCGATCAATAAATCCCAAAATAAATCCGCACCTAACAATAAATCAATATTTTGAGATTCATAGAAAGTGGGGTCTGCCAGATATAAGTTATGAGGAATATTAAAATATTTTAAATTTAACGTAGTGGTAGGCAACTTAGAGGTTATTTGAGGCAACACTAAACATTGAATACGGGCATTGAAGCTCCCGTCACGCGATTTTAACTTAATGTTACATGATTGCGAACATAGCGTAAATTACCTACGCCGTGAATATGCTGAGTGGACTGTAAAATGCGTATACTCAATTTATTACATAACGATTGTGAGATAAAAGAACGCTCGCTTCCGCTATCAAGAACTGCACGCGCGCTGTAATACTCACCCGATTGTCCACATACTTCGACAATAGCCGTCGATAACATGACGAGTTGATCTGGACAAAATAATTTATCTCCTTCGTTATGTAAATCGCTGTGCGCGCGCATATGGTGTGACTGCAATTCATAACAGCTGCGCGCGCTCGTATCACTAACTGAAACAGGAGGAGGAAATTTACTTGAACCGTGCCCATACATAGCTAAAGTTACAGTATTATTTTTTAACTTAATAGCATCACAAATCAAACTGTTATGTTTTTGATCGCATTTTCTACATGGACCGAAAAGACAAGCCTCCACAGAATGGCCGGAACGCAGACAATTAATACATAATCTTTTATCTTTCACAAATTTTAATTTATCTTGTGGATTACAATCGAGAAATTTTTGACACAAGTATAACGGATGATGACTGTTACACATTAAACATAGCTTAATAAACTGCGGACGTAGTCTTTTATTCTGTGATTTACTATTTGTATTATTATTTTCCGCTATTAAATTGCAATGAACTCGAGATGCGTTATTATTAAAAATAGATTTTTTATTTACGTTACTATGAATAACTTTACTCGAGTGGCTAACGGTAAGTGTGGTTAATAAGTCTCCCTTTTCTTTAAGAAAGTCCAATAAGTCGCTTAAATGTATTTTAGCATCTGTGTTTAATTTATAAAATGTATTTTTATACTATTCCCACGCGCGTTCTGAGGCGGGGTCCAGCTTTGACACAACAATATAAATAATCAGTGTATCCCAATACTCAGTCGGCTCGCCTAAAGTCTTTAGAGATCGTATATTTTTTAAGATAGTATCAATGAGTTTATTTAATAGAACAGATGACTCCTTTGTTACAGGTTGAATAGAAAAAATAGCTTTAATGTAACTTTGAATAATTAATCTAGTATTATTAAATCTGTGTATCAAAAGTTCCCATGCTACTTGATAATTGCTTGACGAAAACTTCACATTTTCGATAACCACCTTAGCGTCGCCTTTTAAACTCGCTTTTAAAAAATGAAATTTTTGAATCGCTGGTATTGTTTTCGAGTTATGAATAAGAGACATGAATGTGTCACGAAATTCAACCCAGTGTTCATTTGAACCGTCAAAGCTAGGAATAGATATAGTAGGTAATTTATCGGACTCACCACTATGTTTATTACATTCATGTACTAAGGAGCACTCAAAAGACTTATTAACCGACCTTTCATCGGAACTGTCGGGATTTACCATGCAGTCTACATACAGAACTACATAATATTCTTTTTCGAATTCTGCGCGTGATTCGATCAACTTATCGGATTCCGATTCCGGCACGAGATCTTCAATCTTACTTTGTACCTGATTGAAATCATTCATTAAATTTTGAGCTCCTGGTATACGTAATTTTAACTCTGCTCGCTGATGAACAGTTAAATCAACGTTTTGAAAGGAGGAAACATATTTTTTAAAGTTTGTTAACCTACGCTTTATCAAACCTTGTTTTTTCCTCAAATCTCTTAACATATCTTCGACTTTTTGTTCAGAACTAGTCATTGCACTGTAGTAAAAGGCTTACTTACGGTTTTGAAATGAAGCATAAACGACAAACTGTAAGCAGGTACTACTACTGCGAATGATAGCAAGTCAGCAGGCAGGTACAATCGAAAGCACTGAAATTGATAAAAATACGGTATCACTTAGGCGAATAGGTAAAGGTTTGGGTAATTTTTGCTGGAACGTCTTACCGATGATGCACTGTATATATCTTCTCCACTAATTAGCGTCTCTCAAAGAATAAACTTCTCCAATATCCAGGAACGATGGACCATATGTTTTGTATTTGATGAGTTTGCGCTGGTTTGGCTGCGTGATTCTTGCTTATTATTTGAGGAGTGAAGAGAAACAGTAGATTAACTGATATTGCGTATATTGTTCCAAATCTAAACCCAATTTTACAATTATTTCTAATTGTAGTTACTAAAAAATGCGTATAACAAAATGGCGTTGCGATATATATTTCTAACAGTTTCGTGAGAACCCCTGTCACTGGTAGTAGAAATATCACGTCATCGACGGCCAATCGTAACGCAGCGTGCGTTATGACGCGATATTTGACCAATAAGATGCATCATACAGATTCTGTGCGTTAACACACACTTTAATATAAATAACATTTTACATAATAAACAATTTGGTTTTACGAAGGGTCGCTCTACAACAGATGCTGGCGTTGATCTGATTAATTATATTTTTGATGCTTGAGAGGGGTCGCAGGATGCTCTAGGAGTTTTTTGCGATCTCTCTAAGGCATTTGATTGCGTGCAGCACACAACGTTGATCAGGAAACTATGCCACTATGGAATAAGGGGACCAGCACTCGTCCTCTTAAAATCTTACTTATCAAATAGGACTCAGAGGGTTGAGATAAATGGAAAAAGATCCACAGGTACCAAAATTGAGATGGGGGTCTCCCACAAGTATCCATTTTAGGACCCTTTCTTTTTCTGGTCTATATAAATTACCTACCATACCTTATTAATGGAAAAAACGGGATAGTCTTATTTGCCGATGACACGTCACTTACTTTCAATATTAATAACCAAAACTCAGGCTATGACGAAGTAAATAATGCTCTCTCAAAAATAGTACACTGATTTAGTGTTAATAATCTTTTGTTAAATAGCAAAAAAACTAAATGTATAAAGTTCACGTTGCCAAATGTAAGGCAAACTAAAACCAATCTTCTATTGAATGGAAAAGGTATGGAACTAGTAGATACAGCTGTCTTTTTAGGTATAACTTAGACGCAAAACTACAGTGAGGCCCTCATATTGCTGGGTTGGCCGACAGACTCAGTTTAGCAGCATTTGCAGTAAGTAAGATAAGACAATTTTTAGACGAAAACACAGCAAGACTTGTATATTTTAGTTATTTCCACAGTATAATGTCCTATGGCATTCTACTGTGGGGAAATGCTGCCGATATAAATACTATATTTGTGCTGCAGAAGCGAGCTGTTCGGGCAATCTACAAGCTGGCCCCCAACACGTCATTAAGAGAGAAGTTTAAAGAAACTGGAATCCTAACTGTAACTTCTCAGTATGTTCTATCAAATGTATTATATGTTAAAAAAAATTTAAAACCTATTCAAAAAGAAAAGTGACAACCACAATAGAAATACCCGAAATAAGCATAAGCTTGATGTACCAGTGACTAGACTTAGTAAAGTAAAGAATTCGTTTAAAGGCCAGTGTACGCCTAAACAATAAGATAGCCCAGAAAGCGTTCAAAATTTTTCAATCAATAAATTTAAAAAAATAGTTAAAGAACGTTTGTGTGCTAAAGCCTATTTTAAAGTTAATGATTTTATGAATGATAGCACACCTTGGGAATGAGGTGACCCTTTGCAAGGCTACTTCTAAATTACATATATTATTGTACTCTTGTTATGTAGTTTTAGTCATAACATTGCTATATATGCCTTTTTTATATTTTTAAAAGAACCATTTTCCATCTTTTTGATAAAAGATGGCTCCGCGCGAGTTTCTTACGCCGGTTCTTCTCGCCGGGCGCCGGGCGCCGGGCGCCGGGCCAGCTAGTAGCTCCCGAACCGGTGGTAGGCATCATGTAGATCGACGTTCAGAAAGTGTATAAAAATACCTATACCTATAGTAAAAATTTTTGACTTTGACTTTGACTTTAAAGACTGAGGAGTACGGTTCAGTGCTCTTAGATCCAGGGTTATACCCTTGGCACAACATTTTACTTTTTGACGCAATAACGTCTTATAATTCGATGGAGCCGGCTGCACGCACGAAAAAACATGACTCATGTGTTACCGGCGTTACCTCCCTAAACATGACTCATGCGGCGTTACCTCGCTCTGTTCCATTTCTTATGATGTTGTCACGTTCAACTATCGTCAGTAAACCGACTTTACAGACAACCAATTTTTTGTAGCATATGCTTGATTTACTTCACAAAAGTCAAATCACTATAGATGTCATCATAAGGTCACCACTTTGGTGACCAAGGGACAAATTTCGAATTATAGCCATTACAAACAACAAAGGAATTTTGCAAATAGGTTCACAGACGGCAATGTAATGTTCAAAGATATCCGTGTCGGTGTAAAATACTATGAAAAGTACCTATAATGTGATGATGTATGTTGTGATAATGGTGGTGATGATGATGATTACTGTAATTGACATAGTGTCATATACTTGCAGTTCTTTAAATAACGCCGAAATTCCCAAACATGTATATATAAGGAGTCAGGAGTTCTGTTCATTTTGGATCCAGGGTATATCTTGGTGCAAAATCTTGGTAGCATATGCTTGGACTACTTCAGAAAAAGTAGAAATCACCATATAAATTTCGAGGAGTTCCCTCGATTCCTCATGGATACCATCATCAGGTCACCACTTTGATGTCAAAAGGACCAATTTGGGATTATACATCAAAACAAATTTGTTGAAAATCGGTCCACAGACGGCGGAATAATCGTTGAACATACAAAAATAATAAAAAATGTATATACAGCCGAACGTATAACCACCTCCTTTTTTTGGAAGTCGGTTAAAAATGCATATAATATAAGTTTAAGGTTGTTCAAAATCAATCACGAATAGTTTGGGCATATAATCTACTGCTAATGTGAAGACGTTAAGGCTGGAAACAAAATTAAATATTTCGATTAGATTGCGCTCTCAGGTCATTAACCTCACAGAAACAGGTGATTTTAAAATAAAGCAGACTTTGGCTACATAACATCATTACAATCAGATGTGTGAGGTCAAAGACCTTAGCAACGTCATACAATTCATTAGTATAATTTGTTTCCAAATTTTTAATATTCTTTAGCCTAAACGTCTTTGCATAAGCAGTAGATCATATGCCCAAAATATTCGTAATTGATTTTATATAAAGAGGGACATTTTGTTTGTTAAAACGTTAGTCAAAAACTATAATGCTGAACCGCGTACAAACAAAGCTACACTATTATCGAGTATCAGTTCCTTTATTTGAAAAGCAAACTTTGCTAGGAAATAGGTATAAATAAGCTAGTCATGTATACGGAAGTATTTTCCGAAAACAAAGTATGGATAAGTGATGATATTTTATGCAAAACATGAAAACGGGAAGAATATGAAACAAATTACACGGGAAGGTATATTTTATAGGGTAGGTATTTTACGACGAGACCGTGCTTGTAAAACGTATATATGTATAATATATAAAATCATGTAAAACATCTAAAACAAATGTAGTAAAAAATTAAGTTTCTCTGCAGATAAAATTACAAACAGAGAAAAGATCGGGTACATACAATAAATTGGTGTAAAACAGGTGCTTAACTAAAAATTGCCAGCCGCTTTTGGCAATTTTTCGTAGAAGATGCCTAGTACCCACTTCATGACTTAATTAATTAAAAAACAAAATATGTTATAATTTACAAACTTGGACTGAAAATTGGAAATAACACTAAGTATTAATAAACCATTCTCAAACTGGTTCGCAAGACCTTTCTTGGCTGAGACAGTCTCAAGTAACGATTAGCTCCTCAAGATGGTCTTTATTCATAGTATGATCTCAAGACCGGATCAGTTGATAACGTTATTGAGATCACTTACTCAACTTTTAAGCGTCATCTACACGAGAAAGAACGAATAAAATAACGTTTCGTTTACACTTCTACAAAGAACGGATTTATTGATTATACACTCCTTCAATATTTCTTTTTTAAAATGTAATATTTAATAATATAAATACAAAAAAAAGTTTAGTCTGTATTTTTTATATTGAAAAAACTGATTTTCATTAATTTTCACGTAGATATTAATATTTATTATTGACTAGCATATTCAAATCCATATTTTTTAACAACTAAGTAAAACGATCATTGCCATTCGAAAAAAAGTTCTTATTCTTATTCTTTAAAGTGGCTCCTTAGTGATTCGCCACTGTGTTGTTTTGACGAAAACTCTGCCTTATGAGTGGGTTTTATGAATAAACAAGGCCTCGGTGTACATCACAGACGAATGGATACATTTTAGTGCAGCAAAAAAATATATGTTAATCTTGATCATATTTGTAACGGGACATTCCTTTTTTAAACACGTTTTCTGTAAATTTTCACGATAAAAAAAATCATAAAATAACCAATAAAATGGATATTATAGCAGTTGTAACTGCATTAATTAGGAAAAAAATTAGAAAATTAATAAAAGGAAGGTAATTGTCGTTTTTATTGTTCGATTGGAATAAGATATTAGTAAGGATTCATTTATTTCCATGATAAATCATTCGGACGAGTCGAATGAAACATCTAGCCATGGCGTCTTGCTGGATAGGCCTAAGTCAATTTGATCCGCTCTCCGACCGCTCAAAAATCATTCGAATTTATTGTTAAAAGTCCGTTCAAAGTTATTTTACCTCCAACTAGACCATTTGCCGATGACATAAGGATCTTAGTTTGTCATGTTTTTTCTTTCGTCGTGTAGTGTAACGTAGTTACATTTCCTTTCCGTAAAATCACCGTCATCTATGATTTGTTTGCTTAATTGTTTGTCATTTAGAGGCTTTAGGCGCCATCTATCGGCGCACGTCCTTACTAAAATGGCGTTAGCCTTCCTTTAATATTTATTCATAGATCGATTTTACTTCCATCTTCAATGATAAAAATAATTATTAAATTTTGATTAATAATGAAAATACAGTACATTTGTATTATTATATTACATAATATATTGATTATTAATATAATATACTTTATTTTGGTTTCTGGATTTTTTCTCTTTACGCTTTAGTTTCATAGTTATCAAAAAGTTAAAAAAAAAGACGACGGAGGAGGGTATATATAGCACTTCTTCGAATGACGTTTCCTTTTTAGAATGAAATTTTCTGTAAACGCAAGATGTAGTCGTTTATAAAATTAAAATATTTTAACCCCGTGTAAGGGTGAGTAATTTGAAATATCTGTGTTGTGAATGTTTGGTAAATCACGCTTGTAATTAAAACACATTATTTTTTCCTGTGAATTAGCACCATTGTAGAATTTGTTGGCAAACCTTTTGATAGGCCACGTGCTCAATTTTTCATTGTTTAATTTTTCCGATCTTGCATTGTTAGATATTATTAGGATGTTTGTATCAAATTAATTGTCCTTTATATCATTTTATCTTTTATCTTTTTTTTGCTTATCCCTTATTTTGTGATGGATACACAGCCCATGGTTGGATCGTTAGGGACTAGAACCATGGCTGCTGTGGTCCACACTCTTCACACGCTGGTATAAATATTTCCAGGGAACTACGGTACGGGTACAAGCACCGCTATCTACATCCTCGGTACGGCACTGCTTGGCTTACTCTTCGCCATCTGATGACTATGTGAGTCCGTAGCGTGCGTCTTTAAAACGATATTTTATAGAACTCACGTTAAAGTTGGCTGGTACCCACTTCAAAATTATGAAGATTGAGTAGAGAAATAGTTTAAATATTAGATGAATTTAAAAGGAGAATTTTTAGAAAAATTAAGTTTTATTTCATACGTCTTTTTTGTGCATTTTTATATATAACCGGTATGACCGGCGGGCGGTCACGTACATTTGGCAGCGGGGATCGCCTGTCAATGGCGTCTCTGGTTTGGTTTAATGCTCTAAGATGGTCCCCTATCCCCGTAACAAGGTAAATATTATATAAAATTCAGTGACATACATTTGATAAAAAGTTTATAGTTTAGTTTTATACAAGTATATAATGTCAGGAAGGTGTTTTGAGTTTATGTTATACATTAAATAGCATATAAATAAGAACAAAATCTAAAGTACTAAAATTGTATACAATTAATGTACGAGCATTCGTCATGAGCATTTTAAGACGTATAATTTTATTATAATTTCACGACATTTATAAATTATATTATATAATAAGTAGCCACTTTAAAAGATATTATTAAAAAAATTGAGGTGGAATAGTTTTCGGTATAGGCCACTGAATAAGAGTTGGCACCTACAACATGTTTACGTGTTTCGTTGTGTGCTGTCTATGAATAATCATGACGTGCCAAATGACGATATACTATATTCATAGACAGCACAAGTATACAGAACATGTAAAATAACTTGTATAGATGTTGTCGCAAAATGACCAACGACGCATTAGCTGTGTTCACATTTTGACATATGTATTATGTACGCCTTCTTAAGGCGAGTAGAATATTCTGTGTTCGTTGCATTACTATAGTACCTCAATGTCTTTTGAAAATCGTCATTTTTCAAACATCGTCTGTCATTTTTATAAGTAGAAAAACGAAGATGCCGCCATTAGCAACATTGGTTTGCTGTAATTGGTCCTTTAAAATTTTCTTAAAACTTTTAAGAAATACGTGTCATGTGTCATAAGTTTCCGTGGTGTTGCATTTACCACATCTGCCTAACTCGTAAAATACATGCCTGTAGAAAATAGAGAAACTTACTGAAGGACTGGAAGAGGAATGGGCAAATAACGTCATACAGAAAGTACGTATGCACCTCTTGAAGACTTGACCCGGAAAGAAAAATTAAGTGTGCTTCACTTGCCCCTACTACATTATTAGCTCGGTTTTTCTCGCGTTAAGTCTAGGACTATATGATCCGGAATCCGGCGGGCCCGGAAAAATTCAGAGTACTGAAAATAGAACTCTACGCTAATACAATAGAGTTGAAAATAGAAATGTCGATTGTCGAGCATATGACATTGACATTTGACTCGACACTTGTGTTTGATTTTCAGCTCTGTTATATTAGCGAGTTCTATTTTCAGAGCTCTGAATTTTCCCCGGCTTTACAGATTCCGGACAGTATAATCCCCGCCTAAGGGCGCCACAGACGGCGAAGACTCTACAATATTTTATCTTAAAATGCCTGGGTATATTTCATATTACATTACGTAATATTAAAATATGTAACATCTTAGTTATCTGTGGACTGTGATAGACGATAGTTCATACAAGCTGTATAGCAAGCGATATTTTATTTCAACATAAAATATTATAGTATTTGCGCCGTCTGTGGTACCCCTTTTGGTGGTGACCTGATGATGGGATCCATGAGGAATCGAGGGAACTCCTCGAAATTTATATGGACACATATAGTGATTTCAAGTAACTCAAGCATATGCTATCAAAAAGTAAAATTTTGGGTTATACCCTGGATCCAGAAGTACTGAACAAAACTCCTAAGTTCTTTCCGTAATCCCCAAACATGTATCTATAAAGATACATGTTAGAGAAATTCGGCGTTGTTTAAAGCCTATGCCTAAGCATATGCCATTATGTAGCTTACAGTAGTCATCATCATCTGGTGCTGGTGTATCGTGTGAAAATGGTGGTCCATCTTCTCATAATATTTTACACCGAATTACACTTACTTCTCATGATATTTTACACCGACATCTTTGAACATTGCTATGCCGTTTGTGGACCTATTTGCAAAATACTTTTGTTTTTGTAAAGGGTATTATTTCGAAATTGGTCCCTTAGTCACCAAAGTGGAGACCTGATGATGACATCTATAGGGATTTAACTTTTGTGAAGTAAATCAAGCATATGCTACAAAAAAGTAAAATGTTGTGCCAAGGGTATATATACCCTGGATGTTAAAGCACTGAACAGTACTCCTCAGTCTTTAAAGATACACGTTTGGAAATTTCAGCATTGTTTAAAGAACTGCAAGCATATGCCATCTTTATCAAATTGGGAAGGTAAAAAAGCTTGAAAGGTGGCCCACCTCAAGAATTGAGTGCAGCTAAATAGAATCATTACCTGTGATGAAAAGTGGATCGTGTAGGATTATCGCAACCGCTCACCGCAATGGCTGAACCCTGGCGAACCAGCCAAATCCGGACAGGATTTGGCTGGCAATCGAAAATTGACGCAAAAAATGTTATTTGTGAGCGTTTGGTGGACTAGTGCCGTTGTCGTTCACTAGAGCTTTCTTAAATCTGGGGAAACGATTACGGCAGATGTCTATTACCAGCAACTGCAAATAATGATGGAAAATCTAGCTGCTAAACAACCGAGGTTGGTCATTCGCTCTAGGCCACTGCTGCTTCAGGACAACGCTAGACCACACACTGCACAACAGACGACCACCAATTTAGAAGAGCTTCAATTGGAATGTCTAAGACATCCTCCGTACTTTTTTTTTTTTTTTTGTTAATTTTTTTACTTGTTCCCCCAACCGTAAGCTGGGACAATTGTTTACTTTGTTTAATTTCAGCTTATATTTTAATTTTAATTATTCCTAATACAATTTTAATTCTACTATGCTTACATTCTGCTATTCTGCTTACATTTATTTTCTTCGCTAATCGATTTACAGTTCTTTTTTCCATCATACTTTACATTTCTCTTTTGTACTTTTAACCATTATTTCGATTACATTTCTTATTCATTTCTATTTTTACATTCATATCATTACATTACAATACATTTCATTATCATTACATTACATTACATTCGTTCATTCACAGATTTACATCCTTAACATTTTACATTCTCTTATTTATTTCTGTTTAGACATTACATTATTATTTCTATCGTGTTTTACATTTCTCTTTTATACTTAGTGGCATTATTTTTTATTACATTTATTTATTTATTTCTATTTTACAATACTTTACATTACATTTATTATTGGCAATTTCTATTCACTGACATCCTCCGTACTCCCCGGACCTTGCTCCAACAGATAACCATTTTTTTCCAATTTGGATAACTTCTTGCAAGGGAAAAAATTCAACTTCGATGGGGCAGTCCAAAGCGCCTTCAAAGGTTTTAAAGATTCCTGTCCGAATGGTTTTTTTTAGTAAAGGAATCAATGTTAACTACCTATGAGATGGCAAAAGTGCATATATAGCAATGGTATATACTTTGATTAAATAAATATATTGTTTCAAAAAAATCGACTTTAAGTTTCTCCTTTACAAAACGCCAATTGCACATGTAATGACATAAAGCTGTGCAGTCTTAGCCTTAGTGGAGGAGGGTTTGCGGAAAGCTAATATATTTATAAATTATGCTTAGATATACATTAAACTAACAAAAGTAACAACAATACACACCTTACCACCTTAGATTATACACAAACACACACTACCTTGCGCATGATAGATACTGTTTTGCCCTCTACGGGCCCTCTCAAGTGAAACAACCGATCGACGGTCTGTTGAAGATTTATTGAAACTTCACAACTAATACAATTTGACACACTATATAGAAAATATACACTTTAAATATGGAATACAGATCTACAAAACTCTTTGCGCTAAAACGGCGCAACAGATACAAATTATACTTGACTTGAGATTAACATTGAAGATTAACATGGAAGATTAACATTTCAAGATTAACTTAACATTTGAAGATGGTTATGACAAGAAGTCAGAGTGGGGCCGAGGAGAACCAGCAGCAACCACGAAGATTTCAGTCCGTCCGCTGCCGCTACGAGCCAGCCGCCGCCTACCGAGGGAAGAGCGGATCTGCTTCAAACTATTTTGAAACCGAGACCAGGTACCAGCAAGGCGCCTGCAGCCTCGAAAGTACAAGCCCTAGCCAGGTAAAAGGCTATTTCAATTAGATCGCGTCGATCGACAGCAAGTGTCGTCGCGCGTATGCAATACGAGGCGGAGGAGAAACTCACCGCTCTCCGTAAGAAGGAACTGCAGATCGAAGCAGAACTTATAAAGAAGAAGCTCGCCGCTGACGTCGCCGCTACAGAGGATGGTAGCAGCCCCGACGACGACGAGCCATCAGAACAGGTGGAGCAACGTGTACGAGCCTGGCTAAGCGAACAGGGTCCCGAACCCGAAGAGGCTAGACAGGAGCCGACATCAATGGAGGAAAGAGAGACGCCGAAGCCAGAAGACATGCCACCACAGGAAGGAAGACGTGAAACCCAGAAGACGAGGTTCGAGTGGCCGGAACAACGCCGCCCACGCTCACCAACACCGCCCACGTTTAGGGCTAATGGGGTGAAACATCTTGCCGAAACATTGGACAAACTGCTGAACTAACGCCAGTCGCGCCACACTACGGAGTTGCCCATATTCTCGGGTGCTCCCACCGAATGGTTGCCATTCAAAGCAGCCATGGAAGACACCACTGCGTTCTACAAGCTCAAGCCGATTGAGAAATTAGCTCGCCTGAGAAGCTGCCTACGGGGAGAAGCAAGGGAAGCCGTGGCACCACTGCTGAGCGTCGCGACGCCGCCCGAACAAATAATGAAGACCTTGGAACAATGCTTCGGTCGACCCGAAGTTATGGTCAACCGCATGATGGAAGATCTGAAGAAGATACCGAGGCTCGGAGGTTCGGCGGCCGAACTCAACCAATTTGCAGTGAAGATTCAGAACATGGTAGCCATCCTGAGGAAGCTGAGGCACGGGTACCTCTTTAACCCATTGCTCACGAGAGACATCCTGGAGAAGCTCAGCCCATATGAGAAAAGCAAGTGGTACGACTACGCAGAAGAGACGTCGCGCTGCAGGAACGAGCCCGATGTCGTCCTTCTCGCTGAATTCTTAATGAGAGAATCGGACAGGGCGCTGCGCTACGGGTTCAGCACGGCACCGAAGAAGGAAATACCACGTCCACCTCCTAACAAGAACGAAGCCAGAACGAGAAGGCCAGTCTTTGCGATAGCAGAAGAGGGCAGGGGTTCGCCGAGTCACAGCAAGCCAAAGAGAATACCAGAAGAATCAACGAAGTGGCTGATATGTGCCAATGATCACGCTCTGTTTCGCTGCGCTGCTTTCAAGAAACTGAGCGTGTACAAGAGATGGGACACAGTCAAAAAGGAAAGACTGTGTTTCCGGTGCATACGAAGCAGGCACAGAAGGTACAAGTTCAAGTTGTCGGTCCACGGGGCGAAGCGAATATCTTCGCCCTGTTCGACGAGGGCTCGACAGTGACACTACTGGATGAAGACGCCGCGAAGGCTATCGGCGCAGACGGCCCACCGAGAAGCTGAGAATGCATGGGATCAATGCCGAGAGGAGGGAAGAAAGAAGCCGACTCGTACAACTTGGCGTACTGGGTCACGACAGTACCAGATATGACATCACTGCGAGAACCGTGGACGGATTGAACCTACTTACTCAGTCCGTTCCGGAATCACTGTTCCGACTTGCTCACCTGCGTGATCTCAAGAACGAAGAGATATGCTATGAAGACAAGAAACCCCAAACATCGGCACGGACAACTGGCAGCTCATTGTATCCAGGGAACTGAGGATCGGCAAGAGAAACCAGCCTGCAGCCTCAAAAACGAAGCTCGGCTAGGTAATCCATGGAAACATCCCCAGACGCCTCATAAAGCAGGAAAAACACGAGAACATCCTGCACGTGTCTACGATCGAGACCCGAGGCGAACGACTGGAGGAAATGGTGAAGAAACACTTCGAAATAGACGCACGGGGAATAGCGTCCAAGGCAAAGCCGACCAGAAGAGCAGCAAGTCATCGATCTCTTTGGCAGAACGGCCAAACGGATGGAAGAACGTCGATTCAAAGTGGGGCTCCAGTGGCGCAAAGAGGGCGTCACATTACCCCAGGGTTACAACGGGGGGAGCCGAACAATCTGTAGGGTGGGACCGGGACTCCAGTGGCACGCGGGAGGTGTCACAACCCGAGGGAACGGCGGGGGGAGTCGTGGACTGCAGATTGCAAGAAAATGGGGAAACACGAGTCGTGCTAGCCGCCGCCAAGGCCAAGGTGGCGCTGCTGAAGGCACAAACAATACCAAGGATGGAGCTACAGGCTGCCCTGGGCGGAGCGACGCTGGGAAACGCCGTCGTAGCAGAGCACAGGTGGAAAACGGGCACGGTTTTCTACTGGATCGACGCACAAGTAGTTCTGTGTTGGATACAGAACGGCAGCACAACAAATACAATAAATAAAATAACATTAGAATTTGAATATTACCTTAACAATACCTAATTATTAGTATAAAAGCAAAAAAAAAAATTTATTATACTTTTTAGTGCTGCAACTTTTTTATGTAACAAATGATTATTATTCCTTTCTATCTTCACCTTTCGGATAATATAAGAATTTTGCTGATTTAAAACAACTGCATATTCCCTATGAGAGTAACCTTTTACTAAAGGTTATTCGAGTGACAGTTATGAGTGGCTTACTTTAATCTCCTAGTCAACACTTTCCTGTGTTATTAAAAATTACCATCGACTATATCATATATCCACCCCCTTACTAATTAAACAATTTACATAACGGATAACTTAAACAACGTTGCTGACTTTGTCTGATACGTTGGAAATGTCACATGATAGAAAAAGATAGCAACGTTGTATAAGTTATCAATGAGTAAGTTAGTTTGTTTTGTTATTTTCTTGGCAATGAGCCAAGTCACTATTTAATATAATAAATTATGAAAATAAAAAATGTCACATACGGTAACATAATTTTTATGAGTAACTAATTAAATGGACTATTTTTAATTGGACTTGGTCTCTACGACATTGCGAAGGAAATACTTGGATTTTTTTATTTAGGTAATGTTATTGTGGGATATAATACTTGATCCGCTAATATTATGTAATAATACTATCAGGGAATCTAATTCATACACAGGTTGACCGTTGTCATAATTTGATCGTATTTTAACAATATTTTTATATCAAACTTACTTTTCAATAATTATTGTATTGTGACTGCATACTACAAATTAAGATAATATTTTAAAGAATAAGAATATTTCTGTTGCAAGAATTTAGTGCGAAAAGAACTAATCAAGTAAGGAGTTAGTGAGTCTCGTCATCTGTATGTTGATCCCATTAGCTGCGGCGGTGAGAGTGGCTCGTGAGTCCAGCTCAGTGATCACATCGGACTCCTGGTACAGCTCGTACTGGGACAGGATCAGCGCTAGGATCACTTTCATGTGGAGTTGCCCAACTGTCATAGCTGGAACATAATAAGTGCAAGCGTGGATCTGATTTATCCGTTTTACATTTACTCATAGAATGTGTAGAAATTAGATTATAATTGTTAGGGTTCCGTAACATAACAATATTTTACATGTTTACTTAATATTTCATTATTTTTGCTCGCAGTTGTCCAAGTGTAACTCCTAAACTAACAAAGTTATATTAGCTGTTATAGTTTTTCTTTAAAATTGATTACACTGACTACCATCATGATTTTTTTTTCTAGCCAGCCGTTTGTCAAAATATCAAATATGTTGCCTATTGGATACGAGACTTGAAACTAAAATGCAGGCCGAAGCATCAAATTATTTATTGAATCGACGGTCTTTCTTTTGATTCAAACTCTAACATGATATGAGTTATTGATTTATTATCCACATTGAATATTATAATGCCCAGAATAAGCCATTTTAAAGCAGTTCAATAGGTCTTGGACTTACCCACACACATCCTTGGTCCAATACCAAACGGTATATTCGCGTCAGAAACCTTCTTCCCCTCGGCAAATCGCTCTGGATCGAACAGAGTTGGGTTGTCGAAGAATTGGGGATCATTGTGTAAGCCGTACAGGGAAATAAAGATGGGTGTTCCTTTTTCTATTACTATCTCTGTGTCGGGTATCTGGAATGAATAAGGAATGATAACATACCAACATACAAACACTCGTAACATTCAACAAGCACGTATGTTAGTATAAGGGTCAGTTCACACCGAAACGATAACGTCGTGTATGTTCTCGTGTAGTAAAGAAATTATTTTAAGACCGGCCAAGTGCGAGTTAGACTCGCGCACATAGGGTTTCGTGCCATTATACCAATGTTTTACATATCTACTTATTATTTCGTTTTTTATCGAAGTTTTCCAAGTAAGCGCATATTACAAGTTAAGTATCAACTCCTAAATTATTAAAGTTATATGAGCCGTTATAGTTTTCCTTTAAAGTTGATCACATTGACTACTATCGTGAATTTTTTCAGATTTTCCGAGCCAGCCCTTTAGAGGGGAGGGACCTATTTTAACAAAAAAATGCGGTTTAAAGTTGGGATACCTACATAAAAAAATCGTCTTAGCAACCTCTTAATGTTTTTAAAATACCTACCTAATGATCACACTATGGGGTAGACGCGAGAAAAAATAATTATTCCCAATTTACGTGTATTTGTGCCCCGAAAAAATTATATTTTTCGTGATTTTATTTTGCTAATTTTATAAAGAGGTAATGCTTATGAAAATGTAGGTATGAGAGTGTAGGTAGTGTAGGTAATCTCTGGATCTAGTGAACCGATTTTGAAAAGTTGTAGTCCTAGAGAAAAGTTGTAGAGCTTTATAATGCCTACAAAAAAGTCAGCGACAGCATACGTCTAACTTTTATATATAACTCTGAAAAGTAATTTTTTATATTAAAAAAATAATTTAAATCGCTAGGTCATGTTTATTGGTCAATATTATCAATAATTATGAATTATTATCAAAATAAGTGAATAGTCTCAAGTGTTTAAGACTAAATACTTTTTCCTTTTACTGCAGATACGACATAGGTATGGAACCGCGGCCGTGCCGTAATCTATTGAGTGATATTTCTATTAGACGTTTTTTTTTCATTACAGTGAATGAGATCAATAAACTGATTTTAGAAAAAGATCCTGGTCAAGTCAAACACTATAAATATAGACCATTGACACGGTGTGTAATATTGAGGATACCGTGCACTATTCTCAAGAATTTTTAAATTCTTTGAGCCCATCTGGCTTACCTTCTCACGACCTCATGTTAAATCACCTTTAAAATAATAATAAAAAAAAAGTATGATCGTTTAGTACGGCGTCCGGTTAGTACGACGTAATATCACCCTTCCCTTAGCCATCGTTATAACCGGATTCTACTGTAACTAATTAAATGAACTATCTTGAATTGTACTTTGTCTCTACGACATCTCATAACTTTTTGCGAAGGAAACACTTGGCTTTTTTCATTTAATGTTTTTGTGGGATTTTATCTTATAGATACATTTTCATTTAACTGAAAGAATAAACTTTTTTTTTTTTTTTCGAAAGGGTCTACGCTAAGGGTCGGGTTAAGACCGCTGTAGCTAAATCGGACTATAACTAGCCTGGTGGCTAGTTTATTTGGTAAGAGTCGATGGGAGGGTTTGACCCTCCCTAACATCACCCGGGTGATGTTCAGACCGGATATTGGGGACAGCTACGGATTGTGAGCTATTATTATGACAGGGGAGACGCGGGTCTCTCCTGCTTAGGGGTCCGACCCCTTTCTCGCTCGCTGAGGAGTGAGGTTGCTCGCGCGCGGTGGCAAAAACTAGCGGCGTGCGAGTTATCGCGATAGAGGAGCTCTCGTTTTTATCGGTATCGGTACTGAGAGGGCCGTCCCTCTCCCCTTCCGTGTACGGTCGGGATGACTCGCGCGCGTAAGTCCTAATGTCGACGAGGTTCGCGGTATTGGTAGAGCTCTCTATATCAATATCGCGGTCGCGGACACTATTTTGGTGTGTACCTAGACTACTAGGATGCGAACTCGAACTCGGGTTCGGGTCCGGTCCCGTGTTAGGGTCGGTCTGTATGTCTGTACGTGTTGTCGTGTCGGATGTGGGACCTCGGGGTAGGCGCCGGCGTCGACCCCGGTGCGATACTAGCCTCGCGGGTGCGTGTGGTTAGTGTTTACGTAACTGTACACAGTACGTTACGTATTTTGTGATTGGGTCAACGGGATCGGCTAAGATATGCTTAGGCCGTTTGTACGGGTGTCGGAAAGTCTGTGCGTCGTGACTATAGTCCAGTGCCTTTTTGATAAGGGGGTTTGGGTGATTTTTGCCTTTATCAAAGAATCTCTCTACGAGTTCCTTGATATAGGCTTTAATAGTGACGAGTTCGCAGTCCCTATGCAAGTCGATGTTACGCATGTACCAGGGGGCGCCTGTTGCCATGCGTAGAAACCGGTTCTGGACTCTTTGCAAACGGTCCAATTGAGACTCGCTTATCTGTGCGAAAGAGACGCACGCATAAGTGAGTATCGTTCTAATGCAAACCTTATACAATGTAAGCTTATGTCTTAGGGACATTTTGCTTCGCGAATTAATTAGCGGATATAATTTGTAGAGTACAAATTTCGCTTTGCGTAATGTATTACTGATGTGACTCGAAAACGTCATCGACTTGTTTAGTGCTACGCCTAAATATTTGACCTGAGTGACCTCAGGGATTATGTTGCCGTGCAGGCTAATAGGGCTCATTAGTTTACAGGGGCGATTACGCCTCGCTGCCCTATTACTAAGAATAAACTTCATTTAGTCTTAAATATATCACTAGATGTAGCCCGCGACTTCGTGCGCGCAAAAGTCAATCTAACGGAAACCATTCATTTTGCCGCGATAAAAAGTAGCATATGTCCATCCCCATAGTGTAGAGTACACTATTTGTGCTAATTTTCATCAAAATCGGTCCCCATTAGTTTCGGAGCCTATTCAATGCAAACAAACAAACAAACTTTTCCTCGTTATAAAATTAATATAGAATATATATAATATTGTGTGTGTATCTATAAGTTACACACATCCGTTTTAGGAAGGCAACCAAAAGTAAAAGTAAATTTTACCAAAAGCCTCGTATGTAGAACAAAATCAATGGTAAAGATGTTTACTTTATAATCCTCTTTGGCATAGCGGTCTATGGTCGAAACAGCTGGATGCAACCGCACTCCTTCGGCCATACACTGCCATTTATACGGCCATTTATATACTTCATCTTGCTGAAGGCCTCCATCGTCCAGCCATGCTTCACAATTGCCTGTTTGAAGTCCTCCCTAGCCTTGTCTTGCAAGGGCTTCCGCTTGGCCATCTACATCAATGTAAAAGCGACGGCTGTAGAACTCGACTCGAATCCGGAGAAAAACTGGCCAATTTGGAACATCAGGTTCTCGCCTTCGAATTCTGTGAAATAATTTATCATGTTATCTTTGGTAACATGATAACGCCACGCCGAAAGACGAAAAATGTCATCGTGAAAAGTTGTTCAGAAATATCAATTTACGAGTATTTACTTATGAAACGAGTAATTATTACTAGTTTAAAAATTCCTTTACCCGTCTTTTCCCCAAACCCCACCAAACAATTACAGTAGGAATTTACCGCCTGTAAATTTTATTTAGCAAATATTTATCAATCTATATCAAAATGTATCTGTACGAAAGCATATTTTTTAACCCCCGACGCAAAAAGAGGGCCGTTATAAGTTTGACGTGTATGTCACTCTGTGAGTCTGTCCGCGGTATCGTAGCTTCTAAGCGAAAGGTCCGATTAAGATGCAGTTTTTTTGTCTAAGCTATTATGCAGATGCATGATCGAGAGTGTCCTTATCTATAATTAACCATCAACAGCTCGCTCACTGCTTGACAATTTGGGGTTACTGAAAATGTTTAATTTTGTTTTATTTTTAATTACGGTAAAGATTGTTCTGTTCTGAATTCTTAAGTTACATGGTTGCATCGATAAAATCTCCTCTTTTAACACCTTTTTTTCGCGAGCTTCGATCGTGCTCCAAAATAATTTCTGTACATATTTTGAATTGACGAAAACAGGATTTCCAATTACTTCAACCAATTCAGGTATAAAAATCACAATAACCAACGCAACCATCCGTTTGAATCCTCTAAAGATGTATGTGTAACAAAGTAATTACAATTAAAAAAAAATCGGGATAAAAAGTAGCCTATGTGTTAATCCAGGGCCTAAACTACTACCATAACAAATTTCATCAAAATCCGTTCCGTAGTTTTTGCGTGAAAGAGTAACAAACATCCATCAATTCGTACATACATCCATTAATTCCCACAACCTTTCACATTTATAATATTAGTAGTCTCGTTTGAAGTATAAGATAACATATACATTAGGTTACTTACAGAATTTATAGAAATCTGTGTCGGGGTTTTGAAATGTGTTTGTTTTGGTCCCTAATACTATATTGGCGATGAGATCAGCGGTGTATATGTAATTAACATCTTGTACGTCGACAACTTTCCCTTTCCCGTCCCTCACTTCTCTGTCGAGATACTCCATCATCGGCTGTCCAGCCTCCATCATGAACGGCAATATTTGTTTGAGTTTAGTCTTCGTCAGTAGCGGAGAAACTTTGCTCCTCAGATACATCCAAGCGGGATTCTTTAGTCCGAATAAATTTTTCATCCTAACGCTGTCCTTTTGCCATTGTCCCGCGAAGTGGCGGTCGGAAAAATTGTCGAAGTCTCTTATTTAAATCTGCTTGATTATATGTGGATCTTTCAGCAGCAGACATGGTTTATGGAAGATGTAGAATCCAGCGACTGGCGCGTCTCTCGGTGCCTGCTTGTATACCTTCCCCAGGTGGTATCCAGGTGCGGTGCGAAACAGGAATCCATTTTTAAAATGGCCGAACACCAAATTCGCGTTCGGTACTTCTCTAACTCCGCGTCTCTTCCAGTAACTTAATTTATAACGACAGTAAATATAAAATAAGGCAAATAAAATTGGTAACGCGCTTAATATAGTGATTTTTAAATCTAGCTTTGAAATTATCATTTTTTTATTAATGTCCTATCGGAAAATCCTATTTTATTTTTCTAACGAAATGTGCACGTAATTCTTACCGTAGTGCGAGTTCTACTGAGATAACCTCCGTGCAAACCGTATTAATAATACCACTCTTGCCGTCAGCTGACCCTTTGACTCATTTAAATTTTAGAGTTTCTCAAACGTTTTCAAAAACCGGACAAGAGCGAGTTGGACTCGCCCACCAAGGGTTCCGTTAAAAGTAGGAACATCATAAACAGTTAAGGAACTGAGCCTTGCTTGTTTTTGTCAAGCCAAAGCCTAAAGTATATAGAAGAGATGCTGTATAGAGAAACTATTATTTTTGTAATTTTTGTTTTAAATTACAATTAATAATAATAATAATATTAATATCTATTGACGCTTCACACAATGTAGCACGGGGCTAGATTGACTTATCCGAAGAACTTGTGTTACGGGGACCAGACAACGGGAACTATATTTAATACTTTTATACTATACATATATTTAAGATTTTAATTATATTATACACATATTTAATACACATTCATGACCACGGAACACAGAAAAACTTTTTGTTCCTTCGGCAGGACTCGAAGTCGCGACTCCCGGCTTGAGCATCAACGCGCTCAACCAATGAGCCACAGAGGTCATTATAAGTGTAGAAATGCTTACATCAAGCCCTTTCTCATGGTACCCCATTTGAACTGGTAACTTCAACTTGAAATTTCGACTTCCTCTTAATTACAAATGTGCAGTTTTCAGTTTTTTCCTGTACTTGTCCTACTACTAATATTAATCTAAAAGATTGTAAGGATGGATGTGTGTGTGGATGGATGGATGTTTGTTACTCTTTCACGCAAAAACATTTTCAACGAATTATGATGAAATTTGGTATGGTAGTAGTTTAGGCTCTGGATTAAAACATAGACTACTTTTTACCTCGAAAAAGAACAGTGTTCCCGAGGGATACTGTATTTACGCGGACAAAAGTTAGTAGTATATAATATAAGGATGCTACTTGCTAATATCATAGTTCTAGGTCAACGGGATGTACCCTGTGAATTTTGATTCCCATAAGAGTGTCGAAGTTTGCGTTTTTAACTGTGTAAAGCAGCCGTATTTTGTTAGCTAACATAGAAGTCTAAATTTTTCACAGCTTCAAGAAACCGTAGACCTGAGTTTACGGTTTTAATTTCAAAAAGGTATCGGTCCTCCATGCGTTCCCGAAATAAAGGGTATTGACAGACGGACGGACGCAACGAAGCGATCTAGGTTTCTTTTTTAAGGTGCGCACCTTAAAAGGACCCTTGAAATCCAGTATGATAATTTTGATTTATATTTTTATTAAAACTAGAGGTTTTCCTGTGGTCGAAATTTAATCGTAATTCATATTTTAACTTTTTGAGTTTTCTTTTGCCTCTTAGATACACAATAAAAGTATGTGAATTTTGTCTGTGGAATGTGAGAGAAACATTAACAATATTGTAACCTCTAATCTAACACAGAGGACCAGATAAACATGTACACACTAGAATAAATAAAAATATATCTTATTAGGATGGGCCTAAGGATAATAATAGGTAAGTAAATATTTCATTGTCTTGCTTTGCGAATAGACCCCTTGAGTCATACGCGTGATCGTGCATGTTCGATCCTGGGTAGTGGTGTGCACCAATCACACTTTCTCAATAACCGTGTACTGCCGCTAGACTTAGTTTAATTTACCCCCATCTTCTGTGACAACCCTGACAAAATTTCGATCGTTCTATGAAAGGTGTTCCTCTGTAAGTATATATTTTTTATAGTGTGCCTCTAAGGCCCACTTGCGCAGATCTGGGTTAAAGTTATCCCTGGGTTAATATCATGTTGTCTCTCTTGTTTTTCGTATTTATGAAACAGAAGATATTTTAACCCAGGGTCAACTTTAACCCATCTGGGTAGTTGACCCAGTAAAGTTGACCCTGGCGCAGATCTCTGCGCAAGTGGGCCTAAGAATACTTATATGTTATTAGTTATTACTTATAATACAAACGCATGCTAGTGTGAGAGAGGTATGCTTTATTTTCATTAATTTATGTGCTTTTAAAAAAATATTAGCTTTCTTCACACCTCCCTCCACAAAAACCTTGTTAATGTCACGGGCTAAGTATAGATCGGCCTAGCTGCTAAGTAGGCCGACTTATTGCATTTGCCTAGTATAGGCAAAAAATTCAAAATGTTGAATAGTTTTCGCGAAAATTGAGTTACGATAGTATACCATGTAAATGAGCTTGCTCTCTTATTCGTATCTGGCACTTCCAAATATTTACCAGGAACTGTATTTTAAACAAAAATGTATCGGATATGCCTATTACGATATTCTACGTTGGTATTAATCAGGAATATTTTATTGTAAGTGTCACATTCGATTATGTACTTCGTAGATTGCATGTACTTACGATTATGTTTAATGGAATGACAAGAACAAAATTTACATATAATATCTTTACTATCGTGGTTATTCGTAGTACCTACTTTGCTTGTCGCCCTTATTCGTTTTTCTTTATTTATAAACCACTGTATTATAGTATTAGTAAAAAACTAAAATTATTCGGGAATACCAATTTTACCCTAGTACCAAATTATACAGGTGTGGGAATAGGTAGTAGCAAGCCCCAAATCCGATCTCCAACCGAGCGAGGTGGTACGCCCGGTCAGTCCGAAGCCCACTTGTGGTGTTGAACACAAGGTGCTATTTCAGGTGTTGTATATATACCGATCTTAGAAAACTTCGATAACGCGATTCAAGATTGTGGCGCTAATTGCCACACACATAATACGTATATTTTGTGTATAATTTGGTACTGGGGTAAAAAACATATTTAAGAATCTTCGCTTGTGGCACGTGTTGCGATAAAAGAAATCTATATCCTTCTCTAAGTTCTGACTTACCCTAAATTTTGTCAATAGTTTGTGTATATCATAGCTATTTAAAGTGATAAAATTGATTTTAAAATTTGTTTCTAGTGTGACAAACCTTTTACTGCAAAAAACAGAAGATCTGTAAATCTCTCTAAAGGCCAACAGAATGTTTGACAACAATGAAATTTGAACAATTAAGACTTCAAGTGCGGAAGAGGAAACTAATCAAATCGTTAATTGCGACCAAATCAGGATGTTTTAACTTCTATTTCTTTTATTTCATTATTCACACCACAATATTCTTAAGGTAAGATCACTTACACTTGGGAAAATAGAAGGAAATATCATGAAGTTTAAACATGACAGCTAAGTGGTAATTTTGCTAGAATTTTTAAGCTGATATTCTGAAATAACCACGAAAAAAGCAATACTCTTTCCAATCCATTCTAATTATATATAATTATGATAAAATCCTATTCAAAGAGGTGAAAAATATTAATAATTATATGGTTTCTAAATTAGGAAAGCCTTGTGTCGGAGTCATCACAGACAGCTATGATAATTATCTGTCTTCTTTTTCTTATTTCTTAAGTCTTCAAGAAATAACTCTGGACTCTTTTTACTACTTTTGAATTGAGCTAAAAGAGCGTCTCCACCTAGTTGGCTTTCATTAAACTCAAACTAAAAACAAATTATTTCCATGTAGGTTATAATATAATGAACACCATGATACGTCGGTATTAATACAAATTATACCTCAAACTTCATGGCAAAAGCTTTTATGTGTAGACATACACCATACTGCCTGTAGGATTGGGATGGGTGACAGAAACAATTCTAGACTGCTGTATAACAGACCCACTCGGTCGGTGGTCGGTATTCGAATGGCAGTGTGAGCTTGCGCTCCCACCTAGTACACAACTAGTTTACCCATTCCACCGGACCACGGCACAAGTGTGCGTGTGTATATATATTATTATATGTGTCAATACACTACATGTATCTTTTACAAAATTGAAAAACAATAATATATTTTTATCGACACTACTATTAATCACCAACATATTTTTTTTTCATAGAACAATCTACCACCGGTTCAACCCTAACCCGCCGAGAAGAACCGGCGAAACAAACTCGGTCGGGCGCCACCTTTTCCCAAAAAGATGGAAAAATTACAATGTAAACATAATATAAATAACAATGTCATAGATACATAGTAAGTACATATTTGAAGGTTACAGAAACAACATTGCAAGGTTCCATCTTGTTTCCAATGTCTGCAATCGTTGACAAAATATATTAGCAATTTAATAACTTTATAAACCATTATAAAATATGAAAATATATCATTTGAATAAATTACTCATAATATAATATACTTGTCTACAAAGCACAAGAGGGAATACCCTCTTGTGCTTTATAGACAAGTATAGACAGTAACCCATCAATAAACTCTTTAATTCAGTGGCTCTTATAATCATTGGTTGAAAGTTTAGAGACAACTTACCCGTCTCATACATACTTAATTTAGATAACAACAATCTTAAAATACACTATAATATTGTCACCTGTAAGTAGATACTTATTTACAGCTTCAATACACACTTTAAATATCGACTTAGTCCAAGAGTACAAAATGTATGTAAAGTGTACATAATATAATGGTTAGGTAGATATAAAACTTGTGGTTAGGGGGCCACTTGGGTTTGATATTTGTCATCTTAACACTTCGGTATTTGCTTTCTGCAGTTTTTTCAGTCCACATTTCAGTGATAAAATCTTCTCAAATATTTTTCTGCCAAATGTAGGTCATGGCCCATCCATAGTTTTTAAATATTTATTTAATTAAACTATATTAAGATTTTAAGTCACTAGAATGTAACTTTATAATGACGGTAAATTGTTAGTGCTAGTGGTACGAGTAGTACCAGAATGTAACTTTTCAATGACGGTAAAGTTGCTAGTCACGTATCTAGTACGAGTAGTATTATAATGCTATTCCAACAAATATATTAGAAAACTGTATATTTATTACGAACGCTCGAAAATTGTCTCAAATATTGACCCGAGTAAGAATTAAAATATAGAATGAAAATTCAATCATAGTAAGTCATAAAAGACTAGCTTAAAAAGACTGACCTTAGCTGTTTATTTTGCTATTTTTGCAAAATAAGGCTGTGCTAAGTAGTAAGCAGTAAGGTTAATTTTCAATTACGTCATATACCTAATATAGGGTTCGGGTATTCGGGTTTTCTAATATCTTTGGTCTCGAACCACAATTATGTATTAATTAATCAATAATATTACTATCATAATAAGTAACATTAACAACACATCAATTAGAACATTAGCATAGTATATAATCTAAATTCGTAATATTAAACTGTTCGCGCCAACCCTAGCGCGACGTTTAGAATAAACACAAAGGATATCACTACGTGAAGTATGGCCGACCGACTCAGGGGCGCTGTCAGAGAGTGACGAACACTTGCAGTTAGAACCCCTTCCGCGCTGGATGCATTTTCAGCTCATCCCGAAACCTAGTGAACGCGATCGCGTGTGCGCATATTTATTGGTGCTCGTTAATATAATACCAAATTCGCCGGCGAACCGCGATAAATCTATCGATAATCCGCTCAACAGCTGTGTAGTGTAGTGAGAAGAAACCTCCGCCCAGATACAGAACCACCAGCTCAACAATAAGGTCAGTCCCAGATTTCTCCAGCCCTCACATTAACCTATATACCTACTTCCCTCAGCTCAAAGTCGTATGTGTAAGTTCCTAGCTTACACATAAACATAATATAATTATGTAAAAACATAATGTTAATCCCATTATCCCATAATATTATCTATTGATGTTACAAGTTGTATCAAGATATTTGTATCATTACAAGGTTTGCATTGTAATGCTCGGTTATACTCCTACATTAATGTAATGCTCAAATATGTAACGTTACATTAAACGCGAATGCTCCCGGTGAGGGAGCACCTTTACAGTATTTTCTAAACAAACTTTTTAAATATAGTGCTCGAATCAGGAAGTTTTAAATGTCGTGTGCTATCGCACTCGCACACGCGTTTATCGCGCGTGAGCAAGTGAGACAGCGCGCGGACCGAAACAGGACCGATCACAAATAGTTAAAGCTGGGCTTCAGAACATACGGCATTCTCCCAACATAATCAGCCTAGTGCAGCTGAATAACTGGTCAATACGTTTGGGGCCAACTATAATAATGATGTTTATGGACGCTTCACACCACATTAATCTGGCCCCGTGATAAGTACTCGAACAACTTGTGTTACGTGAACCAGACAACGGGAAGTTTATTTAATATTTGTAAATGTATATTATACATATTATATTTAAGATTTTTATTTTATTATAGGTACACATCTTATACTTTAAACCAGTGGTTCCCAGACTCTTTTGTTTCATAGAACACTTTCAAAATTTTGCTAGATCCGGTGGACCCCCTGCATCTACTTTCTACATTACTACCAATTTCTAAATCTCGAAGAAAAGTGAAGATTAGATCTATCTATCTATGGAAACTTACTTGTGGCTGAGTTTCACCGACGAATTAACAGTTTAGGAAAAAAAAGGTTAGAATTGATTGCTTGATAGGGTTAATAATTTTATAATAAAGTAGGTAGACTAAACAAATTTCAATTAAATTTTAATTCATTGTGTTGTGAGTGGATGTCAAAAAAGCAAAGCTGGCCAATCGAAAAAGTGACTCCATCCAACTTTACTTTTTTGAAATCTACAGTGACTCATCACAAGGACCAATAAATTCTCACAAATTTTATTTAGAAAACGTCCCATACGGAGTGGTAAAAAGAAATATAGTATATTTCCTTGTGTTGTAGGTATATATATTATATATTCAGATATATAAATTATTACACTAATAATTAATTATTATTGTTTTAACAGTCGTAATATAATTTTTAAAAAATTAAAACAAAATTAAACACTTATTTACAACGTAATGTAACTTCTACAATGGTAATTACAAAAAAAATAATATTTTAATGAGATGGATGTACTTGATGGATTGACAGCAAATTATCAATATTTGGCTTGAGTGTGCGGAATATCCGGAAATCTCCCCGTTCTGTGATATTCAATCTGTTCCTTTTTTTGTTAATAAGTTTGTAACGGCACTAAAACTTTTTTCGACCAGATATGACGAGGGAAACGCTATCAGAAGCTTTTGCGCGATTCCCCACAGTCCAGGATATTTTTCAGGTATTTCTGCCTGCAGCCAAAATTTTTATACCCTCTTTTAAATGTCACTTTCAGCTCCTCATTAGTGCTAAACTCGAGTAGCTCCTCTTGTAATATAACATACTCCACTTCCGTCTCATCAAATGGATTTATGATCCATGGTGGTATTTCAATCGACAGAATGTCTTCAAATCTGATTTTAAAATCATCATGCAGGGCAATCAAATGTTGAACGTATGTCTGAATATCTTCATCAAGGCATTCTACCTGCGATAAGTTTGAAAACTGTGAAAATTCGCGCCGACCAATATTTTCCTTCATAAATTTAAATTTACCAATAAAAGCTGAAATAACACTCTTTGTTTTTATTAAATTAAGGCTGTCCCCTTGTAATTGTAAGTTGAGGTCATGAATTTTTTGAACAAATCTGTCAAATACGCGATGTCTGCTTTAAAATTGATTAGGCTTTTTTTTAAATCAGTATCTTTACTTTCCAGAAATTTGAAAAATGAGTCAAAAAGTGAATAAAATCTTGATAAACATGCAACTTTTGACAACCAGTGTACTTCGGTTTGTAACAGCAATCGTTGGAAGTTTTCATAATTTTCATCATTTTCATCTCACAATTGTGCAAATAAGTGCGTATTCAATGCATTTCTTCTAATTTTGTTAACTGCATTAATCACAAATTGAAGCGATTGGTGCAATCTATCACTCAAATTTTTCCCTACTAGGTGTTGTCGGTGGATAACACAGTGAATTGCAGTTACCTCTGGTATAATTCTTTTAAGATGGCCTATAAACCCACGATATCGCCCGACCATGGCAGGATCTCCATCTGTTGCCACCGAAATAACGTTTGTAAATGGAATAATTTTTCTTTAATTAATCACTCAGGACATAAAATTTTTTGACGGACACCTTTAGTGTCCGTCTTCAAAGTTTTCGCGAATAGTAGCTCTTCATGAATTTCTTCGCCTATAACAAATCGAACATATGCCAATAATAATGCTTCATTGCTAGGTAAAGTTGACTCGTCCAGTTGAATAGAAAAATGAGTTGTTTGCAGATAATCACACAAGAATCTTTCAACATCAGAGCTCATTTCATCAATACGTCTTTGTACAGTGTTGTTAATCAAAGGATTTCTTTTGAGTATGTCAAATGAAGATTTGTGCAGAACAGTTTTTAAAACCTCTTCAACAGCACGTAAAATTAACTGTTCTCCAATGGTGTGCGGTTTTCCAGATTTTGCTATAAGTAATGAGATATTGTAAGATGCCCGCAAGCCATCATCGTTGCTTTCAGACGTTGAAGAGAACATACTGTGCACGGTGGGACTCTTTTCATATTTTTCCTTTAATGTTTGAAAATATTTTAAATATTTACCTATTTTATCAGGATGACACTTTCTTAGGTGGTCTTCCAGCTTTGATATTTTCATAGAATCATGCTCAAAACTTTGTTGCATAAAAGGCATGTGGGCAATCGTTTATCTGCCTGTGATGGAAGAAAACCAAATTTTAAATATTCAACACTATACTGACGACACTTCTTCTTAGATTCGCTCATGTTTCGTATCAATTACCTACCTGTAAATAATAAATAAAAAGTTTCAAGTTTTAATACAAAATGTTGAAAAATGCGCCCTTTTAGCAATTAGGCACGCGATATTATATTATATAGGCAGGTAGGTAGGTATACAAATAGGCAGGTAGGTACTTACTTTTCCGACAATGGTAATCACTAATATCGATTCACTTTTATTTATGAAATTACGGAAACAAATGAGTAACGTTTATCCTTGACATTCGTATTTATATTGGTGAAGAATTAAACACGTTCATACAAGATTGCAAGTACATACTCCACAAGTCGTATTAATTTGCACGTTTGAACACTCATTGCGGACGGGACAGCGGAGGCCGGCGCGGCAACAAGTCTCGACGCGTTGTACTGAATATGCTAGTTTTTACAAGTAACAGTCGCTGAGCTTCTTCAAATATTATCTGCCTATATTTATAGGAGATAATTGTCTTATTGAGAAGGTTTAACTTAGGTATCTTATTGTTTGTGTTGTTGTATTACCGTATGAGTTATAAATGAAATTGAAAAAGGAAAGTGGCATAGGGCTGGATAGCTCAACTGGTAGAGCACTCGACGCGATACCGACATGGTCTGGGTTCGACTCTCAGTTCGGAACTATCCATTTTTTTCTCAATTTATTTATAAATTCTCATATTGAGAAGGTTTAATTTAGGTATCATATAGGTAATTTAAAATAACAAGCCAACATTTTAGTTTTTCACTATCGAAACCAAATTAATTTTCATGCACCCCTGCTTACGATTGTAGAACGCCATTTTTGTCACGTCCAACGTAGACCCTCGTCGAGTTTCCCGTGGACCCCTGGGGGTCCACCTGGACCACTTTGGGAATTACTGCTTTAAACGATTTAAGTATCACCATAAAATTTAGTATGAGGGAGTTTTGGGATAGCAAAGTCGATCTAGAATATAGATCCTGGGAAACTGCACATTTTTAAGCTATTTATGTTAATAATTTCGTCGTGCAACAATATATCAATAATTTCAACACTATTATGTCAGTCCGATTGGCAGTTTTGTTTGCGTTTTTTGCTTTGGTCGGAAATTCGGAATGTGGTAGGTTCGAAACTCGGTCAGATGAATATTTTTGTGATAATTTTTATTTTTTTAAATTTATCAGAACTCCGAGCAAAGCTCGGTTACCCAGATACTATTATTGAATACACGTGTAGGGGACCAGTAATTTTCCATATGATTTTTCCAACGCCTGCTCAGATGGGACTCGAAGATAGCAAGGTTACACCGACATAGGCAGAGCGAGGGGTATAAATAAAACACTGATTGAGGAGAACATTGTGCACAAAAATCGAATGCCGTATAGAGAGACTCTCGGTCACGCCCCCTTTGAGCCGATTTACTATCTCACTTTATTATCATATACGGCTATTTTCCGCCGTTTTTCCTATTTACCATGAGCTAGGGATAGTGAAACACATTTTGTGAAACTCTTTATTTACGCACATATATAAAGCATTACATAATCACACACTTATATATAATCATCAATATTCACATCCAAAGTTAAAAGTGCAACCAAATGCTGTATGTATTTTCACCATTATTTTCGTAATAACTTTTAAACTAGGCATGGCGATCTGAAATAGATTAATCGTAGAATCGATTCCTCGGACCAAAGAAATCGATTTTTTAAATCCATATGTTGTACTGAATCGATTCAGTGAATCGATATTTCACCATTGAATGTTGACATTCGATTTTTTCTGTTTTGGTAAAAACCATTAAATTATTTACAATACGGCTCCTTCTTTATAAGACTTCTAAAGAAGGAGCCATAGTTTTTGAAAGTTGGTACTATGTGTTTTTTGTTGCTCTGTCTTACTAACGGTGTGTCAATACGAGTGAAAGAGACAGTTCATATCGGTGTGTAAACGCGTGTTCCGTGTCATGTTATGACCCACTTATTCGGTCATAATATTGCAGTAGCTCAGTGGCGTGGGGTTCCTATAACTCCATGTTCCTATCGGCTTCACTTACCACCAACCTTTTAAAGACCTTCATCCTATCCCTACCTATTATACAGGCTAGGGCTTCCCTATGAAGGAGAACTAGCCTTCGCCACTGCAGTAGCTCTTTGTATTTTTTATGTTTTATCAATATAAATCAATGTCTAAAGGACTGTTGAATTAAAAAAAAAACTATTTTTATGTGTTGCTCTGCTGCATAATGTGCCTCAAGTATGACGAAAGGAGGTGTCAAACACTTGGAATTACCATTTCACACGTAAGGTTAAGGGTACATTTAGAAAATAAGTGTCTTCTTTTATACCTGATCTGATACTTTGATATGGTAATAAAAATAAGTGTTATTATCGAATTCCATGAACCTAAAAATCCCTGATTTTACTGATAAGAGATCGCAGAGATTGTTTATTATGATATCTTTCTAGTTTTTCATAAAATGGATTTATATTTACATTGTAAATACAAACTTGAAAAAAAAAACGATTTTTTAGAAATCGATCTTTTAGACCTGGATTTTTTTTAAGAATCGATACATCAGGATACGTTTCGAATCGATTTAAAAATCGATCTTTTTGGGAATGAATCGCCATCCCTATTTTAAACCATTTACTTTACGATCAAGAACTTTATTATTTACTTTAGTGAACGCTTCTATGTATCTATGTACCTAGGTAACACTGAAAATGTTTAGAAAATGAAAAACGGCTTAATGTAGAAAGTTGGCAATACTTTTATTGTTTTTCGAAGTAATCTCCATTCCTCTCTACACATCGTCGCATTCGATGGAACCACTGAGAAAAGCAGTGGGCCCATTCTTCCTTAGGGGTTCTATTATTAGTATTCTCTTCATTTTCGTACGCTTTCACCGCATCTTCAGGGCTCGTAAAGCGAATACCTCGAATTTTATCTTTAGTTCTTGGGAATAAATGAAAGTCGCAGGGCGCTAGGTCAGGACTGTATGGCGGATGACTCATTATCTCGACACCTGCCATAGTCCATTCAACAGTCCGTTTTGCGGAGTGCGCTGAAGCATTATCGGGGTGAAGGAGGATCCTGCTTCGAGGGCGCTGCTGTCAAATTTTTTCCAAGACAACAGGCAAACAGCGATTGACAGACCAGTCTGAAGTAACTGTCCTTCCATCTTCTAGCACAACTGTCGCGAAATGACCTTTCCGACCAAAGAATGAGGCAATCATCTTTTTCCGTGACTTCTTCCTTTCTTTACCTTAGTTGGCCGATCCTCGAAAGGAAACACCCACTGAGCTGATTGTCTTTTGGTTTCGGGTTCGTAGCAATATATTCAGCTTTCTTCACCTGTGACGATGTCAAATACAGCATTTGAGTCACCGCCGTTGAACTTAACTAACATTTGGCGACACCAGTCCATGCGAAGGTGTTTCTGGTCGTCGGTTAAAGTATGGGGAATTCATCTGGTACAAAGCTTCCTGACGCCTAAATGTTCGTGTAATATTTTTTGAACTTGACTCATACCAATGCCTAGGCTTGCCCGTATCTGCTGATAGGTCACTCTCTTATCTTCCTCTATCATGCGTCGCACAGCACTGATGTTATCTTCAGTAGTCGCTGTTAAAGGACGTCCCTCACGCGGATCATCATTGAGGTTGCTACGTCCACGCTTAAGCTCGTTAAACCAATTGTAAATAGTGTCACGAGATGGGGCTTCATTAAGAAATGCTAATCGCAGCTTATCATAGCTTTGTTGTTGAGTAAGCCCACAACGAAAGTCATAATAAATCATTGACCGAAAATTTTCTCGCGTTAGGTTCATTTTCACGTGTAACAAGAGTTTTAGATACGCCGCCAATTCACAAAAACAAATGACAAATGAATGCATTAGGTTACCAAAGAGTTCTAAAATTGAAAATCAAAAAAAAGTTTCCATTAGCAATGTTTCTAGCTGGCCAGTTCTAAACATTTTCAGTGTTACCCACGTATTATAAAAAGAATTACGTTTAAAAGGGTTACTGTTTTTAAGGTATGGTCAAAATAAACTTACGTTCAAAAACATCTATTTTACACTGTTACTATGGAATTTAACACTTATATTTTCACTAGGTTTTCACTCAGAGTTTATAAAGTGTTTTAATCACTATATAGCGTTCGGCATATTATTGGAAATAATTCAACACTCACTTAAAACACTTTATTATTTTATCATTTATATACTTCACAACACTTTATTGAACCCCTGTGAATTTATACAGTCCTGTACACTTATTTAACTTATTAAAAATAATTTAGTCGAATGCCATAACGCCACCATAACGTCCCCGAATACATTTACCAGCAAAACAGTCGAGTGATTTCGTAGCGTGAATTTCTTTTCAAAAGAAAACCCACACTAAGACACACCCTCCCACATTTTTACGCGCCAAAAATATAACCTAACCTAACCAAGAGCATGTCAGGACATGTCTAAGAAGGGTTCCGTAACTATCAACGCGCAATAGGTTTTCTTTGAATTGCCTCAAAAGTTTTTGTCCGATTTCGCTCAAAATAATTTTCATAAAGAGTTTTTAGCATGATCTATCGGCATGGAAACTTACGAGTTTCTATATCTCCTATAGTTTAGAAACGCCAGACCAACTTATAAACCACATCGGAAGCCGATAACTCAAAAATGGTAGACTTTGTAAAAAAGTCATATTGTATGAAACCTTAGCTTTATTTAATAAGATCTATTCGACGATACCCCACACGATGGGGTAGAATGATAAAATATTTTTCATACCCACTTCACAATAAATGGAGAGCCACCCCTAAAATGTAAAATTGTTGGTATTTTATTGTGCCAAAACCGAGATCTATACACAGTATTTAACTATACCAAATTTCATCAATTTATATCCATAATTACGTAAGCTAGAAGCGCGGACACACAGACAGACAGACGGACGAACAGAGCGAAACTATAAGAGTTCCTTGAGTATTACGGAACCCTAAAAATGGAATAGACCGGTAAACGAGCAGATGCATCTCTTGCTGGTTATTCCATGGAAATACGGAAATTCCTATTTCTTTCTTCTATCATAATAATCAAGAAAATCTATGGTAACGAGTATATCCCAATAATTTTATTTTTTTGAAGCTTAATTATTTTCTCGGTAAAAATTAGAATACACCGTTTTTGAGATAAGTACATGCGATGATGGAAAACAATAAAATATGGCAATGCTGTAGTTCAGGATGCTTACGATGTTAATTCTGGAAAATTCTGGATACAAATTTCATATATATACACATAGCATACAAAGTTCCTGATCTCAAAAACGGCGAAACACAATAAAATCATTGTATCATGAATCACGCCTAATTTTTTGAAAACCCCTTGTTATTTTTTCGGTCGGGCTGGCCTACTCGTGCCGAAGCATAGCTCTCCAATTTGTATTGTTCGGAAATTAGAATACGTTGAACATGACTCATGAGCATAAACTATAAAATATCTGACAGTGGCGAAGGCTGGTTCTCCTTCATAGGGAAGCCCTAGCCTGTATAATAGGTAGGGATTTGGATGAGGGTCTTCAAAAGGTAAGTGGTAAGTGAAGCCGATAGGAATGGAGTTATAAGAACCCGACGCCACTGGTATCTTTTTCCATTTCTTTAAAAGAGTTTGTCTAGGATACGGAATCAAATAAATAATAGTAGATGATAGTAGGTACAAATAGATGATCAGGGCCGTCTTTGACCTGTAAGAGGCCCTGGGCACATTTGAATAATGGAGCCACTATGACCTCTTATCTTATATATTCTAAAAAAAAGGAGATGCCCTGACTAACTGACGTACACTCGCACAGCCGTAAATAGTAGGAACGTGAAAGTAGTTTTGATTTACAATGTTGTTATATAATCTATTAATCAGATACATGTTTCAGGATTTATTACAATTTACCCCCTGAGGGTGAAAAATAAAGTTTGAAAGTTTGTATGAAACAAAATTAAAATCTATCCCTATTTCTATGACATCTGCCAAACTCTACATCATCTATTCCGCCATCCGCCAAAACGAGCTCAGCGAAACGCAAGGGTACTCTACCAGTCTACGTTTTCTCGTAACATTTCATCGATTTTTAAGCCCTCATAACTTGGGTCTGGACTTTGGATTACACCATATATACGAAATTTTCAGGATAATATGTTTCCAGTAGCAGACCAATTAAACATGTAAAGTTCTGTTTGCATAGGTCTTATACTTTGGATTTTATTGATATCTAAATACCCATGATTTCGTCTCTGACTCACTGATGATTAACAAAATTACAGGGTACTTCCGGATGTCCTAGACAGCTGAGATTTAGTATGTAAGCTAGTATTAGCACATACATAACATAAAAATTGTCAACCTTGGAACTTTTATCCTCTAACCCGTTAAATTAGGGTATGAAAATTTGTAAGTGACCAACCTATGCAAAACTTTTACTCTACAGGTTTGTAAATTGGGTTTAGTTACACTCAACGCGCATCTCATATCATGCTCCACGTTCAGACGGTTCCTCGCCTTTGCTTATAATGTTACTAGATTTGAGAAGCCGCTCTCACATCTATAAGTGGTACAAAACGGTATCAACATTTTCAGAGCTCTTTCAGCAATAATAGGGTATTCTGAATCTGCTTTTCGCCAAAATGTAAAGAGTTAATAATTCTCACGCGATTTTATGAACGCGAGAGAGCACCATGCTGCGTACCTGCTGTTATTTTATTTTAAACATAAAATATATTTTTTTCTCTCTTTTTATCTTTTTAGGTACCACCTGTGTTACCCCCATAGACTAGCTGTTTTACCTCCGCGGGGGTAATAACCCCCAGGTTCAGAACCAATGTTCTACTGGTTATTGCAGATTCTTGTAGTCAGATATATTCCACGTATTTCAGTGCCAAAATTGTTCAAATATAGGTATGTAGGAAATATTTTAGTTTCTCCTACCCATATATGCCAATAAAATGAATAGGTATTCATTTTTCCAAGAATTTTTAAATATTTACATACATAATTTGCATTTACATTTCTTATTACATTCAAGAATTTCTTAGGAAAATATTTTTATCACATCAATTGTAATAGAACTTATTCAAGAATACATTTTTAAATAATATAAAAAACCTATTTAAAACAAAAACATGCTTTTTTATTATTTATTTTATTTAAGATTTTTTATCTTATTAGACTATAGACTATTAATAGAACGTTTTCAAAAAGAAAACATTCTATTAAGGAACATAATGACTTCAACAATCGGGAACCAGTATAAGGAAGTCGGATATTGATAGGTCCGGAGTCCCGCATACTACACCACCTATTCTAGAGAGTCCAGACCATAATAAATACTTATAGTTTATAGTTCAATTTTGTAGAACATATTTTTACCGCAATAAATTGCTATTTTAATTTTTTTTACTGTTATGAATATAGTTTATAACATAAAACTACTCCCGGGTACACATTTCCCTGTCTATAGTTTTAGTAGGTAAATTAGTATTTTTTCAAGTGATATTCTGTTGGTTGTCGCAGATTCTTGTAGCCAGATAAATTTCACGTATTCCAGTATCAAATTTTTCAAGTAGGACCTTTATGGAGGAAATTAGGGTTAAAAAACAAAAGGGGGGATCAAGTGTCCTCCTTCTCCTATTATACTACCTATATACTTAGGTACTTAGTTGGATTTATGTAATGTGGAAAATCTGGAATAAAAAGTAGGAGTAAATCGACGACGCCGTCGTAACAAATTGGAACTGTAAAATGGCAATTTTTTTATTACTCTTTTGGAGTCTATATATAGGTTTAGTACTTACCACGTTTTCAAAAATTTCAAAAACCTAAAAGTGTTTCTGAATAAAGTATTAAATCGGACAGAATAGATTACTTAAGATGGATTTTCATATTCTAAAAGTAACGTAAGTGGCAGTTCCGACTATTTACATGGCTTTTCTTCGCCGTATTTGTATCGAATCCAACGATTACGATACTTTACGTGGTATTCGAAATTCTGATATTTATCGAAAGTGTCACTTATGTTTGTTTTGGAGGATTTTTCACAATTTTTGTACAGATTCGATATAAGTGCTTATGTGAAAATGACGTTTTATGTATTATTAGAAGGACGAAATTTCTGTATGAAAACAACGTTAAATTACATATTTATTTAATTTGCATAAAAAAAACATAGAAATAATTATATTTCTATGTTTTTTTAATTACTGCTACCCACAAATTGCGCCTTCTATAGTTCCTATTCGAATAATTTGAAGAAGTTGGTGGGTGATGAACCCTTATTGGATAGAAATTTAGCACAAGATGTTTTCAGAGTTTTAAAATTTCATCAGCAAGTTTGAAAGTCAGGCAGGAAGCTCGATTACAAGTTATATAAAAGGCCAAACCCCGGTATTTTGAATATTTAAACAACGGATTAGTTAATCAATCTTTGTCAGATACTTTTAAAAGATCAATTGACAGAAAATGAGTAGATCAGCTAATATTTTAAGTATCTTATGAATGTGGAAATTGGAAGCTTAATGCTTATGTTAGTTACTATGCAAGTAATTTTAGAAGCATATCGAGGGTTACAGCAGAATAGTATCATTATTTTTCTTACAATAGCCTAGTATACACTATACTACCTATCATCCGATCGACTTAACGCTATCGATTGGATCAGTTCCATATTGAAATGAAACAGTGTCAAGTGTCATGGCAATCTACACCTACACATGGTCATTTCTAACTGATCCAATCGGTAGCGTCATGCCGATTGGACGATACACGATAGGCAGTGTAATGTATTGACACACGCACAATTGTGCCGTGGTACGGTGGAGTGGGTAAACTAGTTGTGTGCTAGTTGGGAGCGCAAGCTCACACTGCCATTCGAATACCGACCACCGACCGAGTGGGTCTGTTATACAGCAGTCTAGTGTTTCTGTTACCTATCCCAATCCTACAAAGTGGCGACCCTGCCGGTGACTGGAAGAAAAAACGTACGTAAAAACAATTAATTATACAAATAGATTACAGGCAAATCGACAAACGAGCCAGGTAACGAAATATTGTCATGTAATAGCGTAATAATTAATACGTAATTTTAAACTGTAAACTGATATCTTTATATTTTATCTTGTTATGGGGGAAATGTATAGGAGGGAATGGAATTGTAAAAGTCAAACGTTAAATATTTTGTCTAATTTTAAACTACTAAATAATTACTACTAGAATTAACGGAGTTTTACTGTGTGTCATTTGTTAGACTCTAATATTTCGATTTGATATTGTAATGACTGTAAAAGCTTCAGATATTCTGTCAATAAATATCACCTAATAGCTTTTGTTCTGAGTATCAAGATTGGAAAATATATAATATATATTTTCCAATCTTGATACTCAGAACAATATAATATATAAATATAATCCCGGCTCGTAGCGTCGATTAGTACCTAAAATTGCTTTCTTGCTTACCATTTTAATAAATTACGATACCTTTGATAAATAAGGTATAGTCAAAAACAAAAAAAAAAACAAAAAAAAAGAAGACACACAAAGAGCGTAACCAGTAGGCGATCCTCGTTCTACAAATATATAACAAAGGACCTTAAATTTTGACGAGTTTATCCTATAAAATAATATAGTGAATGTCGATTCATTTTAACCGCGTGTGCTTTGCCCAGCGGTCACGTGACCTTCAAAAGCTGGCAAGGCGTACTTCAGTGCGATTGTGTCCATGCATTGTGCAAGTTCTTGGAAAACGATAGTCATGTTATTTTTCTGTAAATTAAAGAAAATTTTAGCTATGCACACTGCCATAACTTACATAATGTTTTGGTCTATCGTTTGGTAAAATTATATTTATATGAAAAAACTCTCTGTACATATTTTGGAGTAGATCACTAACAAAAAAGGCTAAGCAATCGTTAGTTACATTACCTTTTACCTTACCATTACCAAGTAAAATATTGTTGTTACAATGTTTTATAGTGACAAGTGTGAGGCAAAGGCGTTTGTTTGATTTAACAAAGTATTGGATTGAAATAAAATCTGATAAAAAGTACATAATGTGACACACAAATGTTGCCTTTATGAGGCATATTATCATTATTATGTTTTATAAAAATACTTTCGCACTTTTTGCAGTTTTAATTATATTTATTACTATCACAAGCCAACATAATGGACAAGTAGTAGTGTGTATCTTTATGTGATAAAAAGAAAATAGTTGTCTTTGATATGAATATAGATATTAGATATTAACTTCAGATCTAGTCGAAGTTAAAGCTAAAGCGGTAGTTTGGATGACCAAACAGCGCCTATTTGATTTTTGAAGTTGATGGAGACAGTATCGATTCAGTCTCAATATGTTGAAATAAAATTAATAATAATAATAAAAAAAACAATCAGCAACCTTGACGTCACATGAGTGAATTATCACGACATATAGCTATCAGCTGATTGGCGTATGTATGGCGTATGGCGTGATGGAAGGTACGATGTCGTAGGTAGGTACGATCTATTCGGTTATAGTCTCTGGGTGCCGTTTAAAAATGACACTAAACATCACATTTTCGTTGTCACGACATGTGAAAGGTTAAATATGTTGAAACTACTTTGGTGTAAAACGAGATTACAAGTGGGCTTCAGGCTGACCGGGTATACCACCTCGCTCGGCCGGAGATCGAATTTGGGGCTTGCTACTACCTATTCCCACACCTGTATAATTTGATACTAGGGTAAAATTGGTATTCCCGAATAATTTTAGTTTTTTACTAATACTTTAATACAGTGGTTTATAAATAAAGAAAAACGAATAAGTGCGCCAAGCAAAGTACTACGAATAACCACGATAGTAAAGATATTTTATGTAAATTTTGTTCTTGTTATTCCATTAAACATAATCGTAAGTACATGCAATCTACGAAGTACATAATCGAATGTGACACTTACAATAAAATATTCCTGATTAATACCAACGTAGAATATCGTCATCGGCATATCCGATACATTTTTGTTTAAAATACAGTTCCTGGTAAATATTTGGAAGTGCCAGATACGAATAAGAGAGCAAGCTCATTTACATGGTATACTATCGTAACTCAATTTTCGCGAAAACTATTAAACATTTTGGATATTTGATACGATGTTATTTGCTATCCTAACAATAGTGTCTATGCAAATTTCGGCCTGACCGAGCATACCACCTCGCCGGGTCGGTTTACCTTTGAGGTTTCCACACTATTCACAAAAGTCGATTATCCCCTGTGACGAGTTTATTGTATGACGAGTAACAAGTTATCTGCCAGGCCGAGGCTGACGACATTTGTCTATACTAGGCAAATGCAATAAGTCGGCCTACTTAGCAGCTAGGCCGATCTATACTTAGCCCGTGACATTAACATGGTTTTTGTGGAGGGGGGTGTGAAGAAAGCTAATATTTTTTAAATTTATAAAAGCACATAAACTAATGAAAATAAAGCATACCTCTCTCACACTAGCATGCGTTTGTATTATAAGTAATAACAAATAACATATAAGTATTCTTAGGCCCACTTGTGCAGAGATCTGCGCCAGGGTCAACTTTACTGGGTCAACTACCCAGATGGGTTAAAGTTGACCCTGGGTTAAAATATCTTCTCTTTCATAAATACGAAAAACAAGAGAGATAACATGATATTAACGCAGGGTTAACTTTAACCCAGATCTGCGCAAGTGGGCCTTAGAGGCACACTGTAAAAATATATGTACTTACAGAGGAACACCTTTCATAGAACGTCGAAATTTTGTCAGGGTTGTTATGGAAGATGGGGATAAATAAAACTAAGTCTAGCGGCAGTACACGGTTATTGAGAAAGTCTGATTGGTACACACCACTACCCAGGATCGAACCTTCACGATCACGCGTGTTTCTCAAGGGGTCTATTCACAAAGCAAGACATCTAGAAAATGAAATATTTCCTTACCTATTATTGTCCTTAGGCCCATCCTACTTATTAGGATATACTTTTATTTATTCTAGTGTGTACATGTTTATCTGGTCCACTGTGTTAGATTAGAGATAAGTGTTGGTTTGACAAAATTGTTAATGTTTCTCTCACATTCCACAGACAAAATTCACATACTTTTATTGTGTATCTAAGAGGCAAAAGAAAACTCAAAAAGTTAAAATATGAATTACGATTAAATTTCGACCACAGGAAAACCTCTAGTTTTATTAAAAATATAAAGGAAAATTATCTACTGGATTTCAAGGGTCCTTTTAAGGTGCACACTTTAAAAGGAAAAAAGGTCCGTCCGTCTGTCAATACCCTTTATTTCGGGAACGCATGGAGGTATCGGTTTGAAATTAAAACCGTAAACTCAGGTCTACGGTTTCTTGAAGCTGTGAAAAAATTAGACTTCTATGTTAACGAACAAAATACGGCTGCTTTACACAGTTAAAAACGCAAATTTCTACACTCTTATGGTAATCGAAATTCACAGGGTACATCCCGTTGACTTAGAACTATGATATTGGCAAGTAGCATCCTTATATTATATACTACTAGCTTTTGTCCGCGTAAATACAGTATCCCTTGGGAACACTGTTCTTTTTCGGAGTAAAAAGTAGTCTATGTTTTAATCCAGAGCCTAAACTACTACCATACCAAATTTCATCATAATTCGTTGAAAATGTTTTTCCTTCATTTTCGTTCATCCATCCATACACACATCCATCCTTACAATCTTTCACATTAATAATAGTAGTAGGACAAGTACAGGAAGAAACGGAAAACTGCACATTTGTAATTAAGAGGAAGACGAAATTTCAAGTTGAAGTGGCTCAGTGGTTGAGCGCGTTAATGCTCAAGCCGGGAGTCGCGGCTTCGAATCCCGCCGAAGCAACAAAAAGTTTTTCTGTGTTCCGTGGTCATGAATGTGTATTAAATATGTGTATAATATAATTAAAATCTTAAATATATGTCTAGAATAAAAGTATGAAATATAGTTCCCGTTGTCTGGTCCCCGTAACACAAGTTCTTCGGATAAGTCAATCTAGCCCCGTGCTACATTGTGTGAAGCGTCAATAGATATTAATATTATTATTATTATTAATTGTAATTTAAAACAAAAATTACAAAAATAATAGCTTCTCTATACAAACTTTTGGCACCCATTTTCAGGCTTGACAAAAACAAGCAAGGCTCAGTTCCTTAACTATTTATGATGTTCCTACTTTTAACGGAACCCTTGGTGGGCGAGTCCAACTCGCTCTTGTCCGGTTTTTGAAAATGTTTGAGAAACTCTAAAATTTAAATGAGTCAAAGGGTCAGCTGACGGCTAGAGTGGTATTATTAATACGATTTGCACGGAGGTTATCTCAGTAGAACTCGCACTACGGTAAGAATTACGTGCACATTTCTTTAGAAAAAAAAAAATAGGATTTTCCGATAGGACATTAATAAAAAAATGATAATTTCAAAGCTAGATTTAAAAATCACTATATTAAGCGCGTTACCAATTTTATTTGCCTTATTTTATATTTACTGTCGTTATAAATTAAGTTACTGGAAAAGACGCGGAGTTAGAGAAGTACCGAACGCGAATCTGTTGTTCGGCCATTTTAAAAATGGATTCCTGTTTCGCACCGCACCTGGATACCACCTGGGGGAGGTATACCATCAGGCACCGAGAGACGCGCCAGTCGCTGGATTCTACGTCTTCCATAAACCATGTCTGCTGCTGAAAGATCCACATATAATCAAGCAGATTTTAATAAGAGACTTCGACAATTTTTCCGACCGCCACTTCGCGGGTCAATGGCAAAAGGACAGCGTTGGGATGAAAAATTTATTCGGACTAAAGAATCCCGCTTGGAAGTATCTGAGGAGCAAAGTTTCTCCGCTACTGACGAAGACTAAACTCAAACAAATATTGCCGTTCATGATGGAGGCTGGACAGCCGATGATGGAGTATCTCGACAGAGAAGTGAGGGACGGGAAAGGAAAAGTTATCGACGTACAAGATGTTAGTTACATATACACCGCTGATCTCATCGCCAATATAGTATTAGGGACCAAAACAAACACATTTCAAAACCCCGACACAGATTTCTATAAATTCTGTAAGTAACCTAATGTATATGTTATCTTATACTTCAAACGAGACTACTGATATTATAAATGTGAAAGGTTGTGGAAATTAATGGATGTATGTACGAATAGATGGATGTTTGTTACTCTTTCACGCAAAAACTACGAAACGAATTTGATGAATTTGTTATGGTAGTAGTTTAGGCCCTTGATTAACACATAGGCTACTTTTTATCCCGAATTTTTTTTATTGTATTTACTTTGTTGCACACACATTTAGGTAAATCGATGGAAGGTTTATGTTGAGAATTTTTATTTTAAAACTTTTTATACTTGTAGGTAATCCAGCGATTCCTTGAAAACCTCAACCCATGGGGAATAAGCCATAAAGTATATTACCATGAGTAATATTATAGTAGTGCTTTATTTTAATGTTTGTTTTAGTTATGGACTTCTTCAAAGGATTAAAACGGATGGTTGCGTTGGTTATTGTGTTTTTTATGCCTGAATTGGTTAAAGTAATTGGAAATCCTATTTTCGTCAATTCAAAATATGTACAGAAAATATTTTGGAGCACGATCGAAGCTCGCGAGAAAAATGGTGTTAAAAGAGGAGATTTTATCGATGCAATCATTCAACTTAAGAATTCAGAACAGAACGATCTTTACAGTAAGTATATAAAACAAAATTAAACATTTTCAGTAACTCCAAACTGTCAAGCAGTGAGCGAGCTGTTGATGGTTAATTATAGCTAAGGAAACTCTCGATCAGGCATCTGCATGATAGCTCAGACAAAAAAAAACTGCATCTTAATCGGACCTTTCGCTTATAAGCTACGATACCACGGACTTGATTCACAGATGACTCACATACAGACATACACGTCAAACTTATAACGGCCCTCTTTTTGCGTCGGGGGTTAAAAAATACGCTTTCGTACAGATACATTTTGATATAGATTGATAAGTATTTGCTAAATAAAATTAACATGCGTTAAATATCTACTGTTATTATTTGGTGGGGTTTGGGGAAAAGACGGGTAAAGGAATTTTTAAACTAGTAATAATTACTCATTTTATAAGTAAATACTCGTAAATTGGTATTTCTGAGCAACTTTTCACGATGATATTTTTCGTCTTTCGGTGTGGCGTTATCATGTTACCAAAGATAACATGATAAATTATTTCACAGAATTCGAAGGCGAGAACCTGATGTTCCAAATTGGCCACTTTTTCTCCGGATTCGAGTCGAGTTCTACAGCCGTCGCTTTTACATTGATGCAGCTGGCCAAGCGGAAGCCCTTGCAAGACAAGGCTAGGGAGGACATCAAACAGGCTATTGTGAAGCATGGCTGGACGATGGAGGCCTTCAACAAGATGAAGTATATAAATCAGTGTGTGGCCGAAGGAGTGCGGTTGCATCCAGCTGTTTCGACCATAGACCGCTATACGAAAGAGGATTATAAGGTAAACATCTTTACCATTGATTTTGTTCTACATACGAGACTTTTTGGTAAAATTTACTTTTACTTTTGGTTGACTTCTTAAAATGGATGTGTGTAACTTATAGATACACACACAATATTATATATATTCTATATTAATTTTAGAACGAGGAAAAGTTTGTTTGTTTGTTTGCATTGAATAGGCTCCGAAACGAATGGGGAGCGATTTTGATGAAAATTAGCACAAATAGTGTACTCTACACTATGGGGATGACATATGCTACTTTTTATCGCCGCAAAATGAACGGTTTCCGTGAGATTGACTTTTGCGCGCAGGAAGTCGCGGGCTACATCTTGAGATATATTTAAAACTAAATGAAGTTTATTCTTTCAGTTAAATGAAAATGTATCTATAAGATTAAATACCACAAAAACATTAAATGAAAAAAGCCAAGTATTTCCTTCGCAAAAAGTTATGAGATGTCGTAGAGACAAAGTACAATTTAAGAATAAAGTCTATTTAATTAGTTACAGTAGAATCCGGTTATAACGATGGCTAAGGGAAGGGTGATATTACGTCGTACTAACCGGACGCCGTACTAGACGAACATAATTTTTTTTTTATTAATCAGATATTACTGTATTTATTAATATTTAGGTGATTTAACATGAGGTCGTGAGGAGGTAAGCCAGATGGGCTCAAAGAATTTAAAAATTCTTGAGAATAGTCCACGGTATCCTCAATATTACACACCGTGTCAATAGTCTATATTTAGTGTTTGACTTGACCAGGAGCTTTTTCTAAAATCAGTTTATTGATCTCATTCACTGTAATGAAAAAAAAACGTCTAATAGAAATATCACTCAATAGATTACGGCACGGCCGCGGTTCCATACCTATGTCGTATCTGCAGTAAAAGGAAAAAGTATTTAGTTTTAAACACTTGAGACTATAAATTCACTTATTTTGATAATAATTCATAATTATTGATAATATTGACCAATAAACATGACCTAGCGATTTAAATTATTTTTTTAATATAAAAAATTACTTTTCAGACTTATATATAAAAGTTAGACGTATGCTGTCGCTGACTTTTTTGTAGGCATTATAAAGCTCTACAACTTTTCTCTAGGACTACAACTTTTCAAAATCGGTTCACTAGATCCAGAGATTACCTACACTACCTACACTCTCATACCTACATTTTCATAAGCATTACCTCTTCATAATATTAGTAGACATTATATATTTAAGTGAATTAGCAAAATAAAATCACGAAAAATATAATTTTTTCGGGGCACAAATACACGTAAATTGGGATTAATTATTTTTTCTCGCGTCTACCCCATAGTGATCATGTGTGATATCATGAGATAGGTCCATAGTGAGATATCATGAGATAGGTCTTTTAAAAACATTAAGAGGTTGCTGAGACGATTTTTTTATGTAGGTATCCGTTTGCGAGATATTCAACTTTAAAGCGCATTTTTTTCTTGAAATAGGTCCCACCGCTCTAAAAGGCTGCCTCGGAAAATCTGAAAAAATTCATGATAGTAGTAAATGTGATCAAATTTAAAGGAAAACTTTAACGGCTCATATAGCTTTGATAATTAAGGAGTTGATACCTAACTTGTAATATGCGCTTACTTGGAAAACTTCGTACAATAAAAAACGAAATAATAAGTAGATATGTAAAACATTGGTATAATGGCACGAAACCCTACGTGCGCGAGTCCAACTCGCACTTGGCCGGTCTGAAAATAATTTCTTCACTACACGAGAACATACACGACGGTATCGTTTCGGTGTGAACTGACCCTTATACTAACATACGTGCTTGTTGAATGTTACGAGTGTTTGTATGTTGGTATGTTATCATTCCTTATTCATTCCAGATACCCGACACAGAGATAGTAATAGAAAAAGGGACACCCATCTTTATTTCCCTGTACGGCTTACACAATGATCCCCAATTCTTCGACAACCCAACTTTGTTCGATCCAGAGCGATTTGCCGAGGGGAAGAAGGTTTCTGACGCGAATATACCGTTTGGTATTGGACCAAGGATGTGTGTGGGTAAGTCCAAGACCTATTGAACTGCATTAAAATAGCTTATTCTGGGCATTATAATATTCAATGTGGATAATAAATCAATAACTCATATCATGTTAGAGTTAGAATCAAAAGAAAGACCGTCGATTCAATAAATAATTTGATGCTTTGGCCTGCATTTTAGTTTCAATCCTCGTATCCAATAGGCAACATATTTGATATTTTGACAAACGGCTGGTTAGAAAAAAAAATCATGATGGTAGTCAGTGTAATCAATTTTAAAGAAAAACTATAACAGCTAATATAACTTTGTTAGTTTAGGAGTTACACTTGGACAACTGCGAGCAAAAATAAAGAAATATTAAGTAAACATGTAAAATATTGTTATGTTACGGAACCCTAACAATTATAATCTAATTTCTACACAATCTATGAGTAAATGTAAAACGGATAAATCAGATCCACGTCTTCATCTTATTATATTCCAGCTATGACAGTTGGGCAACTCCACATGAAAGTGATCCTAGCGCTGATCCTGTCCCAGTACGAGCTGTACCAGGAGTCTGATGTGATCACTGAGCTGGACTCACGAGCCACTCTCACCGCCGCAGCCGATGGGATCAACATACAGATGACGAGACTCACTAACTCCTTACTTGATTATTGCTTTTCGTACTAAATTCTTGCAATAGAAATATTCTTATTCTTTAAAATATTATCTTAATTTGTAGTATCACAATACAATAATCATTGAAAAGTAAGTTTGATATAAAAATATTATTAAAATACGATCAAATTATGACAACGGTCAACCTGTGTATGAATTAGATTCCCTGATGTATTATTACATAATATTAGCGGATCAAATATTATATCCCACAATAACATTACCTAAATGAAAAAAGCCAAGTATTTCCTTCGCAATGTCGTAGAGACCAAGTCCAATTAAAGATAGTCCATTTAATTAGTTACTCATAAAAATTATGTTACCGTATGTGACATTTTTTATTTTCATAATTTATTATATTAAATAGTGACTTGGCTCATTGCCAAGAAAATAACAAAACAAACTAACTTACTCATTGATAACTTACACAATGTTGCTATCTTTTTCTATCATGTTACATTTCCAACGTATCAGACAAAGACAGCAACGTTGTTTAAGTTATCCGTTATGTAAATTGTTTAATTAGTAAGGGGGTGGATATATGATATAGTCGATGGTAATTTTTAATAACACAGGAAAGTGTTGACTAGGAGATTAAGCTAAGCCACTCATAACTGTCACTCGAATAACCTTTAGTAAAAGGTTACTCTCCCTATGAGAGTAACCTTTTAAATTTAAAACAACTGCATATTCCCTAGAATATGCAGTTGTTTTAAATCAGCAAAATTTTTATATTATCCGAAAGGTGAAGATAGAAAGGAAAAGTTATCATTTGCTACATAAAAAAGTTGCAGCACTAAAAAAGATTAGATATTTTTTTTGCTTTTATGCTAATAATTAGGTACTGTTAAGGTACTATTCAAATTCTAATGTTATTTGTGACATTTTTTATTGAAACAATTATGTACATAAACGAAATTAAATTATAATTTGTATCTGTTGCGCCGTTTTAGCGCAAAGAGTTTTGTAGATCGTAATTCCATATTTAAAGTGTATATTTTCTATATAGTGTGTCAAATTGTATTAGTTTTGAAGTTCAATAAATCTTCAACAGACAGTCGATCGGTTGTTTCTCTTGTTGCTGCCATCGCCTACTATAATTATCAGTATATAGCACAGGTGTGCACTGTGGGCCGAAATTACTATGGAGACTTGGCATGCCCCATTGAGATTGGAATTCCTAACCAAATAAGATATATTTGAGACCAAAGAGGACAGTACGACAAAACGCCAATTTCATATGTGAGGACCTAATATTATTATTAATACACTTTAAGAAAGATTAAAATAAGCTTTCGAATGTATTATTGAATACGCGCCAAGCTTCCATTAGGTATTGTATATAAGATAATGATGATGATTACTGTAAGTTACATAAAGATGGCATATGCTTGCAGTTCTTTAAACAATGTTGAAATTTCCAAAAGTGTATCTTTAAAGACTGAGGAGTACTGTTCAGTGCTTTTACATCCAGGGTATATATACCCTTGGCACAACATTTTACTTTTTTGTAGCATATGCTTGATTTACTTCACAAAAGTCAAATCCCTATAGATGTCATCATCAGGTCTCCACTTTGGTGACTAAGGGTCCAATTTCGAAATATACCCTATACAAAAACAAAAGTATTTTACAAATAGGTCCACAAATGGCATAACAATGTTCAAAGATATCCGTGTCGGTGTAAAATATTATGAGAAGTAAGTAAGTACCTATTATATCATCATAATGTGATGATGTATGGTGTAATGATGGTGGTGATGATTATGATTACTGTTATTGACAAAGTAGCATAATATGCTTGCAGTTCTTTATACAACGGCCTAAATATGTATCTAAATATAAGGAGTCAGGAGTTCTGTTCAGTACTTTTTTATACAGGTAATACCTTGGTGCAAAATCTTACTTTTTGGTAGCATATGCTTGGGTTACTTGAAATCACTACATGTGTCCATATAAATTTCGAGGAGTTCCCTCGATTCCTCATGGATCCAATCATCAGGTCACCACTTTGGTGACAGCGGGACCAACTTCGGATTTTGTTTTCGGATGTTGTTTTGTTTGACCTATTTACAAAATTATTTTGTTGTTGTAAAGGGTATAATTCGAAATTAGTTCTTTAGTCACCCAAGTGATGAAGTCTGATGATGACATCCATGAGGAATCGACGGAACTTCTCAAAATTTATAGAGACATCTATAGGGGTTTGACTTTTTTGAAGTAACTCAAACATATGCTACCAAAAAGTAAAATTTTGGGTTATACCCTGGATCCAGAAGTACTGAACAGAACTCCTAAGTTCTTTCCGAAATCCCCAAACATGTATCTTTATAAGATACATGTTAGAGGATTTCGCCGTTGTTTAAAGAACTGCAAGCATATGCCATTATGTAGCTTACGGTAGTCATCATCATCTGGTGTTGGTGTATCGTGTGAAAATGGTGGTCCTTCTTCACACGATACACCAAATTATATACAATACCTACTGGAAGCTTGTCACGTATACATTTGAACATTCAAACGCTTATTTAAACTTTCTTAAAATGTGTTACTAAAAAAGTAATAAAGTTGACTTTTTTTCGTATGAAGATTTGTTCTATTAAATGTACGTCATAGCCTATCTTTAGTTTTGAAATATTTGTTTTCGTGTGCAAATGGTGCCAATTTCCACCAAAAATATTTTTATCAACATTTCATTTTTAAATTACAAGTAAGATGAGAACGTTGGGCTTACGCGAAAGCCCCAAGAACGTCAAATTATTTTTATCACATAATCTGGCGAAAGAGGGGTTTCGGGGTAATCTTATGTAACGCGTATTTTATTTATGTGCCAAGATATCACAGGAAATCCCTTACTTAGGGCATTTAGGCGCAATGAAATAAATGTCCAATGAGTAAAATTTTATTCCCACAACGAGCAGAGGATCGCCTGATGGTAAATATTAATTCCACTCTTGAACTCCCCAATACCAGAGATATTCTCATTTCTCTCTCACTCTGAGAAATACAAATATTATTTCACGCTATGTAGGGTTTTCTGTGAGGATGCTGTATCACTACAGGTTTAAAGGCTAGGAAAAATATAACACTATTGTATTCAAATAATAAAAATGAAAAAAGCAAAGGACGGTTTTAACTGCAACGTACTTGCAGTTAAAACCGCCAAAAGTTCTCGGTAAGGGGTACCACAGACGGCGCAGATACTATAATATTTTATGTTGAGATAAAATATCGCTTGCTATACAGCTTGTATGAACTATCGTCTATCACAGTCCACAGATGACTAAGATGTTACATATTTTCATATTACGTACTGTAATATGAAATATATCCAGGCATTTTAAGATAAAATATTGTAGAGTCTTCGCCGTCTGTGACGACGTTAGGCCGGGATTATATTGTCCGGAATCTGTAAGGCCGGGGAAAATTCAGAGCTCTGAAAGTAGAACTCGGCGCTAATGTAACAGAGCTGAAAATCAAACACACAAGTGTCGAGTCAAATGTCAATGTCACATGCTCGACAATCGACAATTCTGTTTTCAACTCTATTGTATTAGCGCAGAGTTCTATTTTCAGTACTCTGAATTTTTCTGGGCCCGCCGGATTCTGGATCATATAGTCCTAGCCTTAACGCGCTAAAAAAACGAGCTAATAATGTAGTTGGGGCAAGTGAAGCACACTTAATTTTTCTTTCCGGGTCAAGTCTTCAAGAGGTACATTCGTACTTTTTGTATGACGTTATTTGCCCATTCCTCTTCCAGTCCGTCAGTAAGTTTCTCTTGGCTTGCTCTATTAACCACCTTGCCCTGACAATAACATTGTTGCAGCAATACTGTCGTGTAATCAGGTCCAGTAATGTGTTTAGTGAGCAGCCCCTTGTGGTTTGAGTAATTACTGGCATGGCTGAGTTTGACCCAATTCCACTGTAACTCTTGTTTAACTTATAATATGGACAGATTAAACTTTTCTCAACCGGCCATTTAATATATCGACTCACTTTTGCAGCAAGCTTTCAGTCATTATATTTTCTACAGGCATGTATTTTACGAGTTAGGCAGATGTGGTAAGCGCTACACCACGGAAACTTATGACACATGACACGTATTTCTTAAATGTTTTAAGAAAATTTTAAAGGACCAATTACAGTAAAACAATGTTGCTAATGGCGGCATCTTCGTTTTTCTACTTATAAAAATGACAGACGATGTATGAAAAACGACGATTTTCAAAAGACATTGAGGTACTATAATAATGCAACGAACACACTATAGTCTCTCTACACTAAGAAGGCGTACATAATACATATGTCAAAATGTGAACACTGCTAATGCGTCGTTGGTCATTTTGCGACAACATCTATACAAGTTATTTTAGATGTTCTGTATACATGTGCTGTCTATGAATATAATATATCGTCATTTGGCACGTCATGATTATTCATAGACGGCACACAACGAAACATGTAAGCATGTTGTAGGCGCCAACTCTTATCCAGTGGCCTATACCGAAAACTATTCCTCCTCAATTTTTTAATAGTCTTTTTTTTGAAGGGTTTGATCACTTAGTGATTAAGTCACCCTCGTTGCAGAAATCATTTTACAGAAATCAACTTAAAACTAAATTCTATCATACTAAATACTACTCAGAGTGCCTATTCTCGCAACAAATTTTTACCATTTTATATAACATTCTGGCCTTATCTGATGAGGGGGAAGACAGAATGCTATTAAAAACGCCAACGTTATAATTATTTAAACAACTATTGAAGGATATAAATTGCCTCCTTTCTGCCTCATTCCGGGAACACTCCGCCAGAACGTGATGCACGTCTTCTACTTTGTTACATATCGAGCAGTTTGGTGACTCCACTTTGCCCATAAGGAAGGCAAAACTGTTCCACGGAATGTGCCCCGAACGAAACCGAAGAGCCATTACAATCTCTGGCCTGCTCATATTGGCCTGATCGATCCACGGTACAGCCGAAATGTTGGATTGGATGGTTTTATACCAAATACCTTTTGTGAGAGACCTCTTATCAAAATATTCTGACCACATTTCAGTACACTTCATCCTTATGAAAGGTATAAGATCCGTGTATAAAGGAATACAATTATATTCTACCCCGTCAACCGAAGCTTCTTTTGCTAATTGATTTACCTTCTCGTTCTCTATCAAGTCAATATGAGCTGGAATCCATTGCAATGTAACATTTTTATCTACATTAGCTAGGTTACATACATTGTTTAGTATTGTATATACTATAGGTGTTCCTCGTATCGTTGAGGAACATCTAACGAGGTTTTGGAGGGCGCTTCTGGAGTCTGTAAATATTACGTAATGTCCAGTATGTTTTAAAAAATTAATGTAGGTAAGGGCTTCTGATATTGCTATAAGTTCTGCATTCATAATATTTATATTTGATTTAATATTCAACTTCATAAAAACATTTTTATTAGGATCAAGAAACGCAGCTCCAACGCTGTAGCGGTCTTTTGACCCGTCAGTATATATTTTATAAAATTTTAAATAATTATTTTTTATATATTTAACACACAGCTGATTTAGCAAATTACTATTATAAAACTTTTTTGACTTTTTGACTATTTCTAAGCTAGGTTTAATAAAATTATGTACATCAATATAACTAACCCAAGTATTTAATGTGTACATTTCTAATTGAGAACTTGTATGTACTGCAATCGTGCTATAAGATTCATTAATCGTAACTAATAATGGTTTTTTCCTACTTTTCCTGGTCGGATTCCTAATATTGTTGCTAAGATGGTGTATTTCATTCAATAAAGGTATTATTTTATTGTTTTTTAAGGATTTAGCTTTCAGCCAATATTTACCCGCCAAGTAGTGTCTACGAATAAACAGAGGTTGAAGATGTAACTCATTTTCCATAGCATGTATTGCAGCACATTTTACAAACCCACTCATAAGTCTCAATATTTGATTTTGAATTTTGTCTAATTTACTTAGATGCGTATTACTCACATTGTTGTATAAAAAGCTGGCGTAATCCAAACGACTTCGTATCAATGACATGTATAAACGTCTAATATGGACAGGATGCACTCCCCAATTTGAACCAACAAGAATTTTAAAAATATTTGTAAGCTTTGAAATTTTATCCCTTAGCTCATTTAAGACCAACTTAATGACCGATCGAGCCATAGACCCAAGTATTTGAAATTATCCACTACTGGCAATGTTGCATCGTTAACTGTAAGAATTACGTTGTTACGCTTATATTTCCTTTTTTTTTTTAAAACTTTACTTTTTGTCGAAGAAACATCCAAATCTATGTTTTGTAATAACTATGATAATTTATTTAACGCTGCTTGTAAAGCTTCCGAAATCCTAATAATGGTGCCATCAGTCATATACAAAACGAAATCATCTGCGTACTGCGATACAGTAACGTTAGTAATTTTCTTACATATAAATATAGTTGCAACATTGAACAGAAGTGGTGATATTGGATCCCCCTGTGGCAATCCTCTCCCTGTGCTACGACATAAAATTCTACCATTAACATTAATTTTAAGGTATCTTATATATATATGTATAATTTTAAGGTTCTTTCAGGTAATTCCAGAAATATTGACAAATTACGTCTCCCACCCCTAGCTGATCCATAATCTGTAGTAAGCTAGGTATATCTATGTTGTTGTATGAATCATTAATATCAATAAAACACGCTATAGTCGATTCTTTGAAAAAAACCGATCTCAATATTCATTAAAAAATTACTTAAATTATCCAGAGTTCAGTGACATTTTCTAAATTCTGTAGTATTCTCGGATAGTAAATTATGTTTTACAATAAACCATTCTAACCTATACATTAGAATAGAATGAAAAACTTTACAGATACAGGATATCATTGAGATGGGCCTAAGTGACGATGGGTCATTGAGATCTCGTCCGTTTAGGTATTGGCACAATAGTTACACCCCGCCATTGTCTAGGTACAAGACTTCGCAAAAGAAAACTATTATAAAATAGAAGTAATAACTGTTTACCGTTATCTGGAAGATGACTTATCATTGAATATGAAATATTATCCTAACCCGGTGTTGTATCTTTAGGCCGAATTGATCTTTCTAATTCTTGATTTGTAATTTTTTTATTAAGTGTAGAGTTTTTAGACACGTAAATTAACTCAGCTGGCATGACAGAGTCTGGACTTAAATTATGTAGCAGTTGGTTAGCTTTAACAGAATCTACGTAATTTCTAACTATTTTATACCCTTTCAGCCATTGAATTTTTTTCCAAATATCATTCGGAGATAAGGTTTTATTTAACGAAGAACAGAATGATTGCCACGCTGTACTCTTAGCATTACGTGTAAGTTTCTTGCCTATGCGGGATTTTTCTTGTAATATTTCTAAATTTTGTGGAATAGGGTTCCGTCTAAATTTAGAAAGAGCTAATCTACGTTCAGCGACGTATTAAGATTGGGTCATATTTCAGTAAGGCTTTGGTGCAAAATTACTAGTTGGATTTGTGTCAATTTTTACAAAGGGTATAAATCTATTAGCCACTATATTTAAAATATCAATAAATCCATCGTAAGTGTTTCGCAAATTATTATGTAAAAAAATAAAATTTATGAAAAGCCTCGACAGTAAAACAGTATACGAATCCCAGTTAGTTCCCATTTTTAAAATTCCTCCTTAAATTATAATTAAAACCTAATTCTATAATATTTCAAGATAATTTTATAATTAAATGATCGCTGCCTAGCGTCTCATTTAAGGTTACCCAATGAAACTTTAAAGCTACATCTGAAGAAACTACCGAAATATCTGGAGCCGACTGCTGTAATCCGCTATTAACTAAGTTTATCCGAGTGGGTGCACCACTGTTTATAATAACATATTCACTTTCTAGCAGGGCATCAAAAATTTGAGAACCGCGGCCATCTGACTTATATGACCAACTCACATGATGGCCGTTAAAATCACCTAAAATTAAGATTATTTTTGGTATAATAGGAAATAAATCTTCCCAATCGGATTGTGTTGTACTAGCAGAAGGAGGACAGTAAACTGAAATTATACTTTCTACATCTGTGCAATTAAATAATTTTATACCCATAACCTCAATTTGAGAGTTTCTAACTCGCGCGTTCAGTGGCTGACTCTTAATTGATGCATGTACAACCTACTACACCACCATAATTATCATCTCGATCCCTACGAAAAATGTTATAACCACTTACCTTCAAAAAACTCTGAGGTTGTAACCATGTTTCACATAAAATAGCTATATGATTTTTTTCTTGCGCTAGTAAATTTTCTAAAGAAACTAATTTAGGACGTAAACTTTGAGAATTCCACTGTATTATGTTAAGCTTTTTACAATGTTTCTTATCCATTTAAATATTCCAATATTTAATTCAACACGGGCCAGTCTGATGATACACTATCGACTACTACTAATACCAACCACTCAATACAACACTTTATTACGTTTTTAATTTTAGTTTGGAAAGATTGACCTTTTAAAAATATAATTTCCTTAAGTCTAGACAACAGTTCAGAAAAGTGTACTTCACGTTGCTTGTCATCCTGCAAAGAATCTTCGTTACAACAAGGATCGGCAGTATTATTTTCATTTTGAACTATTTCTGAATCAAAATCCATCTTCGTATCCGTGGACCTTGCCTTAGAGTTTTTTGCCTTCCCTTTATTTTCTGGACGAGAAAAATATTTTTCTTAAAAATATTTTTCTTAATATCATTGCTGTAGTTTTAACCATATTTGCATAAGAAGCACTAGGCGTAGGTGCAGTTGAAGTACTATGTTTTATGACATCGTGTATTACCAGACGCAGAGTTTGGATTATCGTTAATCGGATACATCTCTAAGGCCTTTCGATTTCTGCAGTTAAATTCAGCCGTTATATCCCTCAATTTATTTTCTCTAAGGAAAGTGGGACAATTTCTAGCCAAGGCCATGTGTTTACCATTACAATTCATGCAATTAAATGTAAGAGTCTCACAATTAACATGATTATTTCCACATTTAGGACATACTACCGATTTGGATGAACATAATTTCGCAAATGGCCAAACTTCCAGCATTTCGAACATTGTGTCACTGGGAAAACGTATGGAAATACTTTTATACGTAACTCATCGATGTAAATATATGCTGGTATGTTCGGACCCTTAAAACACAATCGAACTGCCTCGCTTGGGAGCCACGAACGGTCAGAAGAATCATTATCGTGTTTATTAAGGCGTCGAGCCGACGTCGAGCCGTCTCCATATCTATGTCTTTAATCACTCCGTATGAGAAACTTTTTTCAATAGCCCTATAAAATAGCCATCCTTGATTTATAAATGACTCGTTTAACTCCAACTTTAAAGCACTCAAATGGCACGAGAAATCAATACGTAATCTATATTTATTAATGTATTTAATATTTGTTAGCCACGCGGGCCACCTTGTCTGGCGGTTAGCGAGTAATTTCTCTTCGATATTTTTGTGGACTGTATTTCAGAAAGTATCTGGCGTCGCCAGGTGAATATGCAGTAATAATTAGATGAAAAAATGGAAAGGTAAAGGGGAGATACGCTTACCGAACCAGCTTCTGTGAAGGGCATCTGCAGCTGGAGTTTTCGTCTGTTTCTTCTGTTCACAACACTTTAGTCTTTCCAGAATTCTTATCGCGTTCCTATAGGAATATATCTCACTTTCGTGGGCGGGAATTAGTAGCGGAAAAGTCTAATAACATGCGGCGTCGGCCATCGCACACGCTGGACTCCGCGACGACTTGCAATGTGCTCCTTCGCGTATCTTCGCATTTCTTCGGTTATTCATAGTGGCGTTCGACGCTCATAGATAGCGCTACCATTTCCTTCCGGCCTTAAAGGGTTTCCTTTAAAAGAATATAAAAATAATAATAATTTAGCTATGTTAGGTGTATCCATTATCGCATAACCTATCCATAGACTAAGACAGCGGTATTATTAATTAGCTAAAGCGAAGTAATAACAACTAATCTTATTACCTAGATGCCTAAACTAAAGGAGATCCAGCCTTAGCTAAACCTCACTGCGTTGGCAGTGGGCGAAATTTAAAACAAGTGTTACATTTATGTATCCTGTGGTGAATTATTCGCCGCGCAGTAAAGATCCAATATTTATGCCGGAGTAAGGACATAAGCAACTCTGGACCAGCATGGAGATGCTTCTTGTGATTAAAATCAACAAGAAGATCCACTACATGATCAGGACGCGGTAGAATATAAGGATGCTTATAGTTGTACGGTTCGTCCGAATTCGACAGACGACCACCAACGCGTATTACGCCGTGCTGATCACGGAACGGCTTAAGTTTAAGAAGCGCGGGAGAACAAGACGTATTATTTTTCAAATTTTCAATATCGTTACTAAAGTAAACCGTCTGTACGGCTCGTAATAATCTATACTCCGCAAATTCAAGATCGGAACTTGAAATAAAAGTCCCGTTAGGTAATAACCTAAGAAACCTATAGAAATAAACGATGCCGCGTAGTAATTTAGACCACGACGACATGCGTAGTGCGAGTGTGTACAGTGGGGATTCCACAATTTCCACGACTACGGGGTGAGAGATAGCTTTCCGCTCGGGTACGTCTTCGTTTTCCGTATCGTGGGCAAAGGGTTCAATGGGCCACTCCGACGGATCATGGGAAATCCAGGCGGGTCCATGATGCCACAATGAATGATCTAGAAGCTTACCAGGAGTAATACCGCGAGACAGGCAATCGGCAGGATTTTCAGTACCTGCGACGTGATTAAAACAAGCGGGGGCGATGAGTTCAATTATCTTAGTAACGCGGTTTGCGACAAAGCGTTGCGTTTGTTTGGTTGAGTAGAGGAAGCTCAACGCAAAACTGCTTCCAAGCTGCGACTATGTGATCGGGTGGTGCGTCATCCCACTCGCACTTAAACCAAAGCTCTTTTATTAAGAGCTTGGCGTACAAAATGGTGGGGACCACGAAACACATTATGTCCCATAGTCGAGCCACTGTGGACAACATAGTGGGTTGAGGACAGCGGCCTCGTAACGTGATTTTACCAGTGAATTGAAATGTGAACGATAAACAAGTGATTTAAAACAGTACATAAACTATAATACTGAACACTCAGTGACTATATATGTATAGATTTCTATAGCATCAGTGTGCAAAAAGTCATGTTAAATGGTGTTTTATGAACTTAAGGGGTATTTTGCGTAGTGTAGTGAATTTTAACGTAGTTTCTTTTGATTTAATATAAAAAACGTCAACTGAACGTCAGAGCAACAACAATATGTCTCGAAATTTTTAAATTATTTCTTAATATTTATTGCGTTATACTTGTATAAAACAATACCAATTACGTTTGGAACACCTCAGAAAATTCTACGAGTAATTTTCAAGATTTGCCAACGCCTGGACCCCGACTTATTTTACCGACCGGATTACTATGGAGCAGTGAATGGCTTGGAACGGCCCAAGTTGAGTAAACGGTGTTTCCTACTTACATACCAAATACACACTGGATGTTTTGTTGGACACCATAACATCGATGTACGTGGTTGGAGTAGTGAATGGACTAGGACAGCCCTAGCTCAGTAACCAACAACGGTTCCTAGTTACACCTTGTTGGACACCATAACTTGCGATCGGAGCTATCAAGGTGAATGACCAAACAAGCACCATTAGAAGGAGGATATTATATTTTAGCAGTTTGCACCCCAAGAGGTTCAAGGTTTTTTTATATTAGTTAAGCAATGTTTTTATTTTTGTCTATAGTCTATTCTATTATATAAGTTATCGTTTATAGTTTATCTTTATCAACCTATGACAAGAAGCCAGGATGCAGGGACCTCTAATATTTCGACCGTGTCCTTTGGAAATCTGTTGCAATGCTCCCACTGTTCCCGATATTTTAAAAGCTAGCGGGGTTTGAACATCCACGTAGGCAAATGCCACAAACAACTTCTAACACTCATTCCCCCAATAACCAATTCACTTCCGAACCCAATTTATCAAACAAATTTCTGGCAAGAAATATCCCAATTTAAACGTTTTATATCATTTCTAAGACGGATCCCTAGGGGTGCCAGAGTGACTGTAGCCCAGAAGCTTGCCGAGACGATACGCCACACAGTGCTGGAGAACTCGAGGCAAGCCTGGGAAAATCTACTCACCTTTCCCTACCGTTTTCTGCATATCACTAGAGATCCGCTCAACAATGCCTCCCTCACTTCAAGAATCAAAAAGAATTGTGTTTCGGACATTAACCTCAACCCAAATTTTTCTTCACATTCCACGGTCAAACATAACATCGTGAAAACTGTGGAAAATAAAATAAGTGAGGGAGACATTAAGGGTGCAGCGCGGCTCCTGTTTTCCAATGACATGGTCGCCCCCGACTGCCCAGAAACCCTCATCGCCCTGCAAAACAAACATCCATCACAATCAAATCCTTTCGCAGTTTCCAATGACGCATTACCACCACTACAAACGTCGACAGACAAAGTACGCGGAGTCATCATGTCCTTTCTTCCGGGTTCAGCTGGCGGCCTCGACGGTCTCACTCCTCAGCATCTGAAGGACCTCACCAGCGGTTGCTGCGGGGAGGCCGGCGAGAAGCTCCTGCATAAACTTACGAATCTGTGCAACCTGATGCTACGTGGAGGGGTTGCATCAGATATCGTAGACATTCTGTATGGAGCTAACCTCTGCGCCTTGAGGAAGAGAGATGGTGGCATTCGTCCGATTGCTGTCGGCTCCACATACCGGCGCCTTACAGCCAAACTAGCTTTGCAAATGGTAACTTCCCTCGCGTCATACTTCCAGCCAAAACAGCTCGGTTTTGCCTGCAAAGGAGGTTGTGAGGCCGCCGTTCACTCTTTCAGGACAGCTATCCACAATCAAAGCGATGATGTGTTTCTGAAGGTCGATATCAAAAACGCTTTCAACTCAGTTGACCGAGGCGCCTTGTTGGCCCAAATTAAATCTAAAGCACCTGCCATTTTACCATTTATGTTCCAGTGTTACAACGACCCCACCAAACTCATTTACAAAGACCACCTCATCTCATCCGAAGTGGGCTGCCAACAGGGCGATCCTCTAGGTCCAGCAATCTTCAGCCTTGCTATACACCCGGTCATCGAGCTTCTAAATTCAAAATTTAATGTTTGGTATTTGGATGATGGGACCCTTGGAAGCGATGCACCCACTGTACTATCAGACTTCCGCACTCTGATCCGCGAGTTCCAAAAAATAGGTCTGCAGCCTGTACCTAGGTAAGTGCGAACTTTTTGTGCCAGACAGTTGTGGGGATAGAAACGCGATTATATCCAGCTTTAAAGAAATAGCTCCACAACTGTCTGTCATTGACAAGGATTCGCTCTTCCTTTTGGGTTTACCTATTTTAGACGAATCTCTCCCGGACTTCTTAGATAACAAATTACAAAATTTTAATGAAACTTTAGACCGCCTCCTCCAAATTAACTGTCACATGGCCTTTACCCTAATCCGTTTTTGCATTTTCGTACCTAAATTGACATATGTCTTACGGTGTTGTCAAATGTGGAAGTTCCCTCAACTTCTCAAACAGTTGGATGATACCATAAGACAAACGCTCTCCACTATTTTGAATACAAATTTCGATGACCGCGCATGGACTCAGGCAACGCTTCCAGTTAGGTTCGGTGGCCTGGGTGTTCGAAAGCCCTCTGACATATCGCTTCCGGCCTTCTTGTCCTCAGTCCACGCGAACCATAGTCTTATCTCCAAAATACTACATCACCCATCCTACTCCAATACAGTTACCTTTCTGGACGAGGCCAAGGACGCCTGGAGCGTAACTAGTGCTTGTAGCGAATTGCCTGACAATACTTTTTCCCAAAGGCTCTGGGACGAGCCACTCTGCAGACTGGTACGGAATAATCTTCTTAATACGTCCTCCAGTCCTGTGGAGCAGGCTCGCCTCTTAGCTGCGGAGAAGTGGGAGTTGGGCCTTTGGCTACAAGCATTACCGTCACCCAATACGGGCACATTGCTGCATCCAACAGCTTTCCGGTTAGCCACTTCCCTGCGTCTTGGCACCCCCTACGTCGCCCCCCCCATCGCTGTGTTTGTGGTGCAAATGTGGACAGCCTCGGACACCACGGGCTGTCCTGTCAACGAAGCGCCGGCCGCATCTCCCGACATCACTGCCTAAACGATCTCATCCGTCGGGCTCTTGTCACCGCCGGAGTGCCAGCTGTGCTGGAACCCTCTGGTTTGGCGCGCGACGATGGCAAGAGACCAGACGGTATGACCCTGGTCCATTGGAGAGTGGGACGGGCTCTTGTATGGGACGTTACTTGCGTCGATACACTCGCTCCGTCCCATGTCCAGGGCACCTCGAGTTCTGCAGGTGCGGCCGCCAATCAGGCGGAAAACCTCAAGCGGCGCAAATATGAGAACCTTAGTGGGGATCTCATATTTGAACCGTTTGGGGTTGAAACCTTAGGTACATGGGGTCTGGGTGTGCACAAACTTTTCGGAGAAATCTCCAAAAAACTCATTGAGGCCACCCGAGACCCCAGAGCCGGCACCTACCTGGCCCAGAGAATAAGTATCGTAATACAGCGAGGAAGTTCTTTGAGCCTTCTAGGTACTCTGCCTGGTGGGGACGACCTGGGAAATTTCTTTGTTTTGTAGCATTTTAAGTTTTGGAGTAGTTATTATTTTTTTAGTACTTACCTACTTTTATGGTACAATTGATTTTGTTATCATAACTAGTTTTTAATTCTTCTTTTTTAATATATAGATAAACATAATATCTAATAGGAAAAATAATAGTTTGGATTATGTAATAAATGGATACAAAGTTATCAGGCAAACAATGGTAAAAATACATACGATTTCATACATGGTGTACCTTAGGTTACGAATATCTTTTATATGGAATAAGATTATTAGTATATAAGGATTTATGTAATTAGGAATAACAATAAAGAATTTTAGACAACGCGTTTTACTTCAATTGGCTCATAGAAAATAGGGAAAATTATGGAAAATAGCCGTATAGAGAGCCAAAAGTGAGATAGCAAATCGGTCCGAAAGAGGCATACGGGCGCGGCTCTCTATACGGCTCAAATAAGTGTTATTTTTATCGCCCCGGCTCTGCCCAAATCGGTGTAACCTTGCTATCTTCGAGTCTAATCTGATCCGGCGGTTGAAATTCTGTGGAATTATACAGTCCCCTACAGTAGTGCGTTGTCCTTTGGCGAGACGGATTGGAAGATTGAAGAAATATTCGAAGTCCATATCAAGTTGAAAATAACAAAGACGGCACTTAGAAAAATTTGAACAGCTGTTTTGGACATAGAAAAATTTTCGAAGTTTCAAGATATAAATTTTTACTGAAGACCGGACTTAGAAGATTTTCATCAGCTGTTCTGAACTTAAAAAAATTTTTGAAGAGTCAAGATAGAAATTTTTACTGAACACTGGACTTAGAAGATTTATTCAACACCGAACATAGAAGACTTTTATCAAGTAAGAATATTGGAAATTTATCAAGATTTATCAACGGGAATCAACGCCGGGGATTAGGTTGGACTCAGAAGATCGGACTCGAGGATACAAGGATACACCGCTGCGAACGGAAGCAAGGATTCGCAGATTTTTCATCGGAAAAACCTACCGAAGATTCTTGACAGAGAATTTTTACATTGAAGATTAACATTGTAGATTAACATTTGAAGATTAACTTAACATTGAAGATGGTTATGACAAGAAGTCAGAGTGGGGCCGAGGAGAACCAGCAACCACGTAGTTTTCCGGATCCGCCACGATCGCCGTCCGCTGCCACTACGAGCCAGCCTTGCTTTTGTTTGTAAATTTGCTCCAAACTATTTTGAAACCGAGACCAGGTACCAGCAAGGCCCCTGCAGCCTCGGAATTACAAGCCCTAGCCAGGAAAAACGCTATTTCAATTAGGTCGCGTCGATCGACAGCAAGTGTCGTCGCGCGTATAAAATACGAGGCGGAGGAGAAACTCGCCGCTCTCCGTAAGAAGGAACTACAGATCGAAGCAGAACTTATAAAGAAGAAGCTCGCCACTGACGTCGCCGCTGTAGAGGATGGTAGCAGCCCCGATGACGACGAGCCATCAGAACAGGTGGAGCAACGTGTCCGAGCCTGGCTAAGCGAACAGGGGCCCAAACCCGAAGAGGCTAGACAAGAGCCGACTTTAATGGAAGAAAGAGAGACGCCGAAGCCAGAAGACATGCCACCACAGGGAAGAAGACGCGAACCCCAAAAGACCAGGTTCGAGTGGCCGCAACAACGCCGCCCACGCTCACCCACACCGCCAACGTCTAGGGCTAGTGGAGTGTAACATCTTGCCGAAACATTGGACAAACTGCTGAACCAACGCCAGTCGCGCCACACTACGGAGTTGCCCATATTCTCGGGTGCTCCCACCGAATGGCTGCCATTCAAGGCAGCCATGGAAGACACCACTGCGTTCTACAAGCTCAAGCCGGTTGAGAACTTAGCCCGCCTGAGAAGCTGCCTACGGGGAGAAGCAAGGGAAGCCGTGGCACCACTGCTGAGCGTCGTGACGCCGCCCGAACAAATAATGAAGATCTTGGAACAATGCTTGAAGTTATGGTCGACCGCATGATGGAAGACCTGAAGAAGATGCCGAGGCTCGTAGGTTCGGCGGCAGAACTCAACCAATTTGCAGTGAAGATTCAGAACATGGTAGCCACCCTGAGGAAGCTGAGACACGGGTTTCTCTTTAACCCGTTGCTCACGAGAGACATCCTGGAAAAGCTCAGCCCAAACGAGAAGAGCAAGTGGTACGATTACGCGGAAGAGACGTCGCGCTTCAGGAACGAGCCCGATGTCGTCCTTCTCTCTGAATTCTTAATGAGAGAAGTGGACAGGGCGCTGCGCTATGGGTTTAGCATGGCAACGAAGAAGGAAACACCGCGTCCACCTCCTAACAAGAACGAAGCTAGAACGAGAAGGCCAGTCTTCGCGACAACAGAAGTGGGCAAGGGTTCGCCGAGTCACAGCCAGCCAAAGAGAATACGTGAAGAGTCAACGAAGTGCTCGATATGTGCCGATGATCACGCTCTGTTTCGCTGTGCTGCTTTCAAGAAACTGAGCGTGTAGAAGAGATGGGACACAGTCAAAACGGAAAGGGTTTCCGGTGCATACGAAGCAGGCACAGAAGGTGACACTACTGGATGAAGACGTCGCGAAGGCTGCCGATAGCCCACCACCGAAGATGCTGAGAATGCATGGGGATCAATGCCGAGAGAAGGAAAGAAAAAAGCCGACTCGTACAACTTGGCGTACGGGGTCACGACGGTACCAGGTATGACATCACTGCGAGAACCGTGGACGGATTGAACCTACTTACTCAGTCCGTCCCGGAATCACTGTTCCGACTTGCTCACCTGCGTGATCTCAAGAACGAAGAGATATGCTATGAAAACAAGAAACCCCAACTTCTCATCGGCACGGACAAATGGCAGGTCATTGTATCCAGGGAGCTGAGGATCGGCAAGCAACCAGCCTGCAGCCTCGCAGACGAAGCTCGGCTGGGTAATTCATGGAAGCATCCCCAGACGCCCCATAAAGCAGGAAGAACACGAGAACATCCTGCACGTGTCTACGATCGAGACCCGAGGCGAACGACTGAAGGAAATGGTGAAGAAACACTTCGAAATAGACTCACTGGGAATAGCGTCTAAGGCGAGGCTGAGCAACGAGGAGCAGCGAGCCATCAACCTCTTTGGCATTACGGCCAAACGAACGGAAGACGGTCGATTCGAAGTGGGACTTCTGTGGCGCACGAACGGCGTCAAACTACCTCTTAGCTATAACAATACGCTAAAAAGGCTTAAGAACTTGGGACACAAGCTCAAGAAGAACCCCCTGGACAAGGCGCAGTATCATGAGCAGATGGAGAATCTCATAAGCAAGGGATATGCAGAAAAATGCGACAGGACAGAGGCCGGAAGTGACATCACATGGCACTTGCCGCACTTCCCGGTTAAAAACCCAAACAAACCGGGAAAGTTGCGACTGGTTTTCGACGCAGCGGCGAGAACAAACGGCGTGAGCCTCAACGATAACTTGTTAGAAGGGCCACCTTCTGACCTCTCTACCGAAGATACTGTTCCGGTTCAGAGAGGAAGCCGTCGCTGTGAAGGCCGATATAGAAGAGATGTTCCTTCGTGTCAAGCCCACTACATGGATGACTACGTTCAAATTCAAATTCATTTATTTTTGCGTATGTGTGTTACAATAATAGGTCTTATAATATTTGATGTTAGGTTCAGCACATAGGCCTCTATGGGCATGCAAAATTAACAATGAAAAATAATTATTACAGTCTACATTCTACAACAATTAATACATTATTAATAACCATCACACTCATAAAATTTATAATTATGTCAAATTTTCAATCGAATAAATTACATAAACATTAAAATGATGTCATGCAATTACCAATAGGTCATAAAAATGTTACAGTCAACAATAATTAATTATAAGTAAAATTCATTAATATTATTCAAAATTATTATGTATAAAATGTCATTATTAAATTAAAATGTCAGTGTAAACAGGTAGTCAATTTCTCCATAAAAATATTTAAAACATGTCATAGTACGTAATAAATTTAGAATAATATTATTATAACAATAGTAAATTGATTTTTATGTTTATAACAAGTCAGCGATCAACATTCGATACATATCATGTTTAAAATTTACATTCATAACCAATTAATTAGTCACGAAAGAGATCTTCGACAGTATAGAAGCATTTATCGACTAAATACTTTTTTAATTAATTTTTAAATCTTTGAATGCTGTCTATTTCTTTAAGACTCTGCGGTAGTTTATTATATATTTTAGTTGTCATACCAAAAACATTTTTTCTAATTAGGGTGGTTTTTGATCCAACACAACATAATTTGTCGGCTAGTCTTCTTGTGTTGAAACGCTCAAACAAATGTAGGTTTACTCGCACAACAAGTAAACAAATATGGGAACGCCATATTCTAATTTTCGAGGTTTTGAGGAGTATGTAAGCTCTGTTTTTGTTTTTGTACATATTCTTGTAATTTGAGTAATTTGGGTCCTATTTGTAAGAAAGGATTTTATCAAATTAAGGATACTTCCTCTTTTCTCCTATTCTATCCTATTCAATTTTTCTATTAGTATATCACGTCTTACGCAGTCAAAGGCTTTAGAGATATCCATAAATAGAGCTGTCACTAGTATAGATTTGTCCATATTTAGACTATTATGCTTAAGAAATTGTAAAAAGCTAAATTAATAGATAAATCCTTTCTGAATCCCTTTTGTTCTTCAGAAAATAGATCAAATTTTTCAAAATATGAATACAAAGTTTTATATATAATTTTTCCTATAATTTTCGAGAAAACGGAAATAATAGCAATTGGACGGTAACACGTTACATCCTCTTTTTCGCCTTTTTTAAATAGAGGTTTGAATATGGCTGTTTTGAGTTCAGTAGGAAATGTGCCATCCTCTATACAAAGGTTGATAATATAACTAAGCGGTGATGCTATTACTTCAGCCACATTTTTTACTACCGGGGTAGATATGTCGTCAATACCGACACTTGTTGTATTTTTTAATGAATTTATTGTTGATTAAATGTCAAGAGGTGCTACATAATTCAAAATAAATAATTAACGTGATTAATGTCAAGGTATGTCTATAGTTTAAAATGTCATTATTATTTAAATTTTTCACGTGGTCAATAAAATAATTATTAAATGTTTGTGCTATATTTTTACGGTCTGATATAATTAGTCCATTGCTAGTTTTAATATGTTTTATTTGGTCTTTAGGAAGGTTATTTTTATGCCTATTAAAGAAGTTCCAGGTTGCTTTTGACTTATTTTTTGACGTATGGATATAATAGAGGTTTTGCGCTTTTTGTGTCAAATTAATTATCCTCTTAAGTTTTTTTGTGTAAGTTTGATAAATGTTTTTGTTATAAGCACTCGGATCTTTTCGGTAAAGCCATAATAACTTGCATTTTCTTTTACAGCATAGTTTAATTCCCTTAGTGATGCACTTGTGTTTTTATTAGTTGAAATTCTGAGTCGAATAACAGGAAAACAAAGAAAACTTAAACTCATTAAAAAAGATACTGAAAGCTTGATTACCCGTCGTGCTTGTATAAATATCTGTGAATTTTAAGCTTTCTAGATAATATTTGAATTTTGTTAAGTTTTCATGTGAAAAATCACGTTTGTGTTTGTACCAGTATTTTAAAGTGCATGCTGCTTTTACCGAGAAAGAGATTATCTGAGCATTGTGGTCTGAGAGCCCAAGGTCTAAGTTGAGGCTCTTCCTTCTATGCAGATTGTGTAAGATGTTATCAATACACGAGTTACTAGTTAATCGAGTTGGTGAATCAAATTCAAATTTTAAATTGTAACACTCTGCTGTTTGAAGAAATATAATAGTATTATTATTATTATTGAGCAAATAGGAACTTCTGTTTATGATATCTTGTAATTTTTTTATTTCTTGTTTTGCGTTTAATAATTCATTTTCTAATAATACTATTTTCTCTTTAAAATTTTCGGTCATCTGTGTTATATGTTCACTGGGTAGCGTGTTCCTTACACTGCCTTTATTCACAGTTGTTTTTATTTTCCTAATGATAGGCGATGTAATACTATGAAGGGATTTTTCAGTAATGCCAATTTTTTTAAATAGGTTTAATGTTTTTTCTTGCTGTGATATAATTCGTTTAAATTCCGTGTTTTCTAAAGATAATTTGGATATCTCATCATGAGCTGAATCCAATTGTATTTTTTGACTTTGAATTTGATCTTTGAGCTCCTTTGTGATTTCATCATTATAATATATGGATATGTATGGTAAACTTTGAGATGATAGGTCAAAACAGCTCTCCATATTTGTTTTTTCATCAACGATAATTGACAGATCTGCATATGATTTTGATTTGCTATTGCGTAGAGTAACGTATTCAGAATCCATTTCTTTATTTCTGTATTTTTCTTATTTAAAAAAAAAAAGTAAAACTATCGAGTTATAAGAGCGACACCTTTTGACGAGTAGATACAGCTAACTAATTTCAGCAAAAGCGATATCTGTGTTCATTTACGGAAATAATTGGTTTTAAAAGTGACATTATTGATATTTTTATAAATTAATTGTAGTAGCGACATCTATTGTTGAGTAGTACGCAACTTTCGCATCGACCGTTGCTATGTTCTTTAATTCAAATTTCCTTTGTTCTGTTGTTACTATTACGGACTTTTCTAGTTGACCATATAAATGATTTTTACTATTCACAATCTATTTATTGGCTATCACACAATTGTACATGATGATTTGAAAAGGATATATACAGTTTTTGATTCACTTTTAACGCTTTATGCGCATTATTAGGCTGGCAGTTTTTACACCATTATCTTCTAATTTCACTAGTGTTTATCATGGATAACACTGTCACTTATAGTTTAATTGTCACTTATAACTATTCAATTTAATTCTCAGTTGTAGAGTCACTTTTTCCACTTAAAAAGATTATTTAAAAGATTATTATTTTTAGTATGGTGGTGTGGACTGGTGGTCTGGATAGCTGTCTACGTATTCGTACGTACATACGAATACGTAGACAGCTATCCAGACCACCAGAAGGCCATGTAGATCGTGGAACAAGTGGACCAAGTACATAGAAAAGGTGGCTTCCACTTAAGAGGCTGGACAAGCAACGACCGGACGGTGCTAGAGGGACTGCCTGAAGACCGCTTGGCCCAGAACGCGACACAGCACGTCACCAAGGACGAGCAGAAGACCCTGGGCATGCTGTGGGACTCCCTAAGCGACAAACTAAAATTCAACACGTCGCTATCCAGAGTCCCCAAGGAGGTCCGCAGGCTACAGCGCGCACCAACGAAGAGAGAGGCCCTTAGCACTGTGATGAGCATCTACGACCCGCTGGGACTGCTGAGCTGTTACACGATCACCGCCAAAGTCATCCTACAAGACCTGTGGCGTCAGAAGCTGGACTGGGACGAGTCGCTGCCCATCAGTCAGCTCGAGCTACCCCGGAGTTACTACGGGGTGAGCCCGAAGAGAAGCCGGCAGCTGCACGTATTCTGCGACGCGAGCAAGGACGCCTACGTCGCAGCCGTCTATTGGAGGTTGGAATAAGAAAATGGGGAAATATGAGTAGTGTTGGCCGCCGCCAAGGCCAAGGTGGCGCCGCTGAAGGCACAGACCATACCAAGGATGGAGATACGGGCTGCCCTGGTCGGAGCGAGGCTGGGAAACGCCGTCGTAGCAGAGCACAGGTGGAAAACGGGCACGGTTTTCTACTGGATCGACGCACAAGTAGTTCTGTGTTGGATACAGAACGGCAGCCGAAAATACACGCCATACGTCGCATATCGGCTAGGGGAGATCGCCGAGCTGACGTCTGTTTACCAGTGGAGATGACTGAATACGAAGAGCAACGTCGCCGACTTAGCCACCAGAACGGGCTATGTTCCGAAGAGCGACGAGGACCCTTGGTTCCAGGGGCCGGACTTCCTGCGCAGGCCTATGAACGAGTGGCCCGCGGAGAGACCCGCTCGAGTACCAGATCATGAAGAATACGTCGCCTTCCACACCACGGAGGCGAGCGAGCTGAGCTGTCTACCAGATGTGACGCGCTTTTCAAACTACGAGCGCCTCATAAGATGCACGGCGATGGTTTTGTTATTCATCGAGAAGTGCCGAGACCGTCGGGCCAACCTCGATGTACGACACCTGGAGAGGGACGAGAAGTTGTGGTATCAAAAATCACAACGAGACAGCTTCGCACAAGAAATCGAGAAGATGGCAAGTGGCAAGACGGTGCATAGATGGTGCTCCTTGTACCGGCTCAATCCAGTGTACAAGGACGGGCTGCTCGTACTAGACGGAAGGATCAAAGCAGCTCAGGTGCCGCCGGAGATGAAAAACCCAATCATCCTGGATGGGAGACATCACTTTACAAGGTTACTGGTGGCAAGGGAGCACGCCAGAGCGGGACACGGGAGCCGCGAGAGGGTCGTGGACGACCTCAGGCAGAAGTTCTAGATACTGAGGCTGCGGCCGACGGTACGTACTATCATGAACAAATGTGCGTTCTGTCGGTTACGACGGGCGCACCCGAGGACCCCGCCAACTGGAGACCTGCCAACCGAACGCCTGGAGGCGTTCCAGAGACCATTTTCCTACTGTGGTCTCGACTGTTTCGGCCCGATGACGGTTACCATCGGCCGACGTCACGAGAAGAGATGGGGAGTTCTCTTCACATGTCTGACGCCGCGGGCGGTCCACCTGGAGCTGGTGGCCTCGCTGTCGACGGACTCCGCACTGATGGCTATGAGAAGAATGGCTGCGCGGCGAGGATGGCCGTCAGTCATGTACAGCGACAATGGTACGAACTTCAGAGGCGCGGACGTCGAGCTGCGGCAGGCGTACGCCGAGTGGGCGCCGGCTATGGCTCAGCTGGGCCTCACTCATCGAATGCAATGGAAGTTCACACCACCCGGGGCGCCGAGTCAAGGAGGTGTCTGGGAAAGGATGGTGAGGTCAGTGAAAACCGCCTTGCTAGCTACGCTGAACGAGAAGTCGCCCAAGGAAGAGGTACTCCAGACACTGATGGCCGAGGCGGAGTACACCGTGAACGCTCGACCGCTCGTTCACGTGTCAGTGGACCTCAACGACTCGGAGGCGATTACAACGAATCATTTCCTCCTCGGGTCGTCCACCGAACTGCCGTACGTCGGACCGTGTATGCCGGCGGACAAGAAGATATGGAAAGTTGCGCAAGCCCTTGCCGACGAGTTCTGGAGGCGCTGGGTGAAGGAATACCCTCCCACGCTCACACCACGCTACGGGGCCCCGCAGAGCAACCGAGCCCTTGTACCGGGGGACCTGGTCGTTGTCGTCGACCCGACGCTGCCGCCTAATACGTGGCCGCGGGGGTCGTGCACCGGGTTTACCGCGGCCCGGACGGACAAGTGCGTTGTGCGGACGCTCGCACGTGCAGTGGCGTGTTCCGGAGGCCAACGACGAAGCTGGCGGTGCTGGAGGAGGCGCCGCAGTCGCAGTTGCTGGCGGAGCAGACGGAGCCGGAAGCGGAGCAGACGCCGCCGGGGGCAGCGCCGGGCGCAGAACGAGCGACGGAGCGGCCTACAGCGAGCACGGACAGCTCGCAGTTACCGGAGCGGTCTGCGGCGGGCACGAACTTCCCGCAGTCGCCGCCGGAGCGGCCCGCAGCGAGCACGGACAGCTCGCAGTCGCCGGAGCAGTCTGCAGCGAGCACGAACAGCTCGCAGTCGTCACCGGACCAGCCTGCAGCGAGCTCGAGCAGCTCGCAGTCACCGGAGCAGTACACGGCGGGATCGGCGAGCCCGCAGTCATCGGAGGAGGCTGCGTAGACCCTGGCTACTGCGCCGAGGGGAGGATGTTGAGGACAGCGGCCTCATAACGTGATTATACCAGTGAATTGAAATGTGAACGATAAACAAGTGATTTAAAACAGTACATAATATATAATAGCTCACTATTATAGATTATGTACTCAGTGACTATATATGTATAGATTTCTATAGCATTAGTGTGCAAAAAGTCGTGTTAAATGGTGTTTTATGAGCGTAAGGTTATTTCGCTTATATATTTTAAAGTGTAGTGAATTTTAACGTAGTTTCTTTTGATTTATATAGATAAACATAATATCTAATAGGAAAAATAATAGTTTGGATTATATAATAAATGGATACAAAGTTAGTAGGCAAAAAATGGTAAAAATACATAAGATTTCATACATGGTGTACCTTAGGTTACGAATATCTTTTATATGGAATAAGATTATTAGTATATAAGAATTTATGTAATTAGGAATAACAATAAAGAATTTTAGACAACGCGTTTTACTTCAATTGGCTCATAGAAAATAGGGAAAATTATGGAAAATAGCCGTATAGAGAGCCAAAAGTGAGATAGCAAATCGGTCCGAAAGAGGCATACGGGCGCGGCTCTCTATACGGCTCAAATAAGTGTTATTTTTATCGCCCCGGCTCTGCCCAAATCGGGTACCTATTATTATTTTATGTTATATTGGTAGTTTTATGGATTCAATCGATCACAATATTAACAATGAGGATTTTTTTTCATGCTCTTCTTCGTCTGAAAGTTATCTCAGCCTGGATAGTGGTGATGGGACATTGGGTACTTTTTCTGCTCATGAACAATTAGTAAGTTGTCGAAATACTTATATAATACTAATATACTAGGCTCAGTCGAATACTTGTGTGTTGAGGTCACCCTACATCACAAAAGAGTCTTGCTCTGTGTGGTCTATAGCCCGTCTATGCGTATAGATTATTTTAACACCTTGGAATCTCTGCTAGCCACACACAGCTCGAACTACGACTACACTTTGCTTGCGGGTGACTTTAATACTTGTCTCATAAAATCTGATTCCCGTGCCTTTAAACTCCGCTCTTTACTTTCGTCCGTCAACCTCAGCATCCTTCCGCTTTCAGCAACCCACCACGCTCCTAATTGCACTCCTTCTCTCTTAGATCTTCTCGTCACCTCGTCTCCCGATCTCATAGCTTCCTTTTAGTTTTCCTTTTATTTAAAATTAAGCCTCCCCGTCGGAAACCCAAGTATCAATTCCTGCGTAGTTTTAAGAACATAGATTTGGAGGCTCTTAAACGTGATCTGTCTATTACTAACTGGTATCCTGTCTACTCAGTCACGGATATTGACCTTAAGGTGACATTGCTAACTAATATCCTAACCAAAATTTTTGATAGAAATGCCCCTCTTAGAAAAATCAAAGTTAAGCACGTACCGGCACCCTGGCTGTCGGAAGACATTAAAACTATGATGGCCAAGCGCAACCGAGCCATGGGTCGATATAGGAAACGACCAACGGATGAAAATTTAGCGAAGTATAAGTATCTCCGGAATCGCTGCAGTCGTCTGTGTAGAGATGCTAAAAGACACCACATACACTATTCTATAGACCAATCTAACCCCTCCCAGATCTGGAAATTTCTTTCGATACTTGGCATTGGAAAATCTTCCGTCAGTTCTGACAGCACTGTGGACCTAAATGCGCTCAGCGCTCAGCGCTCACTTTTCTTGTCCACCTGTAATCGTGGACCAGGTAACAAAAGCGCGCACCATTTCCCATCTCTCTTCCTCTTCCTTCCCTTCTTGTACCTCGTTCTCATTCAATCCTGTTACTGAGGACGATGTTAACAAGCATATTAAGGCTATAACATCTACTGCTGTCGGCAATGAAAACCTCAGTCCGCGTATGATATCCCTCGCCCTTCCTGAACTCTTGCCAGTTCTCACACATGTCTTCAATTATTCTTTGGCAACGAGTTGCTTTCCTTCAGCATGGAAACGTGCTGATGTTATTCCACTACCCAAAACCTCTAATCCCTCTTCCTTATCCCATTACAGACCAATCTCCATATTATCATACCTTTCCAAAGTACTTGAACACATTGTCCACATGCAGCTTTCTCACTTTTTAACCTCTAATAATTTGCTTTCACCTTTTTAATCCGGCTTCCGTTCTGGTCACAGTACTGTTACAGCGCTACTAAAAGTCACAGATGACCTACGCTTAGCCTTGGAAAATAAGTGTGTCTCCATCCTAGTGTTACTTGACTTTAGCAGTACTTTCAATTCTGTAGACTTTGACATCTTCCTTTCTGTCCTTCGCTCCCTTAACATATCCTCCTCGGCCATAAACTGGTTCGATTCATGTCTTCGGGGACGTTCGCAGCGAGTTCGCTCTGATGAGGCTACCTCAGACTGGTGTGATCTTGGTGTGGGGGTGCCCCAGGGTGGTGTTCTTTCTCCACTTCTCTTCTCAATTTTTATAAACACTGTCACCTTAATAATCAAATCTAACTTCCATCTTTACGCAGACGACCTGCAGATCTATCGTCATTCATATATTCATAAATTAAATTCTGCAGTTACCGATATCAACTCTGATCTGCAACGAATAGCGAACTGGGCAAAATCTTTCGGTCTGTTGGTCAATCCTAGCAAATCGCAAGTTATGATCATAGGTAGCAGATACATGACTCAACGGTTAGATAATGTGCCTAGAGTTATATATGATGGTACCATTATTAATTACACAGACTCTGCTAAAAACTTAGGTATAATTCTAGACAGTAATCTCTCCTGGGTATGTCAGGTGAGTGAAGTGAGCAGAAAGGTTTACTACTCGCTGCACACGTTGAAGTGCCTCCAAAACTTTTTGCCTATAAACACCAAAATTTTCCTTGTCCAGACACTCATCTTCCCTATCCTTGACTATGCCGATTCCTGCTACTTAGACGCTACCGAGGAGCTGTTAACTAAACTGGAACGTTTACAGAATATCTGTATTCGTTTTGTGTTTGGTCTAAGAAAGTTCGACTATGTTTCAGCCTTTCGATCGAAACTCAAATGGCTCCCTATCCGCCTTCGGCGCAACTCCCATATCCTCTGTTTACTCTACAACATTTTGCATAATCCTCGCTCTCCTCGTTATCTTCTTGATCGATTAAATTTTTCTCGACCCCTCGATATTCCTTGCAGGTCCACTGTCAGGACAAATCTTTCTCTCCCCTCCCATCGCTCCAACTTCTACTCCTACTCACTCACCGTTCATGCAGTCAGATTGTGGAACTCTCTTCCTCACACCATTCGCGACAGTCCCAACATCGATGTATTTAAAAGACGCTTGAAAGAGCATTACCTCAAATCTGAATCCATATAGATACCGTTATTATGTATACATATAGTATTTATATATTATAGTTATAATAATATTATATTAGTATTTATATATATTAACTAGCTATCATTTTTAATTAATTTATTTAGCTTATTTGCTATATTTTATTTTATTATAGATATAAATATTTGAATTATTATTTCTACAATAATTGTAGAAATAATATTGTGCACGTCCTCACTGCTATACTTCATCCCATTTCTCTCCGTAGGGCTGCTGGAAGAAATTTCTAATTAGAAATAAGCAGTCCTTTGTGTCATCTTTCTTTGTTAACTGTATTGTCATAATTTTCTGTGTGTACAATAAATTGTTAAATAAATAAATAAAAAATGTTAATGTTATTGCACATACATCTGAGCGGGTTATAATTATTATTACTAGAATCCGAACATGCTATATAAGACTGCGGATTAGGCACGGTGTTATTATTTTGGTGTTTAATCAACCTTTGTTTATTAATATTACTGGACGAGTTAGATGAAGTAGGCTGCGTATTTCTAAATATTCTACACTGATCTTTTATGAATGAGATAAAACTGTTCAGTGTAGGAATTTTATTATTACGTACCGTCATTTCAAAGGCGCGAATAGTTTCTGTATAGAAGTTTTTCAACGCGAGTTGTAATAAAATAAAATCGGAAAGATTTTCTAAAAAGTTTTTAAGCGAATTAACTGCCGTTACGAAATTATTTATAAATGACTGAAAATTCGAAACAGATGCGGAACCATTCAATTTTAAATTTAGGGCTTGGTCAAAATATGTGGACGCGAGGATACGAGTATCTTGATACCTGTCCACCAGCGACTGAAATATTAACTGATAATTCTCAGTGCTGGGGGTGATGCCAGCGAATACTGATTGAGCCCTTGGCGCCAACTTACCTATTAAATAATATAATTTGTCGGCATCGGTCAACGAACTATTATCATGTACCGTTGATTTAAAACTGGCATAGAATTATAGTGGCCAGTTTCGTATGTCACCATCAAAATACATTATCTCAATCGCAGGCAACCTCGGCGTTCGAACAGTTGTGTAAACCTCAGTTTTAACCTCGGGTTCAACAGTTTCAAGACGAGATTGAATGCGTTTAATATCGCAATATAGGTCCTCGAATGAAGTATACGCTTGAAAACTAGGCGGAGTTTTCGGATTAATAGAAAGCAACTTCACGTTGTAGGCATCTAACAAGTTATGAAAATCTATTCGAATATCACCTATTGTCATACATTGACTGAGAAATAATTTCTTATCTGCTTTGGATGACTCGCAGTTTGCGAACGTTTATATATATTTTGAACACGTTCGAACAAAATATTACGTTTAGCGACTAGAATGGCTAACTTTGGATCCTCCGCCATTTTGAATTAGATTTATTATAGTATTCAAAATACTATGCGAATTATATACCTAAGAATATATGCGGTTTTTTATTTATTCCTATAGGCAACGACTTTAAAGCAGTTTGAAAATATAATAGCGTTTGAAATATGAGAATTATAATAGAACTATGATAGTTCGAATAGTAATTCCAATAAGGATTCTCTGTAGGTAGCCACGTTATATCGTGTATTACCTACGGCGATGCGGGTTCCCAAGTAGTGGGTTTATAGAAGCGTAAATATGTATTACCACTGCATAGTTAGGCACTATTAGAAGCTACATATGCGCGAAATTAAATTAAATCTGGATATAAATCCGTGTTGGAAATGGATTAAAATCCGGACCAAATGTGGTCCGGCTCAAATGGACCAAACAATGGCCACGTGGGCCGCCTTGTCTGGCGATAAGCAAGTAATTTCTCTTCGATATTTTTGTGGACTGTATTTCAGAAGATATCTGGCGTCGCCAAGTGAATATGTAGTAAAAATTAGATGAAAATATGGAAAGGTAAAGGGGAGATACGCTTACCGAACCAGTTTCTGTGAAGGCATCTGCAGCTGGAGTTTTCGTCACTTTCTTTTGTTCACAACACTTTAGTCTTTCCAGAATTCTTATCGCGTTCCTTTAGGAATATATCTCACTTTCGTGGGCGGAAATTAGTAGCGGAAAAGTCTAATAACATGCGGCGTCGCCCATCGCACACGCTGGACTCCACGACGACTTGCAATGTGCTCCTTAACGTATCTTCGTATTTCTGCGGTTAGCGTCGGAGAGGGAAGGGGGCTGGAATACTGCTTATCGATATTATGAGATGTCATTCATAGTGGCGTTCGACGCTCATAGATGGCGCTACCAATTTGTAATATCCCTTGTATTTATTTCTTATCTTTTTAACAATTTTGCCAACGCAAGTTGTTTAGGCACACCTTCTTTACATGACACATACATTTGAATTTTCTCCTCTTTTCTTGTCTTTTCTTTCCTGTCTTCTACAACACTCCAATCTGAGTCTACTAATTCTCTGTCTCGTTTCAAAGGTTTTGTAAAACTTTTTATTTCTTCTTCCGTTCCCATCTCGGATTGTATCTGGTTCTCTTTTTGATAAACTTGCAACTCTTCATCTTTCATTTCATGGTCACTTATGGAATTATCACTCAACAACATATTGGTATAATATAATTGTTTAGAATTGTATTCATTTGCATCTTCTGTCATCTATAGATACGCGCAGAGCACGCCGCGTTTAAAATCAACCACAAATAATCGAATTACTGAAAATGCAATAGGCAAAAATAACACAAAACTTAAAAATTTAGCTACCTAAGGACTTTACAACAATACAAACATATCAACAGGAAAAATTCAGCGACAGTAGAATTTTTTCCACTTACCCCCAAAAAAACAGCTAGCTCGATACGTCTAATGAGTCAAAAGGAATAGCTTGGCCGTTTCGTTACTACATGAGCTATTGTATAACAGAAAAGTAATGAAGAGTGAATAAAATATTTTTCATCTTACGCCTAATTTTTGACTAAGGTGTAGAGTTTGTAAATTCAGGCTTTCACTTCACACAGGCAGTCTTCACGCCCCAACTCTAGTTGGGGCGTGAAGACTCAGAACTTGACGAGACGAGACGAGAACTGATAACATTTTGTTAATGCGAGTCATAATTATATTATGGTCGTGTCTTGGCATCATTACATGAAAATTATTGATTGAAGTTACAAATTTTGAATTTGGAATACTTATTTGCATTGTTACTTGTCAAGTAGTCACACAAATTGTCATTTAATTTTGTCGTAACACGTAACTTGTGCCCACCACGCTCGAGGATAGGGGCTCCTCATGCGTGGCGGGAGGCCCGCACTCGCGCTACGCGATATTTTTATTTTTTATTTTTATATTGTAATAAAAATCCCGTAGATAAACACGGTAAACCTTGTGGAATTAAAACTGAACGGACCGTATTTCTATTATGATATATTTGTGTACTTTCACTGAATAAAATTACTTTATTGCCCTCTGTTTATTTTTTTCTTTATAATCTTTTATAATCTACACTAATATTTACAACAACTTAAAGAAACTAATAATAAAATAAATAATTTGGAATACAACTTTCAACAATATACTGTAGTACCTGGGGGAACAAGCATTGCTTGGAGTTTTAATAGTGCGAGAAAAAAATAAAAATTATAAAAGAAAAAGAAAGAAAAGAATTAAAAAAATCGTCTGAACGGGATTCAAAACCGATACCGATTGGTCAACAACGCAAAATGCTAATCGCCTACGTAGCTGCGCTACTCGTATCTGACATTGATTGGCGAAATTACTTATATCCTATTAGTGATGATGATGATGATGATGTCCTCCCAGACGTATCCGTCGACGGCGACACCCTTAGCTCGTCTTCGCATGGGCTCTTGCATGAGCGCGAACATGACTCGCAAAACCAAATTTTGTTTTGAAGGTTCTATTGCAAGAAGCGCAGTAAAGAGACCCACTTCAATTGCGAGTATAGTTGTAGGAGGGCTTGGGTCGAGTTTTTCGGATCAGGCGTTTGGCGTCAAGGTCTTCAAGACGGGAACGCTCAAAGTTTTCTAAGACAAAGACAAAGACAAAGAAATAATTATTGCTTAAAACTGTGTTACAGATTTGATGGTTTCAACAGTTTACCCGTTCGGGCATGCAATATTTGTATGAAAAGTAAACACTAGGGAAACATAGAGCACTCATCCGAGTAATTTCATTTTACAATAATAATAGATTTGATTTTATAATGATTAAAATACATAACATTGAATCCTAATTTATAATACATAATTATTATTAAAAGTCATTTCATAAGCATAAAATTACAATAATTAGTAGTTAATATTTTAAAAAAATCGAACAAACAAAATATAATATATATCATTTCACCTCTTTATTATACATACTTATACTAGGCACAATTTATAATTAGTTAGTCATTTTTCTTTGAAAAATTCGTCCAAATTATAGAATACTTTTGCAATTAACCATTTTTTTAGTTTATTTTTGAATTTAAGTCCATTTAATTCTTTTATTTCTGTAGGTAATACCCGTGTTGACAGCAGTTCGCCACTCCGACCTCTGCGTTGCAAGCTCCTCCCATGACTCACTAGACTAACATACACGACGTAACTAACACGACTTTATTTTATACATATATGCTCGCAGTTCTTTAAACAACACCGAAATCCCCAACCTATATCTATAAATAGTCAGGAGTTCTGTTCTGTACTTTTGGATCCAGGGTATACCTTGGTGCAAAATCTTACTTTTTGGTAGTATATGCTTGAGTAAGTCTAAATCACCATATGTCCATACAAATTTTGAGGAGTTCCCTCGATTCCTCATGGATCCCATCATCAGGTCACCACTTTGGTGACATTGGTGACAACTTCGGATTATACACTTTACACAAAAAAAAAGAACTTTGAAAATCGGTGCGTGGTCACGTGCGAGTGAGACAAAAATATTGAGACTGGAGCTATACTGCAAATTGAACATTTGGATGCAGTTTTAAGGACGCATGTTCATTGTTCACGTGAAAAAGACAAAAAGGCAACAAAAGCTTGTGCGGAAAAATGCCAGGACAATTTAATTTAAACTTATGATCTGGTTGCGAATTGGTTAAAGAAAGAGTTTGTTCTATGGAAAATAAACCTTTTGTAAAGCAAAGATAACTGCTTGGATTTGTATTGCCTACAGAATAAGCGATAAGTTAATGGTTTTTACTAAACCAGTAGCCCCCGCCGAGAACAGAGGGGTGTTATAAGTTGGACGTGGATGTATGTGTGTGTGTCTGTGGCATCGTAGCTCCCAAACGGATGAACCGATTTCGATCTAGTTTCTTTTGTTTGACCTGACGTGATCGAGAGTGTTCTTAGCTATAATTTATCATCACCAGCTCGCTCACTGCTTGACAATTCGGGGGTTACTTATTTTTATTTTTGTTTACATTATTGCTTGTAATATGTGTTTTCACTGTTCAGTATTTAGGTTCTCCGTAGATAAATTCCCGGGAAGCTAGTTGCTTAAGGTACCTTCCGATCTATGCGATCGCTGCGACTCGCGACCGCGACCAGCAGGCTTAGCATGACAGATCGAAGAAACATTAAGAATACAGAAAGAAGAAACATAATGGTATGTAACGGAGCAAAATAGTTCTCATTGTAAGGCATAAAGGTCTATGCACGATGAGATGATTTTCTCCGAATAATAGTGGAGCGAGCGACATTAAAAAATATTTTTCCTGGAACATATTCTATGATATGCTTACCTACCTGCAACTGGTAATCAATGGTGATGAAATAAATATTGTACCTTTATATTGTTACAATGAGTTAAAGCGACTTTAGGAGCTACTCAAACAATTGAGCAGTGGTTTTTATTTATCGTCATTATTTCAATATTCGTCCGTAATCCAGATTAATATTCGGTCATTACATATGAAATTGGCGTTTTTTAAAGGAGAAACATTAAGTCGATTATTTTTAAACATAATATATTTTTTTAATCAAACTATATACCATTGCTATCTATGCACTTTTGCCATCTCATAGGTAGTTCATTGATTACTTTACTAAAAAACCATTCGGACAGGAATCAATAAAATCTTTGAAGGCGCTTTGGACTGTCCCATCGGAGTTGTAATTTTTCCCTTGCAAGAAGTTATCCAAATTTCGAAAAAAAATTGGTAATCTGTTGGAGCAAGGTCCGGGGAGTACGGTGGATGTCTTAGACATTCCAATTGAAGCTCCTCTAATTTGGTAGCCGTTTGTTGTGCAGTGTGTGGTCTAGCGTTGTCCTGAAGCAGCAGTGGCCTAGAGCGAATGACCAACCTCGGTTGTTTAGCAGCTAGATTTTCAATCATGATTTGCAGTTGCTGGAAATAGACATCTGCCGTAATCGTCTGGCCAGATTTAAGAAAGCTGTAGTAAACACTGATGTAGTGACACCGGCACTAGTCCACCAAACACTCACAAGTAACTTTTGTGTCAATTTTCGCTTGGTGAAGGCTTTGGCTGGTTCGCCAGGGTTCAGCCATTGCGATGAGAGTTTCCGATTATCGTACAGGATCCACTTTTCATCACAGGTCATTAATGATTCGATTAATACAATATTTCAAGTTTTCCATTTTGTAAACAGAGTCACGCAAAGAAAAAACCAAAAGAGGAAAAAACAAATGAATTATGGTTTGCGAAACACAAATGTATGAATGAGTAAACAGCGGTATAAATTTGAAATTGGAATTCCTAACCAAAGAAGATCCGCGATCAATGAATTTGATCCATGACTATTGTACGGGGTGCCACACACGTAAGGGGTACCCGACAGGTTGAAATCTGGATGGCGATCCGCGATTAATGAATTTGATCCATGACTATTGTACGGGGCGCCACACACGTAAGGGGTACCCGACAGGTTGAAATCTGGATGGCGATCCGCGATTAATGAATTTGATCCATGACTATTGTACGGGGCGCCACACACGTAAGGGGTACCCGACAGGTTGAAATCTGGATGGCGATCCGCGATCAATGAATTTGATCCATGACTATTGTACGGGGCGCCACACATGTAAGGTATACCCGACAGGTTGAAATCTGGATGGCGATCCACGATCGAAATCATTGAACGCGATCCAGCCTTCAATGCATCAATCCGTCAGTCTACCTTGTACATTATCAATCTGAATCCCAATTCTCGTAATTTATCTACAATTTCATTTAACTTTTATTGAATTATAAGTTAATCGTCTTGATATACAATAAACTGATATTTGAAGTTTTGCCAAATCAAAACGGGTTTGACGTTGATCCAGATTGACCGTGTATGGGACGCCTATTACTAGATTAAGGCATTAAATTTATTTTAAAATTATTAAAAATTTGAAAGTTCAGAATGTTCATTAAGATTACAAAAAAAAAGAAGGTTGCGTGCAATATTTTAATAAATTTAAAAACAATTAACATACCAATATGTTTTTTACAATTTGATAGTAACATTAAATGACTGTGTTTTGACTTAAATAGTCTAAACTTATTTATTTAGATTACAATAAAATATTACTCGTACAAGATAACTTACAATAAAATAATGTCTTAAATGCAGTTTGTTTTTAAATAAGAATATGTCGACTACGAAATACATAATGCCAAATAAGTGTCTACTATTATACTTATTATAATATCAACTCAGATTAAATTGTTTTATAATCTGAGAATATCATCTACTTACTGACACAAATAAGAGTGTTTTCACATTATCCGATCCGATATCGATATCGGACGCCGATAGCCGATATCCGATAGCCAAGGGCATGTAAAAAGATTGAAATTTTATTTGTTCAGATACCATACATGTGTCCGATACGGATGTCGGATCGGACGATTTAGAAACGCTCTAAGGCCGGGACTATATTTTCCGGAATCCGTAAAGCCGGGGAAAATTCAGATTATATTACCGCAGAGTTCTATATTCAGTACTGTGAATTTTCCCGGGGCCGCCGGATTCCGTAACATATAGTCCCACCCAACCTAAGAATGTTATTTACTATATAGATTGTAATTATAATAATGAGGTAAATATACAATATGATATTTTATTAATATTTTAACAAAATACATCATATATTATGAGTACAGTATACTAAGGGCTAGGGCATGTTTCACAATTTACTATTAAGATGCATGTCATGATTGTATGTCTTGTCTCTGTCGTTCGATATAAACAATAAAGTAAGCAGCGACAAAACTTCCGAATGCTCTCCGACACTTGATTGAAGATTGTAAAAGCGTTAAATAAACATACAGATACTAGAGTGTATCTGCATACCATAAAATATAAAGCCATATACTTTGTACAATGTACGGTTACGTCGAAAGTTACAATACAGTGATTGAAGATCTTAGGCTGGGCCTTTAATATGCTCCGGAATCCGAAACGCCGGTAAAAATTCAGAGCACTGAAAAGTGGAAATAGAACTCAGCGCTAAAACAATAGATTTGAAAATGGAAGTTTGGAGTGTCGAGATGTCACATTTGACTTGACACTCATGTGTTCGATTTTCAACTCTATTTGATTAGCGCAGAGTTCTTTTTTCAGTGCTCAGAATTTTCTACGGGCTTCCGGATTCCAGACCATATAGGCAGTTCCAACCTTAGAGATGACGACTGTAGTCGAACAAGCAAAGCGTCTTAAAACAGTTCTCCATTCACAAATTTTTAAGAGCACACAAGTTTTTAAATTCTGTTTTCATAACCAACGCAAAATCACAACGTTCTTATCTGATGTTATTTGAAAATGTTATTTTTATAATTTATTATATTATTAAACAGTCAACACAATCTAGATCACAAATAATAGAATCACTACAGGTAATAAGATGTTAGCACTATAGCTTTAAGCTACTAGTAACCATAATATTTATATATTGCTTTATTGAAGTGCTCATTGCCAAGTCACTATTTAATAATATAATAAATTATAAAAATAACATTTTCCACATACGGTTACAATTTTTTTATGAGTAACTACATAATTCAATGGACTATCTTGAATTTCTCTTGGCCTCTACGACAACTCATAACCTTTTGCAAAGGAGACACTTGGTTTTTTTTCATTTATGTAATGTTTTGTGGGGGATCACTTTTTTCGCAATGAGTTAATTTTACACAGACACCTACAATATTATTTACAATATTTAACATTATTTAGCGTTTCGTTTCCCAATATTTTGCTAATATAAATAGTATTTAATTTACGCACATTTGCCAACACTGATCTGACTTTACATTTTATTCTAGTTTTTGTTTGGGCCCTTTTGGGTTATTTATATTAAATATCGGGTAACATTACAATATTCTTTTAAATACATTTATATTATGATCTTATAATTTACCTTTTATAATTAAGCTCTGAGTAATATAATTTAAATAGCGTGCATTATTTTACAAGGTATTAATCTCATCAAGGTACAATTTTACAAAAATGTATAAAGAGTATGTATGAGATGATGATTGATTGATTGATGATGATGATTTTATAAATCTATAAAATATGAGGAAACTTTTTTTACTAAAAATAATGAAATTTAATTTGGTAATTACATAATAGGGATGTTGGCTAGTGTGGAATATAACATTTTTATAAATTATGTTTTAAAATTATTTATTAAAGATACATAATTGTAAAAGAAATAGATATTTAGATTGACGCGATTAATAATAATATAAGCTAATAAAAATATTGCCCACCTCTTTCTCGCAAAACGATATGTTACGTCACAAGTTGCAACCGCCATACATTTTGATAATGACAAATGAATGGCGGGTTGATGGCGGGTGCAACTCGTGACGTCACAGGCCGATATATCGATCTCTTTCTTATTGTAAATTTAAATTGTTTGTATCTTCGTTATTTTTTAAGATATACGAAAATGGGTTCTAGATTGTTTATTAACATGTTGTCTAACATCGAATAGACGAAAAATTTTTTTTTAGGTAACATGCCTATTACAATTATTATAATGAGTTAGTTATAATATACAAATATTGACGTATAACGAAGATTTCGTAGTTATTTAAGTACCTAAAACACATTTTATTTAAATTTAAAGTTGCTCAAATCTAAGCTTGAAATAATAATATTAAATTATATTATGTTAAATATTTGAACTTAGTTGTGACTGATTTTCCCTCTACTTATAATGGTTTTACATCTACGATATATTTATACCTATATAAAATGTGATTTCTATTTGAATAAAGTTATCATAAGTTACAAAGTTTATTTACTTTTACTAACAGCTTAAATACTTTCGAAAATATTTACTTACCTTAACTTTGTTAAGCGTAGGCCGTAGCCATAAAAGGGAAAAAGAAATGCAATAAAAATGTACAAAGGATTTTCAATACCAAAAGGAATTCACCTAGGTCGTAGGTGCATAGGTACATTTAGGAAGAAAAGTAACATTTAGTTTACTTATTAGCAAATATTTAGATGAAGCTATTTTGTTAGTTTTTTTGTATGTTGTATGAGGTAGTTTGCAGCAGTCGGGAAAGCATGTTTCTTTATACAGTTGTGTAATAAATTGTATTCTCAGACCTTTGTTCTTAATTAACCTTGCTGAATGCTCAGTACAATTTTATGTAGTATCGCTATGTACAGTTGTGTTAAAATATAAGTTTAGCGCTCTATGGATTTATTAAGCGTCAGTTCACACCGAGACGCGATGCGGCGCGGCATTTTTAGGATAGCGATTCAAAATTACACTATATACTAAAATTTTACTACACAAGAAGATATACGTTTCATTGCACGAGTTAGAATTTCCAGATACACTGCGCTGCGCTCCGCGACGCCGCTCTTGGAATTAAATGTGTATCTTGTTGTGTAGTGAATAAATTTTGAATCACTATCTTAAAAATGATACGCCGCATCAAGTCTCGGTGTGAGATGCCTCTTAAACTTGCCCCTATGTCTTGCTCTGTACTGTTGCGCGCAGAAGTGTCTCGATGTGTACAGTTGTGTATAGAAGTATTAAGAGATACCAGCAGTCTCGCTCAGTGCAATAACAGGCAGAGAAATTAGGAGTTACAAGAGGTATCTCGCTCTGTACATTTACGAGCAACATGTGTCGCGCTGGGTACAGCCGCGTGCACATATTGTATCTCACTGTGTACAGTCGCGTGCAGTAGTATCTCGCTGGGTACAGTTCTGTGAAGGTTCAGGCTCGGCGGGTGAGGCGAGAGAGGCGAGGTCCTCCTCGGGCAGAGTTCGCAGGCGCAAAAGCCTCCCCCGCCGGTAGCCTCACACGGGGGATTGGTCGCCGCTAGCGCTCCCGCTAGTTACGAAGTCCTGGTACATAAAAATAATGAGCAACGAGCACTGGAAATTGAAGTTCGTCACCCGGCTAAATCATATTCTCTAAAAATATAAAATTCACTATTAATTATTTATCCAACTTATTTATTGCATATTCAAAAATAAATTTAGGACCTTACGTGAACGACATTATTAACTAGAGTATGATGTGAATACATAAAATCCTCACTAATATTTATACACAATGCTCGGTTAACAAAAATATATATTCAAGGAGGGTAATCAGTGTTCGATTATCGTTCCAAAAATATACCTATATAATTTGTAACCTTAAATTTTGACCAGATTATGCTATAAAACACTTATATTCTATTCATCACCGCGCGCCCGTACCACTCGCCGAGCGCGTGACCTTGAAGCTGGCGGCGTTGTATTACGTCATGACATATGAAATTGGCGTTTTGTAAAGGAGGAACATAAGGTCGATTTTTTTAAAACATAATATATTTATTTAATCAAAGTATATACCATTGCTATATATGCACTTTTGCCATCTCATAGGTAGCTCATCGATTCATTTACTAAAAAAAACCATTCGGACAGGAATCAATAAAATCTTCGAAGGCGCTTTGGACTGCCCCCCATCGGAGTTGAATTTTTTCCTTTGCAAGAAAAATATTTTCCTCTAAAAATAATTACTCCCTAAAAATATTTTGGTGTCAACCTTAACCTCACGTCCACATGGCTGACATTAGCCAGTGCTCGAGCTGTCATTTGTAGAGAGTGTCGCCCCTGTGGCTGTACGGCAGTGTGATGTCCATGCGAAGTGCGACTTATCAGGAAATATTAATCATATTATTTTTCTGTAAATCACGAACATTTTTAGTTATGCGCACTGCCATTACTTATGTAATATTGTGGCCTAATCTTGGGTTCAGTATTTCATTCGGAGAACCGATCACTCTGTATAACAATAATATTTATGGACGCTTCCACACTGCGTCAATCTGGCCCCGTGCTACATATTCGAAGAACTTGTGTTACAGATAGGTACCAGACAACGGGAAGTATATTTAATACTTTAATGCTATGTATATAATTTTAAGATGCTTATTAAAGCATACACAATAATATATTTAATACACATCAATGACACAGGAACACAGAAAACTTTTTGATCCCTCGGCGGGATTCGAACCTGCGACCTACTTGACCTACGCGGCTTGAGCGCCAACGCGCGAACCTCAAAGCCACAGAGGTTATCTATTATAAATGTGAATGTGTTTGTTTGTTACGCTTTCACGAAAAAAATACTTAATCATCATTAAATTTGGCACAGATATAGAGTAGACCACGGGGAAGGACATAGGCTACTTTTTATCGCGGGAATATAAACGGTTCCCGTGGGATACTGTATTTACGCGGGTAGAGCTGCGGGCAAAATCTAGTAAATTATAAAACACAAAATAATATTCTCCTCTTAGCTGTTGCTAGGGAATATTGATTTGTACGAGTATGTAATCAATATCATCGGATTTCCGTTTCGTCGTTACCTGGGAGAGCAATTATTTCATAAAGCCAGTGTCAGTTAGCTTATTGAATGTTGATTAAGATATCGCAAATAGATTTTATTGACTATTACTGTTACTGTAACTTTGCTTCGTGCTGTCGCGGAATAGAAATATTATTATACTTTAAACGAGCAAATCTTGTATATATATATAATAGGAAACTCGGAAACGGCTACAAATATTTCTTCGGATACTTAGCACGGCGACCAGATTGACGTGGTGTGAAGCGTCCATAGATATTATGTATCTTATACTTTAAACGAGAAAATCTTGTATATGTATAATCGGTTTCTCGAAAACGGCTGCAAGTATTACAATGAAATTTTGTATCCAAGGAGTTTTGGGGGTGAAAAATCAATCTAGCTAGGTCTTACCCCTATGTACATAATATAATCTGAAATCCAGCGGATCCCGGGAAAATTTTGCTGTTGAAGAGTGCGCTGGATTCCAGATAATAGGAATCCGCGCTAATACAATAGACTTGAAAGTGTCGAGCTGTCATATATTATGTTATTGACATTTGGCTCGACACTTGTGTGTTCGATTTTCACGTCTGTTGTATTTGCGCAGGGTTCTATTTTCAATCCTCTGAATTTTCCCCGGCCTACCAGATTCCGGACAATATAGTCCCGCCCTAACGGCCGGGTCTCTATGCTATAGTACGGTACTCACCGGGTGCAGGTGCCTGCTGTCGAGGTGCGGCGCCAGCGACATGCGCGGCACCAGCAGCGTTGTGGTGGTGGTCTCCGACGCCGCCGACTCCCGCTTCGACGGGTGGCTGTACAACCTGCATAAGTATCGTGATTTATAAATCTTTAGTTGTTTTATAACCTACTTATTAAATATATTATTTAACCCAACATCGGATACTACAATATTACATAAGTAACGATAGTATGCATGACTAAACATTTTCATAGCTTATAGCAAAATAACTATAAATTATTATTGTTAATAATATAAATTTCTTGACAACTCGAACTGCGCATGGACACCCACACACTGACGTATAACGCGCCGGCTTTGAAGATCACGCGCCCGGTGCGCTGTATCGGCCGCGCGTTATGCTTATGAAAATTTAAGGCCACGTTAAATATAACATTTTTGGAACGAGAATCCAATACTGATTACGATCCTGAAATATAAATTTATTTTAATTTAATAAATTTAATTACAAAATAAGATTTATTTCATACTTCTTTGTGTATTTTTACTTTGGATGTCGGTTTAATTTTATGTTTAAAAATAATATTTCTTCCCTTTTTAGTAATATTTGTTATATTATTATTAACACAGTTTAAGAACGTTTAAAATAAACGATCGAATGTACAATTGAATACGCGCCAAGCTTCCAGTAGGTATTGTATTTAAGATGATGATTACTGTAAGTCAATGGCATATGCTTGCAGTTCTTTAAACAATGTCGAAATTTCCAAACGCGTATCTTTAAAGCCTGAGGAGTTCAGTGAGGAGTTCAGTTCGGTGCTTTTGAAACAGACGGCGGAGTTATCGTTGAACATACAAAAAAATATACAACCGAACGTATAACTGCCTCCTTTTTTTGGAAGTCGGTTAAAATAAAATCAGTTACTAAAATATGTCGTTTTTTATTATATTGTTATTTTGTTTTATTTTTTATTCTTTTACTTTATAAAGGCCATACATATCATAAGATTTAATTTGAAAAAGTTTTAGAAAACTACTTTTTCTTCAGGAATGAAATATATGGTTTTGTTAACGAAATTACGAAATAGCACAACATAAATAGTATCCACTGACCAATTATTTAATTAATTCATTCTACGTTCAAACAACCGAGCTCATCGATTTCAAAGTAATCCGATTAAGGTTTTTGTGCCTCGCAATAAATATCATATTGGAATTGACTTTTAGGTCGCAAAAATCAGTCTAGCGGTTCAAAAGGCTTAACCCTTGACCGATCGATTAACGGATTCACGGTACATTAGACCCCGTAACGAGGGACGGACACTGATAGATAATTTAGATCGCAACGATTAATAATATTATCTGATGCCGATAATCGGAGGGTTAACTAGTTTCCATGGTAACGGTTGAGATTACAGTTGGTACTTTTGAATGTCTTTTTAGACATCATCAGAAGACAGTCGCTAGGTTGCTATACGAGAATGATAATCCTGTAACGCCCGTAATTAATAATCAATCTTAATCTCATTTTAGCTATCTGAGATTAACTTCACGTCAATTTACGACAATTTTTGTTTGAGAATCTAAGATTGAAGTCAATCTAAGATTTTAGATATGTTATTAATTTCGGGCGTTGATTACTAGACAGTCGATCTGAAAGAGGGAAAAAGGACATGTCAGGGTACAAACTCTGTACACCGATAATAATATAGCTCCCATACAGATTTCGGTGGCGGTGGCTGGTTTCGCTGAAAAAGTAATTTTATAGTGCCCAAGTTTGAGCGCAGTACACAAGAGCACTCTCTCTTCCTTCACTCTCATAACCCAGTGGAACGGATGACCGAAACGACTGGCGAGAGATCAGGCGCAGGACCGACTTTTTACATGCCCATCCGACGCATGGATCATCATCCTTGTCAGATAATCAGGTGATCAGCCCGCATTGTGTTAACAGACTTGAAAATAACATATTTTGTTGTTCCAACGCGGGGATCGAACCCACGATCTCCGGAGTCTCAAACTCTAAACCACTGGATGACGTAGGCGCTACTGATAGATGTAAACGCACCAATGGTAACAAGGCATCATTTTCGATTGTATTATGTGTTACAGATATATATATATATATATAAAGGTTTTGTTGTGCTGTGCTGACTAGTTGCATCACAAAAATGTCATAGTGTATTTGGCTCCTACCGATACTACGTCTAATCTTTCACTAGTCACTAGTCTATACTATAGTATAGACTAGTGACTATTGGATTGGATATCCTATTGGTTAAATTTTTTAGTAGAAAGGTTTTCAATCATATACTTTATAATTATTATAAAGTATATGATTTTGTTAACGATTGTACCTTGGGAATAAGATGCCCCTGTAAGTCTGTGTACTTGTGTAGTGTGTACTTTTGACTTTTATTATATTTAACAGAGATTATTTTTGCAATGTAAAATATTATATTATATTTCTTTTAAAAGAAAAAACCGTACTTTTGCTAAAATATGATTCATATTGCGTATCGTGCGAGTTTCTTACGCTGGTCCTTCTCGGTAGCTTTTTTTGTTGACTTTCCCAAAAACGCTTGTTTAATATCTCTAATTTGCATATCGGACAAAACATAGACACGATTATAGTTATATACAAACTTTGAATAAACAAGGCCTATACAAACCTCAAAAACACATAACCCGTATGTTGATACGTGTTAAGTGTTTTCCAATAGTTGAGGGGGTCAACCGTGGGTTACATTTTAACACTATTTGTATACACGTACAGACAAGCTTTTAAATATGGGTGGGTTATACGGTTCAGACATTGAGAAGGTTGACTTTGATGGAAAAATATCTTCCGTTTAATACCCGCTACGTACTACAACGATAAAACTCCATAGTTCGGCCACAGTATACCGTACTATATCTTTATACTAGTCGTACCGCCCGAATCGGCGCGCGCACCATACTATATACGACATATTTATGTCTACTGTGACCGAACTGTCCAGTTTTATCGTTGTGGACTGTAGCGGGCATAACCAAGATTTCTGTAACAGACATTTAAATGTTTACACTGTCTTCACTTTTTTATTTGGTCTGAGGGTTACCTTCGTCTTAATGTAATAGTTGGTAAGTGGTTTCAATGCATGTGTAGGTATATAAGTTTACTGTTGACTTGAGACTTAGCAAAGTAAGTAAATCTTTTAAAGGTCAATATATACATACGCCTTTACAATAGAATCCCAGAAAACGTTCCATTCCAATTCCAAAAAAATCTTTCCATTAATAAATTTAAAAAAGTAGTTAAATAACGTTTGTGTTCTAAAACTATTATTATATTATGGTCAACGATTGCACAACTTGGGAATAAGCTGCCCCCTGCAAGGCTGCTTCTATGTACTTAAGTATCTTGACTTTAGTTATATAGAAATAGTTACTACATTGTAAAAATATTTTTTTGAAAAGAACAATTTTCCCATCTTTTTATTACTGGCCCCGCGCGAGTTTCTTACGCCGGTTCTTCTAGCCGGGCTGGTTCCCGAACCGGTGGTCGGCATCATGTAGGACAATTCTTTAAGTGTTATTTAATAATTTTTTCTATTGAAATAAAAACTAATGAGTTTGAGTTGATTTCTATACATAGAGAGGGACCAACCAGTAAGGTAAACTTTGGAAGACTTCATAAGCGACTGAAAATGAAAAAAATATATTTCCCATTGAAACTTAAAAGAATAGATAACAATACTGGCCAATGTGCTCTTTGCGAAACTGTTTTACGGCTCGTTTCAATAACCTATCTAAAGTAAGGCCAACCAGACGAGATAAAGAATGTAAACAAATTTTCAGGGGTTCAAAACATTTTTATTTGAATAAATTATTATAAAGTTCGAATTTTAATCGCTGTCGTCTGTACTACACAAAGATGATTCGTCGGAAGAGTCCGAGTCAGCTGTGTTTATGATAAAACTATGTATTGTATTATCAATCATGTTGTCAATATTGGTAAAAAATTTTCGAGATGAATAGACGATAGAGACGAAAAAATATGTATCACTTCGAACGCAATCCAAACAGGAATGAACTTGTTCACAATTGTTTGGCGGACCAAATGTTGACAACTGCGGCACTGGCCGATTTCCTGTACCACGAAACACGCTACGACAGCTGTCGTCGACCAACTGACGTCATTATTGCATACGAGTGATAAGGACAGATATAATATTAACTCACTTTCATAATGCAACTCAGTAGCGGTCCGTTTATTTACGTTTTTTATCTCGTCTCCTTGGCCTTACTTTATCTATAAGTATTTGTTAAAAACGTCGTCATTCAATCATTTGACGGTTTTTTGCGATACAAATTTGACGTTTGTAACAAATAGTTATTGGTAGATAGGTTATTGAAACGGGCCGTTAGCCAATGGTTTCAAAACTAAGGACGGACTATAGGGTAAATTTGTAAATTAGATTATTTCAGCCATCTTGATTTCAGAAGATTTGTCAACAACATTATGCGGACTGATTAAACTGCGGAAAGAAAATATCAAAATAATGTCAAGATGGCAAATGTAAAACTCGACTGGCCCAAACAACCCCAAAAGTAGGACAGTTTAAGTGCACTTTTTGCCTCGACACACCTCGTCTATAATAATAATTAGGTCTAGGCTTTCGCTGATAAAAGAGTTTAAACCAAGTTATGAGTTCAAACAATGATTTCAAATGGGCTGGAAAAAGCCAAAAGGCAAAAAGGATGGGCTATGAGTTAAGACGGACATTTGACAGAACAAATCTTTATACAAGAATAAGTTACGCCATCTTGATTTTATCTTACTTCAAATGTCAAAATGACCCGAAAACCTCAAAAGTGGGGCCATTTAATAGGTGACTCTTTTTGCCTCGACATGCACAATAATTATTATAATTGACATAATCTCGCCTGTAGTTAATTAAAAAGTATAACCGTACCAAAATTTTTTGGTCAGATATAAGATACGCTTCTTAATTTGTTTTAGGTACTAGTAACGCGTTTTAAAAGACAATACACTATTTTATTTAATAAATTTATACAATTCTAACTTACACATATTATTTTATTGGTGTAGTAAAAATTATATGTTGGTACGATATTAGTAGGTATACTCGTATAGTAGGAAGTCTGTGGGCGCTGGTATTTCTTCTATATTTCATTGAAATTTTTCATGTATAAACCTCTTGAGTGTTCACATGCATCTATTGATAGAGGTATTTTAACGATTTGTCTATTTTACTTGACACACAGATTTTTTTACTTGAATTAGCTAGACAACTTACAAACTATATCTTAAATATATACATAATATATTGAAAATAAAATGTAATTTTTTCTTTTCCTTAAAAATATCAATAACAAATTCCTTAGTCTAATTGTTGCTATAATATTTTGTCAGGCACTGTATTTTTTGTACGGTAAAAGGCTCCCACAGACGAGAGGCCGATCGTTTCAGTTAGAACTGACGTCAGTTCGGCCTGAACGGATTCGAGAACATACACGGAGAAAATCGCATCTGACCGAACTGACGTCAGTTCGGCCCTTAGATTAATAACGCCTAGATAGTCTTCAAACAAACGCATCGTACAAAGTGAAGCAAGCAATAGATAGATGTAGGCGTAAGCATTACATACCGACACGCACACAACAAAACTTTAAAGTTGTGGAGTGTATACTCTTAAAATTGGAATTATTGTATTTGTTTTTCTTAATATCGTGAGATGTAAAAATATAACTTACATTTCATTTTAAACCATCTAAACACAATTTGTGAACTTTATTTATATTAAACTGATATTAATGAATATATTATGGATTATATAAATACTGGCAATACTTTAAATTGATAGTTTAAAAATCATAAAATATTATAAATCTTTGTCTTAGTTGCAACTATTAGTCTGTTAGCCATGAAAATTTTGAAATAAATTTATTTTTACTAGTAACACTTTCACAATTCACAGCAAGATGGCGACATAATATGATTTAATTTTAAAATGTTTTAAATATTTGACTTAATACAAGTCAAATTGTTCGGACATAACATTTCTTACTTACATATGAAATGTTATGTCCGAAGCTTTTTAAATTGTTTTCCGATGCATTGTGACACCCAATAACTAACCGTTATAATGTTTTTAATAGTCGGAGATGTATGCACTAGCGCTTGACCTTGACAACTGACGGGTCGTTCGAACAAACTAAGCCGATATGGCTCAGTATGATTTACTTCACTTTTCATGCGCGTACTCGGTTTCTAGGCGTTTTAATCTAAGGTTCGGCCTGAACGGATTCGAGCACATACACGGAAAATTACCGCGAGCTTCGGTCGTGTTTTCCGACTTGTCCGTGTTAGGGTTCCGTAATACTTAAGGAACCCTTATAATTTCACCCTGCCCGTCCGTATGTCTGACTGTCCGCCGCTCTCCTAGCATCTGTAATAACTTTATGACAATAACTTTTGTAGTAATTCAAAGAAAACCTATTGCGCGTTTATAGTTACGTTATATCCTCCTCAAACATGTCGTGACATGCTCTTGGTCAGTTTAGGCTATTATTTTATTCATTAATTGTATTTTGCTGCAATTGTAATCACGCTATCGACGAAACCTAATTATTGTGTCATACATTTTCCAGTAATATGTTATAGAAATCATTTCTCTTTGTTTTATAGTAATAGTCTTTAGATTTTATCAACCATAGTGGCTCTAAAGTTTTAAATACTTCAATGAACTAAAGTTTTAAATACTAAATGAAAATAAATTTCTTTAGACCACGTGCCATTATTAGGATTCCGTACCTAAAGGGTAAAAACGGGACCCTATTACTGAGACTTTGCTATTCGTCCGTCTGTCCGTCTGTATTTTAACCATCATATACCGTGATAGCTCGATAGTTAAAATTTTCACAAATATAATATGATGTAGGTATTTCTATTGCCGTTTTAACAACAAATACTAAAAACAGAATAAAATAAAAGTTTGAGGCTCACATATAACAAACGTGATTTTTTTCCGTTTTGTACGGAACTCGTCTTGCCGACTCGCACTTGACCGGTTTTATTTTACACTCGAATTTTATTACCGTTTAGTCCAATTTTATTGCCGTTCAGTCCATCCGCACAGGTCAGAATTAATGTTGCCAACTTAGTTGTTTTACAAAGTTTTACTACTAAATTTTGTATTTTATTCCCTCCTTCGTAGGAATTTAGTTGTTAGTAGTGATTTTGTAAAAAATAACTAGACAGTAATCATAATATGCAAAGTGGCCTGCTTCTATGTGCTATTATGAGACCTTATCATAATAGCACATAATAGCACGCATCCGTAAGTCGCTTAAAACTACCGATTTAATTTTTATATACGTAATATTTCCTACTATATTTTTTTAAATTTAACGGTTAAATATTAAAACTGAAAATGTATATGATTAAAATGTAATGTATATGATTTTGTAAACACAAAATCCCTAAAAACTTTTAGGTATTCCTAAGCTTAGTAGTTTTTTTATAGTTATCGGTACTCTTTTAGTAGTTTTTAGTAGAAAACGACGCGAGTTTAGTAGTTTCGCAAAAACAGAGTTGGCAACCCTGGAACGAATCGCTTCAGTCCATACGGCCGACTGATGCGATCTCGAAATTGCACACAGACGATACGATTTTGCATCCGTGCAGGCCGAAATAAGGAAAACCGGACCGTGTATGGGGCCCCTTATGATGAATTTAGTTACAAAATTCATACTGGTTGACTGCACGGGGCCGATATCTTTTTTCGCGATAACGATCTATTGCACAGCTGATCTAGTCGTGAAGAGACCTAATTTTATTGAATTGCGATAAATTCTTAATTAACTAAAAAAATAATATTTAGTTGAGATACCTAATATTAACCAACTTTTTAAGTGCATTTTATCCTCAATTGGCCCCAACTTTTTAAGTGTATTTTATCCTCAATTGGCCCCAACTTTTTAAGTGTATTTTATCCTCAATTGGCCCCAACTTTTTAAGTGTATTTTATCCTCAATTGGCCCCAACTTTTTAAGTGTATTTTATCCCCGATTGGGGTTCTCCGCCACGGTAGAGATACTACTCTGATTTACTGCAACAGGATTGTGAATCACCTGATCTGCCTACTACCTGTCTGACTACCTGGAAAAATAAAGGATCTTCCTACCTACCCGCCTCAATACCAGGGGACATAGGAAACTAGCCGCTGCCTACATCAGTTTGCAGGATAGTAAAGCCGATTTTCACAAGGTACAGCAAGGCTATATTGTGAACTAGACCTCACGACCCTCTTATTGTATATTATACTTATATCTGTAGAAGTCTGGTTTTTAATTCAAACGCTCTCTATTATATTTCTATTATAAGTGTTTCATATATGTATATATTACGTGTTCGACCTTTACATTTTCTACCCTCGTCCTTATAAACTAAAACTGAGGCCTTTTCATCCTTTAATGGATGATTTGTACAGTATTCTCCGAGCGAAGTAAACACTGTTGAAATACTGTAGTCTGGTTGCCCTAGCACATACGACATTCTCACAACACAGTCAGCCTAGCCCAGAGGAATGACTGGTCACCAGAGGAACGTCTGGTACCAACCATGTGCGGGTGTGTCTCACGATGTTTTTCTTCTCCAGTAGAGCGCGCCTATAATGTACTTCAGATCTGAAAAAGTCTCATTGGTACACGCGGCACGCCACAACCTGGAAATCGAACCTGCACTCTCTCGAGTGCGAATCAAACGGTCTACCCACTAGGCCACGGAGCTCTAAAACATTGATAGAGTTATCAATATTATGACATTATTATAATTTACTAGACGTCACCCGTGACTTCGTTTGCGTAGATCGAACGAACACGGATCCCTATTTTGTCTAAAATAAAATAAGCCCGAGTTACTCTTTATAACATTTTCTTTATAACTTTTCTATTTGCCGAGGTAAGGTCCCATCAAAAATCCGTGCAGCCATTTTGGAGATGAGCCTGAATAAAAAGGCGCAGGGAATTTTTATGGATTTTTTATAATAGCTGATAATTTGTAATTGTGTGATTATTGCAATTTTTAATTTAATATAACCTTGACCTATGCAGCATGAAATAAAGGTTGAAATTAATTAATAACTAACAAAGAACAAAGACAAAAGTCGTGTTAGTTACACTATTTATATTATATTTATAACTCAAGAACGGCAGAACCGGTTTCACTGAAAATTAGTACAGGACAGGTAGCTTAGAACCAGGAGATGGACATAGGATACTTTTTATCCCGTTCTCGTGTCGCGTGACATAAAACGTGGTATAACTAAACGTAATGTTGTCTATGGCTAAGTATGGTTGAAAATTACATATGACAATTAGAAATTTTGAAGTTGACCGGTTGATTGGTTTGTTTCGAGTTTCTATTAACTTATTGTGCCGGATGCCGATATAATCATTAACAATGCCGCGACCAAGACGATTGAATCGACAGACAGACGGACGGACAGAGCGAAACTATAAGTATATATTCCGTAATACTTAAGGAACCCTAAAAATGGATTCTAATTCCAATGTCTCGCTACATCTCGAGAAGGGCTGGACCGGTTTGGCTAAAGTTCAGGGAAGGCTTAAACGGTGAGAAATATTGGAAACGCTGTAAGTGAATATATTAGAGTAGGTTATAGGTGTAAGTAGTTACTTATTTATTCCAGTTCATAGGTCAGAGACAGAACAACGTGTGTCGGGACAGCTAGTAATATTATATAGACGTAGATCGCCCTTATACTGCAAAATGCTATGCACTGAATAACTATATCCTGTCATCTTATGAGGTTATTTAGGTACTAAAATGTTAACTTTTACTAAAATTTAAATAGATAAAATAAATTGAAAAAATGTAGCACATAAAAGAGTTTTTGTTTGAAAACATGCTTGTCATCAACATGCCAATGTTACTAAGTTTCTTTTTAAATATTGTTAATTAACATTTGTTCGTTTTACAGAAAATCGTTCAAGTGCCAAACCACACATGCCAGTGTTAATTACAATAGATATAATAGCCTTCCGATGCACACGACTCCAGACGCGAGACCGCGATCCGAGGCCAAATTAGGGTCGCGGAGCCACTGCTTATATGAATTTATATGGAGCACTAAGCAATCCCGGGACCCGCGACGCGCGACTGGTGAGCGTGGCCAGAGAACCTACGGGTCAGCGCAGACAGAGAGGAATAATCCTCGCGCGGTCTCGGGCATTTTCTATTTCATATTGGGCATATCTTCGAGGACGCGCGAGCATTTTTCGTCAGGTTCAAGCATGTATGCACTTTATTTTAATAATTTTAAAGTTTATTTTCGAGTGCGTTAAAAAAATGCTCTCCGCTGCGCTCCTCTGTGTCTGCTTTGCTGGTCGCAATCGCGGGTCGCAATCGGGAGGCTACCATAAGGTTAGCTGGGGCAAGCGGGCTTACGTTTTTTTGAAGTGTAAACTTCTATTGGCGCACCGCACACATTTAAACGTAGGCTGTAAGTGAGACTGATCCGTCACGCTCTGAGGTAAAAGGCTCGATCGGGTGAACTCGGGGCCGCCGATATATATATTATATACACGTAAATTTATTACGATTGCCAATGAAGTTTTCACATCTGGCGTGCGGTTTTAAGCACACACTCTACTTTTTTTGTGTCCAACTCAAAAGGAACACCATTTTTGTATGGCACTGGCATAGACCATCTGCCCATCTGACAATACTAAATATTAATAAGAAGCAAGGTTATGGAAACTACACATAAGGGTGATTACATAATATAGTTTATTAAATAGCAACAAATGTAACAAAATATAAATGCTCGTCCAAATCCACACGTGTCCTCGACTATCTTCGTAAATGTCCGTAAAGATCCGAAAAGTCCCGAATCCATCTTCATACGGTCAGCCTAAACAAAAATGTATGGTCAGATATGGATTTGGTTTCAATTACTCTATTCTAATGAGACTCCTCCTACTAGGAAAACTAGCTTTTCCCTTTAGCAAATAACATCAGCGAAATATTGGTTAGTAGTGGAGTTTTGCCCTTTTAAATGAGTAGGTACTTTAATATTATATAACATTAAATAAGGAGGATGAAACAATCTCTTTAGAGAAAAATATTTTAGCATAAGGGTTAGCTCACACGACGCGACGCGACTCGGTGCTACATTTCTAGGACAGCAATTCACAATTGAACTTTATTCACTACAAAAGACGATATTATAGAGCGGTGCAGCTCAAAATTCGAACTATTGCAAACGTGTATCTTCTTGTGTAGTGAATAAAGTTCAATTTTAAATCGCAATATTAAAAATGTAGTGCCGCGTCGCGTCGCGTCTCTATGTGAACTGACGCTTACTCACAATTACGTCTGTCTGTATTTGTTATCACTTAGGTAACAGAACTAATTTTTTAACTAAGTATTATTTTTAAATAAATTATACAAATAAATGTTTTAAGCCATCATGTATAATACTTAGAATATAGTCAGGCATTTTATATTCCATTCAGATTATTATGTAATGTGGATGAAATGATAAAATAAAAAGTTTTATATGGCACATGCAATAATAAAGTGGCAGAATATTATTGTCTGGACTTATGCTGGATTAACATAAAAGGTTCATGTTGGAAAATTTATAAATAGAAAAAATTTAATCTTAGTAAAATCAACGTTTTACTTTTATTAAGCATACCCGTATTATTTAAAAGGGTTTTTGTTATAAGCGTCCTTCTATAAATCTGAACAAAATTTTAAAAATTATGTAACCCCCCGAAATGTCAGAGTGTGGGAGCTGATGATGATGAATTATAGCTAAGAGTACTCTCGATCATGTCGCACTCGCCGCTTTCAAAGAAAAAAAAACTAGAGCAAAATCGGTTCATTCGTTTGGGCGCTACGATGCCACAGACACACACACATACACAAACAGCCAGACGCGTCGAACTTATATTACCCCAATTTTTTCGTCGCGGGTAAAAATTAGAATTATTAAACCCTCAGGCCAGAAGAGACGGGTTATCCCTGTTTCAAAAAATACCCTCCTCTATGCATATGTTATTGGAGACTCTTGTTCAAGTAGAACGAAAAAAAAAAAAACTACATATTACAGCATTGTTTGTTTTGGATATACAGTTTCTCGTCCACAATATTGTAGTATTGCATAAATATTGAAGAATCGTGACGCAGCTAGCTTCGGAAGTAGATTGAAGCCTTGTGATCCAAACTTCGTATATTGGAAATTACTTAACGCTGGCACTATATTGCCACAGGAAGATACACGGTTCATTGTAAGAGTTGTGTGTGTACTACGAATCACAATAGTATTGTTATTCGTAGGCAGTGTATGACTGATGTCATATGAAACGGGTATCTTTTTGTGTAGTAAATAAAGTTTAATTTTGAATAGCTATATTAGATATGCAGCGCCGCGTCGCTACATGTATCGGCGCGGTGTGAACTGCCCCTTAGGGCGTGTACGTAAAAAATCTTTCAAAGTTTCAATATCAATATTTTAAATACATATTAAAATATACTTTCAAAGTCAATTGTATTACATTTTATCCGGCAAAAGTGCAATAAAACGTGTAGGTACCTTCTAGTGTAGTGCATAAAATTTTATCATGAATCTTAAAAATGCCGTCTCGCGTCTCTGTGTGAACTGACCCTGAGTAGATTGAAAGTACCTACAGTATTCAAAAATGTGTTTTACAGTATGGTTTACAATAATAGTCGTTACCTAATAGTGACAACTGACAAGAAAAATGATTCAGCGTCCAGCGGTCTCGTGGAAAATGGTTTTCCGGCGGCGTCCCATGTGGCTACACTTACGAAGAAAAGTGTATTAGTGCAACCGGGGCACTATAAGCTTTAATACATTGCATTAGAGATACGTGCTTTTTAATGTACTTGGTAAACAGTCTCATTATCTTTATATACTTATATAAATGGCAAAGCTGATTGACTGATATATAAACGCACAGGCCAAACACTTAAGGATAGAAATTTGAAATTTAGCACACGTATTACTCATATGACGTAGCCATCCACTAAGGATTTATGAAAATTCAACCCCCAAGGGGGTTAAAATAGGTCATAAAAGTTTGTATGAAATTTTTTATTTCTTGGACATGTTTGCATGATATTTCGTATGAATTGAGTACAGAAAAAATAATGAGTTACGTATTTCAGCGTTTTCTAAAATTCAGCCCATAAGTGGGTAAAATAGAGGATGAAAGTTTAAAACCTAATTTCACGCGAAGCCGCGGGCAACCAATGCTAGTTTTCAAATATATTGCAATTTGCAACTTATATTGTGGAAAGGAAATAATTTTGTATAGGTCTATCCACTTCTGTTGATTTTGTTAGATATTGTGAAGTAAATTGAGACAAGTGCTCCTATTGTTTTCTTTACGAAATAATATAACAACTTGCATAGGTGTAATGTATGCTACCCAATACTTTGACCTAATAAATAATAACGACGGTTCGTCCATTGTAGAGTTGTGGACGTATTGTGTACGCCATATCTGTCGATCGACCATCTCTTGGTCGATTTAAAATTATTTGCATCTGTCGGACTCGGACGCCAGCTGCTGGTCGATTTTTCCGTCCGTATTTTATGGTCATAAATAAGCGTTACAATTCATCTATCCTGCTCAAACTTGCACAACATAAGGGAAATACGACAAGGATGGGACATGGGACAATGGGATGGGATATGAGATCACGTGATGTAGACGGTAACTTATCACGTGTAATGATATGCATGCTATATCATATATTATATTTTTATGTATAATAAGCACACCGGCATATTTAGTGGAACACAAAAAAAGGTCCATAATTAAAAAAATATGGTTTAAAATCTACTTCTTTCTACACTTCTTTTGTTATTTAAAGTTTCATTTGTTTTACTTAAAATGAGATCACATTAAGAGCAGATTTTGCGAGTTAAGGCTATTTGTGAAAAAATGGTACATATTTGAACTTTTCATGTAACCGGGAAAAGTGAAAATTAATATTAAAATAACAATTAATTAAATTAGAAAAATGGTGATTAATCTCGCGTATTTCCTCCACGTGCTCTTATTAAAGTTTCTACCCGTCTAGGCATACTGAGAATGATGTTATCGATGGTCTCCTGGGATAGTCTCCGCTATTCCTCAACTACGGCGATTCGCAGTTCACTCACGTTGGCAGGAGCTGGAATTCTGGACTTAACTTTTCTTTTCAGCAAGTCCCAAACGTAGAGCACGTTTGGGGTTCATATCCGGTGATCTCGCCGGCCACTCCATAACAGTGATATTCATATCATTAAGATAAGCTTGAGTTACCCGAGTGGTATGCGGCCGAGCATTATCCTGCATAAAAACAAAATCGTCACCGATATATGGGGCAAACGGTACGACATTTTCTTCTAAAACTTCTCTGATATAGCGGTCTGCAGTCAGACTCCCTCTGTCAATCACTACCAAGTCTGTGCGAGCTCCTAAACAAATGCCCGCCCAAACCATTATTGATCCACCACCGTATGCAACTGTAGTTTCAAAATTTGTCTGAATGTATCGTTCTCCTTTGCGTCTGTATATTCTTTGCCTGCCGTCAATTTGATTTAAGAGAATTCCTACGTACACGAAGCCGAATGAAACGATCATCCCTACTCGAAGTGCGTCTTTTTCTGCCTTGTCCTGCACTTCTCACATAAGTACCGGTCTCCCTGAACCGTTGGATACTGCGATGGATCGTTGAAACTGGTCGACGAAGATCCCTGGATATCACTCTGTAGGTTTGACTATTTCTTCGCATTTCGTGTGCCCTGGCAATCTCCGTTGGGGCTAAGTCAGGCATCATTCAGTCCTCAACTCCAAAAAGATAAGCGATTAAAAAAAAACTAACAAAAAACAGTATTTCAATGAAATTTTAAATCAAACTCAGAAGGAAGATATACTCGAAGTTCGCTCCAGATAAGGTGTATTTGAATAAAATTAAAACAATTGCATAAAATGTGATGTTCAGTTGTTTTCTTCATTTGAAAATATTTCTTTTTAAATTAAATGACGTATAAATCAGCCAGCAACCTTATATGATACTGATATCAAACATTTATTTTACATTCCGCTAAATGTGCCGGTGTGTGTATATGATGTGCATGTAGTTACATATGAGTGCATACCGGTCAGTAAACATAGGCGTTTTGTTTACGTATAATAGTCCAACGTATAAAAATAAAATATAAAATACTCTGTAAATGTCCTTATGTAGGCAGTAGAAAAACTCCTATGACTACATGCATCGCTAGAAATAAGACAGCTTATTGGAAATTGCCACGAATCACGTTTTTGGGGTTCCGTACCGAAAGGGTGAAAGCGGGAGCCTATTACTGAGACCGTGATAGTTTATCACGTGTACAACGAAATCTCCTGTTCCATTTAGGACAGATTCTCTTTAAGGGAGAAGTATCTAGTCAACTCGAAAATGTATTTAAACATGTTAAATTTGTGTGAATATGAGATTGCGGTTAATTGAAAATAATTAATGACTAATAAAAATTTCTAATTGACTAGAACAGTGGATTCTAATCTTTTCAGAACTGTTACCCCTATGACCTGTTAGAGAAACTGATTTTACCCCAGTTAACCCCCAACCCAAAAAATTCTTTGAAGCAAACAATACAAGCAAGTACCTACAAATATCTTTATTTATAAAAAAATGCACATTTACAATAGCTGTTACTAACGTTTAGATTTCAGTGTGAAAGTTGAGTATGTTTTAAATCCGCAAGTTTTTGGAACGAAGTTCCATAAGGGGCGATGCGGAGGGGTACCCTAGCCGGGAAAAAACGTCCGTAACGTAAGATTTTTATGTATAGTCTTTATTATATTCTTTATACCTCGAATATAACTTAAAATTAATACTTTTATAATAAGGAAATTCGTTCCTATCCGGTGTCCCACGACACCACACGGACTTTTTAATATTAGGTTTAGTTACACTCAACGCGCATCTCATTTTATGCTCCACGTTCAGACGGTTTCTGGCCTTTGCTTATAATGTTACTAGAGTTGAGAAGCCGCTCTCACATCTATAAGTGGTACAAACGGTACCAACATTTTCAGTGCCCTTTCAGCAATTATAAGGTATTCTGAAGCTGCTTTTCGCCAAAATGTACATAATTCATAATTCTCACCGTGATTTTGTGAGAGAGAGAGAACGCCATGCTGCGTACTACTGTTATTTTTTTTTGTACCACCTGTGTTACGTAACCTCATAGAATATCTGTTTTAATTGCTGATTACCCCTAGTAATTGTAATTACCCCCAGGTTTGGAACCAATGGAATAGGGGTACTCTTTATACTTCTGCCGTAAAGCGAATCTGTCGTAATGCGAATCAATCCTAAACATAACAAACGAACCAAATGTATGCGTTTTGGGGTAAAAAGTTTCGTTTAGATTGTCGTTGACCTAATAAAATGTGATGTTACAACTGTTATCTCTCAATACAACTTACAATCGGGCGTTTGACGACTGCCCGTTAAGTCACTGACTAGAAACACTACCTAGATACCAGTGGCGAAGGCTGATTCTCCCTCGTAGGGAAGCCCTAGCCTGTATAATAGGTAGGTATTGGGTGAGGGTGTTCTAAAGGTAAGTGAAGTCGTTAGGAATGGAGTTATAGGAACCCCTCGCGACTGCTAGGTACTTAAGTATAGTTATTTTTTGACACGGTGGCGTGTGACGTGATCAATTAAATCTAAACGTAAACAATAAGAATTGAATTCTACCAAATCGTAAGCTTTAAACGAGACAATCTTGTATGTATATAATGGTAATCTCGACAACAGCTGCAAGTATTTACATAAAATTTAGTATGTAGGGAATTTCGGGGGAGAAAAATCGGCCTAGCTAGGTTTTATCCCTAGGAGACTGTGCATTTTTATGTTATATATAAAGTTTTTTCTTTCGTCGTGCAAAAATATATCAATAATTTCGACTCTACAATGTCAGTCCGATTGGCAGTTTGGATAATTTTTGCGTTGCGTGGTGAGTTAGAACCCCAGTAAAATATTTTTGTTATTTTTTGTAATCTATTATCTATATTAGCTCTAGATAATCATTTAATCTAGAGCTCCGAGCCAAGCTCGGTTACCCAGGTACTCAATATTATGTCTTTGTATTTCTTTAATGCACTGTGAATGAGTTACATTTAAATTGACACTATAGGGCGCTATTATTTTTTTCATAACGTTTAGATAAAATTGTATTTGAACGAAGTAGCACCTTTAACAAAAGTCGCAATGAGTTCACTTAGAGTCAACTCACACCGAAAGGTTCTGATACGAGATCCGGCGCTGCATTTTAAGATGGCTATTCAAATTTGAACTTTATTCACTACACAAGAAGATACACGTTTCATTGTAAGAATTCGAATATCAAGTTGCACCGAGCTGCAAAGCGCATGTGCAGTGTATGACTCATTTCATATGTACGAGTATCTTTTTGTGTACTTAGTGTAGGTAATAAAGTTCAATTTTAAACATTTTATTTGTTAAATTATGAGAAAATAAGGACTAGTATTTCCTAGTCCTACCAAAGAGACTTTATTTACACTACTTTTTTTCTTATTGTAGGTACCTAGTGTTATACCCCTTATTTTTTTGTCTACAACGATATCTCTGTTCTATTAAAATAAACTTATGTGCTATGATTATCAAGTTGTTAGTTAATTCAAGTTTGACAGGCTATCTTAAAAATACAGCGCCGCGCAACGTATCGTCGCGGTGTGTACTGACCCTTATGCTTCCGAATACAAAGTTGTGCTGTAACCCTTACCTAATGCTTTCAGTTCTCGACCGCGGAGACCAGTCCTTAGAGTAGCTGGCCCCTCGTCTTCTCCCCCCGCCCACCGCCCGGCCCGTCTTCCACCGCTCCACGTGGTAGCGGATCGCGTGCCGGACCTCTGTATTCATAAAGCAGTAGAATAGCGCCACTGTGAAGCCCTGGAAGAAAGATGACTGCGTGAGTACGTACAAGGCTTTAACCTGTAGTCTTACAGGTTAAAGCCTTGTATCCACTGACCAGCATATGACGAGCAGCACGTGACGCCCAACATGGTTCCATCATGCCTACCACCGGTTCGCATCACGTAGATGTTTTCTGGAAACGCTGCAAAACAACGCGACGTTGCCAACTGGTGCGCAACGTGATTAGTAGTAGAGGGTCGACGCCTCTACTACTAATCACGTTGCGACGTTGTTACCCAAAAGTATTCCGCGCAATCTTTCAGCATGTTGGACGACACGTCGCGCGCTAATTGCTAAATGTTGCATAGGAGGCTTCTTGATGCAACAGTTTTCGAAGGGACTAGAGGCGACTACGCAGTACTAGTATGTATACGACCGACGAGAACGGCTGCAACCGCACTCTTTTTTACCCGACTACGGCGAAGCCAAAAGGGAGAGTAACGATTTCGAGTCTATGTATGTATGTTTGTTCCACCGCACAGAGGTGAAATTTACTCAAATGTAGGCCAATATCACGTTAAGTGTTTTAACACTTATACATTGCTGTAGTTTGTCTAAAACACTAGTTTGAGGGTGCTTTAGAACTCTTTTTTGATAAAATTTGGATGATTCGTCTTCACAGTGTGTTGTTTCCAGAACTTTTGTAATTAAGCGTTAAAATCGAGCCTCGTGGTTATTAGATTCACCCGTTAAGTAAAAGCTCAATAGTTCTCATCGACTAATTGAAATATTATGCTGGGAACTGCCTGAAAATTTGTTTTTGGTATTTTTAAATTCATAAATATTGTTGCGTTTTGCTCTATTTTGTTTAGCAAAGCGCAAGTAGACGCAGCTGAATTTTATGTCATATGTAAGCTGTAGATAAATTATGTTCTTTCGAAATATGTAAAAAAACAGCTTGAGTGCAATAGAATATGAACTTTTTCACTATTTAAAAAAGAAAGTAAATTGCGAAAGTTAAGCCTTCTATTCAAATATATATATCTATAAAATCGTAAGTAGCTAATGTAGGTAAGCGGTTTGATTATTCAGGAATAATATTACCTGAAGGCTCAAGGTATAAACTGCATCATGTTTTACAACTAATTTCTAACTAAATAAAGTTTAAACGTTGTTGTTAAATCAAATGTTGCAAATTGTAACAAATTACCCGATTTGCAAAACTGCTTATATCGAGTGTTGGTGTCTGAATAGTAGGTGTCAAATGTTTTACAGATCATTATTAGATGGCGTCTTTTGTTTTGTTTCTAAATTAGGTTACAATTTGTGAATTGGACTAACTTAGTTTTTATCAGTTTTGGCCATGCAATACGGAATTTCACCCGTGTGCAGTGAAAAGTGTGATTGATTGATTGTGATTGATTCCAGTGTGTTTCAGCACCGAAACTACTGGCCCGATTTTAATGAATGAGATGTCAATAGATTCGTAATAATAGCCCGGATAACATAGGCTATATAATTTACGTAGTCGGATTATAGTTTTTTTTTTAAATATAAATTGTAGTTATTCTCTCTTCAGTAAGAGGTATGGGTTGTAGTGAGAATATTTGTGGTCAATAATGTAGATAATAATGGAATATTATTTGAGTTAATCAGGTCGCAAAGAGCCTTTTGCCATTATCCGATATCGGACCGAAAATGAAAAAGACATATGTTTGTATTTTATAACATAATATTAACCTGAACCCAACTCTCGCAATTAACTTACACTTCATTTTACTTTTATTGAATTATAAATGAATCGTCTTGATATCATAAACTGATTTTTGGAGTTTGGACCAATCAGAACTGGTTTGACGTTGGTGTGACGTTTATGAGAACACCATTTTGCAGTTTTAACATACGGGGACTGGATCGTAACTGTATTATTGCAGGATTTAATTAGCAGAATCGCTCTTCAGTCTTCTTCTTTCGGTCCGATATCGGATATCGGATCGGATAAATGTGAAAACGCTCAAAGGAGAGAAAATTTTCACCTCACACTTTATAATTGTAGGTCAATACACATTTACAAACATAAAAGTAGTTCAGACATAAAAGTATTTTTTTATAATTTACCCGAGCAGTAAAGGTCGCAAAAACGATCAATAATATATTTATGAGTTCACAGAAAATGAAAAATTATGAATAATTTTGCTCCGTTAGGCTAAGAACTCACGGAGCGGTTTTTTCCCGTGCCCGCCGCGGTAGTTGAACACAGGTTTTAATTCTAAACTCACGAGATCGCGGTTTTGCGCCGCGACCGCAAACAACCGCGCACACAGCGGGTGTAAGACGCGCCGTGAGTTGTCCTTTAATTTTTACATACATAATATGTGCATTCTACAGAAGTTGCGGGCCCGCAACCGCGCCGGGCGCCGGTGAAAACCGCTCCGTGAGTTCTTAGCCTCATTCGGCGTGAAACTAATTAGGGCAAGGGTAGCATGTTTAATTTTTGTTCTGGGTCAAGGGGAACATACATTTTCTATGGCCTGGCCTGGCCACTGGCCACTAAGTAAAGACCTATCCACCGACCATCTCGCTTCATCTGACAATACTATATTTCTGTTTTCATTAATTAGATACTTTACTATAGCAATAATCCTACTACTATTATAAATGTGAAAGTTTGTGAGGATTGATGGATGGAGTTTGTTACTTTTTCACGCAAAACTACTGAACGGTTTTTGATGAAATTTGGTATGGTAGTAGTTTAAGCTCTGGAATAACACATAGTGTTCCCGTGGGATTCTGTATTAACTAACTCGCTTGTAAAAGCTAGTTTTACAATGAAATTTGGCATTTATAAATCATTACAAATACCTCGTATTTTTTCATTAACGACTAAAACTAAACGATCCATGAACCTAGATAAAAATTTTATACTCACTGTCAAAAACGCTTAAATTAGACCAAAGGAATTCTAATTTCAAATCCCTTTTGAATTAGTTATAGGCGTCCGGATTAAAAATTTACTAATCCCGGAGCTAAGTTGAAAGCTAAACACACTTGGGAGTCAAACATTTGAGGCGGGCAGGTGTTTAAATAATTCATAACTTAAATTAGTTAGTTTCAAATTAGTCAGTTAAGAAATTTCCTCTATGTTACGGATAAAGCGAGATGTCGACTCTTGAGGACATTGACTTATAGGGCATTTCGCGACGTTTATTTACAAATATCAGTGGGGCGTGGGCCGAGCTGGAACATTCGACAGCGGCGTAAGCGTATCGTTATCGAATGAGAATTGTATGAAAATCTGTCAAAATTATGACAACGCCCACACAAGTTTCATTCGTTAACGTTACGTTTACGCCGCTGTCAAATGTTCCTGCTAGGCCCCATGAACTCGATAAATGGAATAACGGTACATTTCGATAATAACTTCCCGCTAATAGATATTAAATTCTATAAGTGGGAAATTATTATCGAAATGAAATGGAATAACGGTATTCTATTTATCGAGTTCATGGGGATGGGATGCCTCTGTAAACGAGACAATTATAATATGAAAACTGTCTAACTGAAAACTGGATGAATGAAAACCTTTTTAAATGGTGCAAAATCCTTGGGGCCTTGAAATCCCAACTAACCACATTATACTGTAGTACAAGTTACAACAGAACCCTAAAAATATAGATAATGACGAAAAGTAAATTCTTCTCATTTCTCATTCGCGGTCCGTCAAAAAGGACAGTCTGTTTGTCGAATATAATAGGTCTTTACCTATGAATTTGCCGTTCTGCGGTACTGGCCATTTCAAATCAAAATAATTTTTGTTTGGCTAAGAATTCTAATTTCAAATTAATTTTATTTTAAAAACATGGAATTCATTTTCCAAAAATGGTCATTTGTTTATTGATTAGTGTTACATTTTCATCGCATTTCAATCTTTTTCGTCATCATGGATACGTTAAAAATTCGAGTAATTATGGAATATGAGTACCGTCGTGGCAGCAACGCGGCACAAGCGGCACGCAACATCAACGACGTTTACGGAGCTAACAATACAAACCAACGCACCACCTGTTATTGATTTGCTCGCTTCCGTTCTAGAAATTTCGACCTGAAAAATGAACCTCACGGTCGTCCGAAGACTTTGGTCGACAATGACGAATTAAAGGCGATTGTGGAAGCTGATGATACACAATCTACGGCTGAATTAGCAGCAGCTTTCGGAGTTAGCATCAAAACAATATTGGTCCATTTGCGTCGAATTGGCAGGGTAAAAAAGCTTGACAAATGGGGGCCCCACAAACTTAATGATCGCCAGCGCGAAGTACGCGTCGAGACGTGCCTTGCACTGCTCAACAGACACACAAATGAAGGAATTTTGAACCGCATTGTTACCTGCGATGAATGCATTCTATTTGATAACCGCAAGCGCTCAGCAAGTTGGTTGGATCCTAGTTCAGCACATAAACAATACCCTAAACGAAAACATACCCCTAGAAAAGTTATGGTCACTGTTTGGTGGTCTAGCACCGGTGTGATTCATCCCAGCTTCTTACCAAACGGGGTGAGCATTACTGAAGATGTGTACTGGGAAGAACTGAACACAATGATGGAGAAGCTGGCACATCTCCAACCAGCATTGGTCAATCGCTCGTCTCCGCTGCTCCTGCACGACAACGCGCGACCTCATACTGCACAGCAGACGGTCTCCAAGTTGCAAGAACTGGGGTTGGAAGCTCTCCGTCATCCGCCCTACTTACCAGACCTTGCGCCTACAGACTACTATTTTTTCCAAAATTTTTGGATAACTTTTCTTAGCGGGAAAAAAATTCAATACCCAGTACAAAATGAGGCAGTACAAAATGCCATTGAAGAATTTGTTGCCTCCCGTCCAGCTGATTTCTTTAAGAAGGGCATCAATAAACTGCCACTGCGTTGGCAAATATGCATTGATTGCATGGGTGATTACTTCGATTAACACAAATAAAAATACATGAAAAAAATAGTTTAAACTTTTTCATACAAAACGGCAATTTCATAGGTAAAGACCTAATAATATTGCTGACCCTCTTTTTAATATAATACATCTATATTGCTGACTTAATATTTTCTGTATAAGACATGTTCCTATGGAGTTGTAGATTTGATTTATTTGTATTTATTAAGAGCTTTTGTAGGCAGGGAGAGTTCGTAGGAACAAAAGAAAAGAAAATATCGCCACATATATTTATACGAGTATGTTCATGTCAGAAGCTTTTTTTGACAGAATCTAATAAATTATATTATGTTGACTAATGTAACGAAAAGAAACTTGAGCCAAAATAAACTATTTTGCCGTGATATTTGGTTTTTAACCGACTTCCAAAAAAAGGAGGCGCTTATACGTTCGGCTGTATATATACACATATATGTATACACTTTATTGTATATATATACTTTTTGTATATTCAACGATAACTCCGCCGTCTGTTGACCGATTTTCAAAATTCTTTTTTTGATGTAAAGGGTATACTCCGAAATTGGTCTCGTTTTTACAAAAGTGGTGGACCTGATGATGGGATCCATGAGGAATCGAGGAAACTCCTTAAAACTTATATGTACACATATTGTAATTTTAACTTTTTCTGAAGTATTAGCTTATATGCTACTAAAAAGTAAGATTTTGCACCAAGGTATACCCTGGATCCAAAAGTACTGAACAGAACTCCTGACTCCTTATAGATACATGTTTGGGGATTTCGGCGTTACTTAAAGAACTGCAAGTATAAGCCACTATGTCAATTAAAGTAATCATCATCACCACCACCACCATAAATCATGACATAATGATCATATAATAGATACTTATCATAGTATTCTACACCGACATGGATATCTTTGAAGATTACTCTGCCATTTATGGACCTATTTTCGAAATTCTTTTTTTAATCTAATGGGTATAATCTAAAATTGATCTCGTTGTCACCAACCTGACCTGATGATGACATCCACGAGGAACCGAGGGAACTCCTCGAAATTTGTATGGACACATATCGTGATTTTGACTTTTTCAGAAGTAACCCAAGCATATTATGCTACCAAAAATAAGATTCTGCACCAAGGTATACCCTGGATCCAAAAGGACTGAACAAAACTCCTCAGTCTTTAAAGTTACGCGTTTGGAAATTTCGACATTGTTTAAAGAACTGCAAGCATATGCCATTATGTAACTTACACTCACCATCATCACCTTATAAACAATACCTAATGGAAGCTTGGCGCGTATTCAATTATACATTCGATCGTTTATTTTAAACGATCTTTAAATCTGTTAATAATAATTTAACAAATATCACTAAAAAGGGATAAAATATTATTATTTTTAAACAAAAAATTGAAGCGACTTAAAAAGTAAAAATGCACAAAAAAGTATAAAAAAAAAAACTTATTTTCTAAATAATTCCCCTTTTAAATTCGGCTAAAATTTTCACTACTTACTTCTGTACTCAATCTTCATAATTTTGAAGTGGGTACCAGCCAACTTGTTCTATTTTAAATATTGTTTTATCAGGATGTTGTTCGGGCTGGTACCGACTTCAAAATTATGAAGATCGAGGAGAGAAATAGTTCAAATTTTATTTCATACTTTTTTGTGCATTTTTACTTTGGAAGTCGGTTTAATTTTTAATATTTTAACATTAATTGCTAACACAAACTTTAAGTAATCTTATCGTTTTAAAGCACTAGGTACGCAAAATCGTAGGTACGCAAAATAACCTACCTAAGCCCCGCATCTAATACATATTTCATACTTACTAGAGGGCGCCCCCTATGGTTGAAATTCGCCTATTATAATTTATATATTATATTCAAGTAAATCATAGTAAGCTTTTTTATTTTTTTTTTCAATTATAAAAGCAAAGGTTTTCGGCATTTACTTCACTTTATAAACGAAGCACCTTCGCAGTGTACTACTTAAACATAATATATCTATTATAATTTTAAACAGAAACTTTGTGTTAACAAGAAATTGTTAAAACAAAGTCGGTAAGAAAACTTCCCCTTTATTGACTCAGCGCCAGTAAGGCCGACCTCAATCCAGGCTTTGATGAATTCTTGATGTGCAGTCCCATTGTCTACGAGATGACTCAGGGAGTTCAACTTTGAACAATTAACAAATGTATTATACAAAAATCCATCACTTGGCTATAAACCTGACTAATAACGAAAGAAAATTAATTATTTAATTTTTAAGAATAAATCGCTGTAGCGATAAGACCGAGTATTATATTATCATATTATTATATTATTATTATTATATTATTATATTATGTTATCCTTGTTATATACCGAGTATTATCGCCCACATTTACGTTTTAGTTTAGTTTTAGTCAGATCATTGTACCTACTTTAATGTGAGCAATGAAGTAGGTATTTATAAATCTTATCTCATCTCTTATCGATTAGTAGATTTATTTTTTCATAGATTGACGACCTCTGTGGCTCAGTGGTTCAGCGTGTTGGTGCTCAAGCCGGGGGTCGCGGGTCCGAAGCCCGCCGAAGGAACAAAAAGTTTTTCTGTGTTCCTGGGTCATGAATGTGTATTAAATATGTGTTTAATATAATAAAAATCTTAAATTTATGTATAGTATAAAAGTATTAAATATACTTCCCGTTTTCTGGTATCTGTAAAACAAGTTCTTCGGATACTTAGCACGGGGCCAGATTGACGTGGTGTGAAGCGCCCATAGATATTTATTTATTTATTTATAGATTACCTGATGAATTTCTGCTATATATAGATAAAATCTCAACACAAGATTATATGTGATACATACATACATACATAAAAAAGTCGAAAATACTGTTGTCGGAATAAAAAGTAGACCGTACAGCTACGGATGTTATTTTTTTTTAATATCATTTGATAAATTCAATGTTTTCGGCATCTAAAATTGCCCTGGGGTAGGGCTGTCGAATGGCTGCAGAAATTTTACGTTAAAGTACTTATTTACACATTGACATTCAAAATGGGCCGAAAATCTTAGCCCATTTTGGCCGAGAAACGAGACCGAGATCTCGGCTCGATATTTGGCCGAAAATCCCGAGACGGAGATTTCGGTTCGACCTTAATATTTGGCTATTTCCATACAAATCGAGACAGTTTTAGATGCCGAAAACGCCATTAGTCTTTTCAATAAAACATAGCAATAAAATATAACAAAGTACGAAATGGACTCGGACAAAAAACACAAAGTGAAAATACATGACATCGATAAGGGACTATGGGAAAAGTAAATAGTGGTAATTGACAATAAATACTTCAATAGGAAAATATAGGGGCATAAGTCATAAATTATAACTGCCGTAATTCAGTCCCGAAACTTATTGAATAGAGCATTTCCTTTCCTTTTCACTTTCCTTTTCCCGCATTTCTCCATTCCCACTTTTCCATTTCCTAAGTCCTTGACTTTCCAGTTGCAGTGACAGACTCCAAACTCCCAAAATTCATTTGGAGTTGGATTACGTAATTTGATATAAATTGAGATGTTATCGCGTATTGTATGCGCAATCTTTGCAGAACTTTGATCTTTGTCCGAAAGTTATGTTTTGTATGGCGCGCGACAGCTAGAGTCGCTCGTTAGCACCGCCCTGGTAGTTGGCGAGGAGGAAACACAATTACAACTTATATGGAAACTTCGTGTTGGAGATATATGTTACAGATTGTTTTGAAAGTGCAGAGAGTGTGTACTAACTTTTTTATTTATTCGTTAGTTCTATTCTTGTCTCTTGTCCCTAACCTAATCTATAGAAACTTTTTAATCATTTACTATTGTGTTAGATGAGTGAATACGAGTAGTAGGTGTTTTATTTATTTCGTGGTCGTTGTTTCAGTGAGATTGGTCCCGAGTTGCACTCTATCCCGTTGCATGTTCTCTCGAATTTTATATTATTAATAGACACATATACACGCCTATTTCCCAAAAGGGTAAGCAGGCAGAGACCACCTTGCCCAATAAGGGTAAAAAAAATCGTTTATTCACAAAATGTGGTTTACAATGGTTACCACCACAGAGAAGAAATAGTTCTAACACATCCTACCATAGCAATAGTATGTGAGTGTCAACAAGCTTATTTAAATATAAAATTGGAACATAAAAAAAATTGGATAAATTATAAAATGTCAACAATGTATTATAGATAAATGTATAAATTTTCATGTTGTCAATGTTTTTAATTTATAATTAACTTAGGCCTTTTCATCCGTTATTGGATGATTTATACAGTATTCTCCGAGCGAAGTTACCACTCTTGAAATACTGTAGTGCCTGGGACAGTTGGTTTTTAAATATCATATGGTTGCCCAAGCATACGGCATTCTCACAACATAGTCAGCCTAGTCCTGAGGAATGTCTGGGGCCAACCATGTGCGGGTTTTTCTCACAATGTTTTCCTTCACCGTTAGAGCGTCCGTATAATGTACTTGAGATCTGAAAATTATTTTAAATTACAGTAAATAATATTAATATAATTATTATGTAAATATTTTAACGATAATGTCAAGTAATTTTATGAGACACATTGTGTAATAATTCTAGTATTTGCGTCAAAAACTAATAGGTTTTTTCTTAGTGATGTTATTGCACTAATATTTTGTTTATATAATATTATATAGTTATTTAAATTATAAAAGCAGTTTTCTAAAAGCCATATAGTTAACTTTGTTTTGTATCTATTAAAAGGTAGGATTTTCCTAGGTAGGGTTCCTTAATGTACATACTGACTAATGGTACTTATATTGTATTTTTTGAAAAGCGGTTTCCAACTATCCATAGTTGAGGCTGCAGATATAGCTGTAATGTATATATATATATATATATATATATATATATATATATATATATATATATATATATTAACTTGGCTATCGCTAGTAAAGCCGATTTCTACTTATATATATATATGTAGAAATCGGATTTACTATCCTGCAAACTGATGTAGGCAGCGGCAGGTTTCCTATGAAATTGAGGTGATTTAATGGTATTGAGGCTACCGCCTGTCTAAAGCATCTTCCTACCTACCGGTAGGAAGATGCTTTAGACAGGTAGTAGGCAGATCCTGATGGTGATTCACAATCCTGATGGTGATTCACAATCCTGTTGCAGTAAATGAGAGTAGTATCTCTACCGTGGCGGAGAACCCCAATCGGGGATAAAATACACTTTAAATGTTTAGGTGATATTAAGTATTTCAATTATATTTATAATTTGGGTCTCTTCACGACTAGATCAGCTGTGTAATGAATCAGCTGGTGAAACAAGATGTCGTCCCGTGTAGTCTACCAGTATGAAGTTCGCAAGTCGTAATTAACTTCATCGTATCAAATTACAAGTATTAGTAAAAATACAGCGCCTGACGAAATATTGTAGCAACAATTAGACTAGCAATTAGTTATGGTGGATTTTAAGGAAAAAAAATATAAATGAGTTATTTGCTTTCAACATATTTATAATAAAGTCTGTAAGTTTTCTAGTCAATTCAAGTAGAAAAATCTGTGTGTCAAGTAAAACAACAACAACACAAGACAAGTCGTTACACGTGGTATGCAGTTAGAGCCGCCTCAGTGTTTTTAGCGCCGGTTCGCCTTAATGTTTTTATTGCGTAGACGAAACGGTCATGTTTGTCATATCATATTCTATGTGGACCTTCCAGTTCTTATCTATCATTACACCTAAAAACTTTGCACTGTCAATTTCATAATTTTTTTTGTTTTCGTTTTTTATGTCTAAATTAAATTGCTTCTATTATAGTATTGGAATTCAATAATTTGTGTTTTTTCGTTATTTATGTGAAGATTGATATTTTTATTTTTTATTATTATATTTTTGATTGTTAATACATTTTTCATTTTTTATTTCTTTATTTTCACATTTAGTAACAAGACGAAGACGATACGACTATCGTCTGCCAATATATTTTTTTTCATGGTGGGTTACATTTGGAAGATCGTTTGTGTACAACAGTAATAGATCGGGATCTAAAAGACTACCTTGCCGTACTCCATATTCATTAACGTCCGAAATTAATAGCGCAACTAAAATCTTAGATTGAATTAAATCTTAGATTCTCAAATATAAATTGACGTGAAGTTAATCCCAGATAGCTAAAATGAGATTAAGATTGATTATTAATTTCGGGCGTAAGTTCATCAATTTTTAATACTTCCACACATTGAAAACTGTTACATAAAAGGATAGGGAGAATGTGCAGGTGGGAAATGCAGGCTTACCTTCGATATCTGGGCTGGTTCTTTGGCTGATTTGCTCGCATTCGGCGACAGGTTCTCGTGGCCACCTTTCTGGATACCACTTCACTTATATCACTACATTTATGCACATATCGCGTTTTTTGATGATTGTCTGATTTCCAAAGAAGTGAATGTTCACACAATACCGCTGATTGGGTACAGTAAACCGGCTGACTTGAGACTTGACGACGCGAACATGAGAGTCATGGACTCTGCTGATGCATCCACGAGCGCGTCGAAGCCAAGAGAGAGAAAGCGCCATCAGACGCTACTTGACGTTTCTTGGTTTGATGTTTTTCTTTCTTCTACCCGCAAGGAAAAGATATTGGGATTGGAAAGGGACATTGTGCGTTCGGAAACTTTGATTGACAAAAATATAATTAAACTTATTTTTGACCGAACATACCGCCCCCCAAAGAGCTGGTAACCTCTTTAGCTTTATACGAATAAAAAGAAAGTATGACCAAATGACTTCGTGCTAAGAGTAAGCGAGTTGATTTTCCAGATAAGATGATTTTCCGAGAACGAAAACTATTGTACTAATTATAAACTAAAACTAAGCTACCGCTAAGATATATAAATCGTTAGATGTCACACTCTGGGAGTGGACAAAGTTTAGTTACCGCTGTGAGGCATGAACCTACGCTAGTTTTTAACTCTACAACACGTACTATGCCGTCAGCTCCGGGATGCAATACGCAAACTCTACCAAGCTTCCAACGGAGTGGTGGAAGATTGTCTTCCATGATAAGCACAAGATCTCCCACTCTGATGTTTGGAACATTCTTACACCATTTCGACCGCTGTTGAAGATTGTGCAGATATTCACGATGCCATCTTTGCCAAAAATGCTGTGATATCTGCTGTACCAGTTTCCAGCGCTTCAACGGCGAGATTGGTGTATGGTCAAAATCATATTCCGGTAAGCTGATTAAACGTTGACCAATGAGAAAATGACCGGGAGTGAGCACATCCAAATCATCGACATCACTGGCCAATGGACACAGTGGCCTAGAGTTGAGTACTGCCTCTACCCGCGTAAAAACAGTTGTAAGCTCTGTGAATGTAAGTACCTGTTCGCCAATGGTACGACAAAGAAATGATGTAGAAAAGTTTGGCTGATTTAACCATCGACTCCCAAAGGCCACCCATGTGGGGTGCATAAGGAAGATTCATATGCCAGTTTATGCTAAATTTCGAAATGCTACCTTTCAAGTCCTGTTGATTTTCCATAAGAAAAGACTCTACTTCCTTTAAATGTCGCTTGGCTCGACGTGTGTCGCATGTCTGTAACCGCACCTCTGCGAGAAACAAGGCGATGAAGACAAGCCATGAACGCGTCTGAAGTCAGATCCGACACGACCTCGAGATGGACAGCCTTGACCACCAAACACACAAATACACAAAGATAGGCTTTGGACCTCTGCGCCTTGCGCGTCGTAGAAGACCTTATGAAAAAAGGACCTGCGAAATCTACGCCAATCCGCTGAAAGGGACGCGCTTGAAGCACTCTACTAGCTGGTAAGTCACCCATAAAGGGCTCTAAGGCTTTCGCTTTTAAACGATAACACTTAAGACATTTAAACATGAGATGTCGTATCAAACGACGAGCTGAAGGTATTCAAAATCGCTGACGAACAATATTCATTAAGGTAGAAGGTCCAGCATGAAGATACATCATCAACAGTAGTTGATGATAGTAATCGACAATAAGGTTGGTAAGATGATGTGCCTTAGGTAATAAGGATGCCTAGCATCGGTTGGTGGGCCAGAATGGCTCAATCTGCCGCGAACGCGAAGTAGACCGTGAGAATCGATAAATACATCTAAGCGATTCAAAGGACCCTTCAGTGATCGCTTACAATGAAGAGCCTTGAGCTCTGATTCAAATGCTGTATGCTGTGCTAATTTAACAATTGCATTCAAAGCGATGTTTAACTCCCTCTCGGAGAGAGTTCCAGTGAGCTTATCATTAGAGCGCGAGTTGTGTGCGAAACGGATTATCCAAGCGGTAGTCCTCTGTAACCTAGACCAAGAGTTGAAACGCTCTGTTATGTCCCGTCCCTGTTAGGGTTGTTGCTGACGTAACGTCGAATCAGCACATCCCGTGTTTAGTCTGGTCTAGACTCTAGCTGTGAGTCTCAGTTGGTCTTCAGTCCTCGGTCGTGACGGTTCTGCCCAAGGGTCCTTTCATATATTATTGTATTTTCCTTTAATAAAAGTGGTTGTGGAAAGAAACCTTTTTTTAAAAAGCCTAATCCGAAGGGACCCCTAACATATTTGGTGGCAGCGGTGGGATAGGATATCCCCAGTGTCGTTTAATCCTGGAAAGTTATCGTAAGAAAGTGAAAATCTAAAAATTCGTCAAAAAAAAAAAAAAAAATCTTTAGTGAAAGTGCAGTGAGGAAACCAACTCATTTCCAATATCCATAAAGTCATTAAGAGCAAAAGTCAAAGTGAAAAGTGAAAATCCCAAGTGCATAGTGTTAAAATCCTAAAAGTTATAACCGTGTGAACGAGTCATACTATCCGGCCGGGCGCGGGCATGCATCGAGTCGCCGTGCAGCTTATCTTCGCCGCCCACGCGTTGATATCACTGTGAGTCTTTGGTCACTGTTTACATTTAGTAGCCTTCTAAGGTTACCTAGATTTAGGGTTCGGTACTCCACTAAGATAATCCATATTTGTAATTTAATTTGTTATCATTCTCATTAATACTATTTTTCAATATGTCGAAAAGTGAACTATTAAATCTTAACATTCCTATGTCCGAATCGGAAGCTGGTCCATCTGACACAGCTAAAAACCCTCCTGTTTCTCCCAAAGCAACGACCCGAAAGGGAACCGCTTCGGGTACGAGTGCCATGACGGTCGAACTGGATCTAAATACACTATTTAAATTTATCAAACCATTTGATGGTTCCCGGGAGTGTGTAAATTCATTTATTATAAATTGTAATAACGCGTATGACTTGGCCACTGAAGTACAAAAGCCAATCCTATTTCGTTATATCTTTAGCCAGTTGCAAGGTAAAGCCAAAATTGCTTGCGCTATCAAAGAATTCAAAAAGTGGGACCAATTAAAAGAATTCCTGCTCACATACTTATGGACTTGCAAGAAAGTAAACAGGGTCTTAATGAAAACGTAACACAATATTCTTTACGCGTAGAAACCTATCTTTCACAGCTTCTGACTGAGGTAACCCTGTCCAATTGCACACTAAAGGAAATCCCTGGTCGTTAGCGGCCATGGAGGATTTAGCACTTCATCATTTTCTTATTGGCTTACATCCCCGTATCTCAAATATTGTGCGTTGCAGAAATCCGCGAAATTTAAATGACGCTATTAATATTGCGATCTCTGAGGAGCGCATACAACAAAGTCTTTACAAACGACCTCAGTTGGGAGAATCGAAGTTAAATAATAATCAAAGTAACTTGAGACCCAGACCGTTTTTCCCACGATCATATGGACAACCAAACACGTCACGTAATCAGTTTTCTTATCAGCCGAGATTTAATTCTCCAAATAGTAACCTTAATAACAACAATAATAATAATTATCCAGACAGAACCCAATCGGCGTTTTGTCGATATTGTAAAACTACGGGCCATGATATTAAAGATTGCGCGAAAAGGGAATACAATAACAGCCGATTTAATAATAAATTCCGGCAACAACCGAATCGAATGCATTTGGTTATGAATGAACATGATGATCAACACGTCGATGACTCACTCCAATCGGATAATAATAATTTAAACTAAATTCCGTCTCGCTCTCGTGTCGTGCGGGACTAATTAAATCTGAAATCGACACGAAAACTTTCTCTCGCGTTATACGACAGGGTAACCAGCCCCAAAATGGAAACGCTAAAAAATCGTCTCGCGTTATACGACAGGGTAACCAGCCCCAAAATGGAAACGCTAAAAAATCGTCTCGCGTTATACGACAGGGTAACCAGCCCCAAAATGGAAACGCTAATAAATCGTCTCGCGTTATACGACAGGGTAACCAGCCCCAAAATGGAAACGCTAATAAATCGTCTCGCGTTATACGACAGGGTAATCAGCCCCAAAATGGAAACGCTAATAAATCTCTCAGCATCATACAACAGGGTAATCAGCCCCAAAACGGAGATGCATTCTTCAGAGTCACGCAGCAGGGTAACCAGCCCCAAACCGAAGACTCCCTCGTAGTTGAACCTGAAAAAAAAGAAATTTACGAAATTAATATTGATACAACTAAGCGACGCTTACCTCACATATTAGTAGAATCTTCAGTTTCAGATATCCCTTTATCCTTGTTAGTCGACTCGGGCTCGTCGATCTGCTTAATAAAAGAAACCTGTATATTAAATAGTCAAAAATTAATTAAAGAACCTGTAAAACTTAAAGGCATAGATCCAGGCGACGAACCGACTTCTACAGAGGGTCACTTACAACTTAGGCTAAAATTAAATGACAAAAATCCGTTAGTATTTAAATTTCATGTAATAAAAGAGATTAGCTTACCTTACGATGGTATTATAGGCACAGATTTCTTAACAAAGTTCGGCTGCAAAATAGATTACACGAATGATATATTAAAAATAGGAAAATCCGAAATTAAATTACTTTTCACCGAACCGTTCTTTATTGTTCCACCTCGAAGTGAAGCTGTAATTCAATGCTCAATATAGAAAACTAATTTAAAAGAGGGTGTTATAGTTGATCAACATCTTTCGGAAGATTTACTTATATCTAATTGCATCGTTAAAATCAAAAATAATAATCGCGTTAATTTAACTATTGCCAACACCTCTGAAAATTATGCACATATTAAAGGAGATCTAAAACTCCATGTTGAACCTTTAAATTTTCCTCTACATCCGGTAAATACGTGTAGTTTATTTACCTCAGAAAGATCCGAAGCAGTAATAAAAGAACTTCGGACAGATCATTTAAATAAAGAAGAACTCAATGCTCTTGTTGATCTTTGTAGTCAATATCCGGATATCTTTCACATGCCTAGTGATCAGCTCACACATACGTCTGCAATCGAACATACCATCCGAACAAATAACGAAATTCCAATACATACCAAGTCATATAGGTTTCCCGAATGTCACAAGCAGGAAGTCGAAAAACAAATAAATCAAATGCTTGAACATAACATAATAGAGCCGTCATCCTCTCCTTGGAGCTCACCCATATGGGTAGTTCCCAAAAAAATTGACTCAAGCGGACAACGCAAATGGCGAATAGTGATAGATTATAGAAAGTTTAATGACATAAGTGTAGGCGAAACTTATCCGATACCTCAAATTTCTGAAATTCTAGACCAGTTAGGTAAAAGTAAATATTTTACAACACTAGATCTTGCTTCTGGATTCCACCAAATTCGTATTTCAGCTGACGATGCACCCAAAACTGCATTTTCAGTCCCTCAAGGTCACTTTCAATTTAATCGTATGCCATTTGGCCTCAGAAACGCACCTAGTACATTTCAAAAACTAATGAATACTTGCCTGTCAGGACTACAGGGAAGTCGATGTTTTGTTTATTTGGACGATATTGTAATCTATTCCTTTGATCTCGACACACACATAGATAACCTTAAAGCCGTATTTGATAGACTTCGAAAGTTTAATCTTAAATTACAACCGGAAAAATGTCAGTTCCTTCGTAAAGAGGTAGTTTATTTAGGGCACATAATAGGCGAAGACGGCGTAAGGCCAAACCCAGAAAAAACAGAGGCTGTAGCTAAGTTTCCTATACCCAAGTCCCCTAAGGACATTAAATCCTTCCTAGGCCTTGTTTCCTATTATAGAAGATTTATTCCTAATTTCTCTAAAATAGCAAAATCACTTACCAGTTTGTTGAAAAAGGATGTTCCGTTCGTCTGGAAAGAGGAACAACAACTTGCTTTTGAATCTCTTAAAGAAAATCTTATAAGTGCTCCGGTATTAGCTTATCCTGATTTTAACAAACCTTTCCTGTTAACTTGTGATGCATCCAATTACGCCATTTCTGCAATTTTGTCCCAAGGTCCTATTGGTCAAGATCGTCCCATAGCTTATTCCTCTAGAACTTTAAATAAAGCCGAAACCAATTATTCAGTAACTGAAAAGGAATGTCTCGCGATAGTTTTCGGAACAAAAGTTTTCCGGCCTTACCTGTTTGGTCGCCGTTTTACAATAATTACAGACCATAAACCGCTGAATTGGCTGTTCAGCTGTAAAGATCCGGGCTCTAGGTTAATTCGCTGGAGACTAAAACTCGAAGAATTCGATTATGATATTCAATACAAAAAAGGTAAAATAAATACAAATGCCGACGCTCTTTCCCGGTACCCCGTGAACCCAATCCAAGCTGAAAACCCATCTCCTTCAGCACCAGAGTCCCAGGAGGAACAACCGTACTCACCAGATAGAGATCTTTTAGATTTGTTAGTGACACCGCCATCCTTTGATCCCGAGAGAGACCTCTTGGATCTCTTGCCCGATCCAACCCCTGTAGAAAATACTGAATCTCCACCAGAACTTTTGAATACTCCTCCTGATCCATTTGATCCACCCGGCCTCGAAGATGCCGTGGCTAATGAGCCTAACGATCAGCCTATCGTTGAACCAGATTTTGAAGTACCATCCGAGCCAACTCCTTCCACTAGCGCGAATCCAGATGCTCCTGTAGATGATTATCCTACCTTCTTAAAGTCCATGTCAGATAAAAGTAAAACATTTAATACTGTAATCGAAGAATATAACGAAAGTTTATTAAAATGTCCGGCTAAAGTAATCCTTGTACCAACATCTATTGACCTTGATGAATCCAACCTTTATCTTGAAGAAATGCTGAATGATTCTGAAACAAATCAAACAATATTAAATTCTGAAAGAGAGCTTTTTGGTTTCCATAAAATAGAACGTAATAATAAAATATGTTATTTGTTATTCTATAAAATTCATCATTTTGATGAAGCATCCTATCCAGAAATATTTGAAACCTTAAAGAGGATTCGTAATGAATTATTAATTTTCGGAAATAGCAACGAAATAGGTATATCAGATATGAAAAATCCTTTTGAAAAACATTCATTTATTAAAATATTTAATATTTTAACTTACCTTTTTCATAATACGCAGATTAAAATTAAAATATATCATAATAAAATTATTTTCCCTGTCCCGACTGAAATAAAGAAAATATTACACGATAATCATGATGTCCCGATTGCTGGCCATTTAGGTTCTGCTCGTATGTATAACAGGATAAAAGAAATTTACTATTGGAAAGGGATGCGTAGCGACATAGAAACATATGTTAAACAATGTAAATCCTGCCAAGAAAATAAAGCACTCCGACAAATAAATCGTGCTCCCATGCAAATAACTAGTACTTCAACAGAACCTTGTCAACGTGTAGCTCTTGATATTGTCGGGCCACTTCCAGAATCTGGTCCCGGTAAATTGAAATATATATTAACAGTTCAAGATGACCTAACGAAATTCTCTTCAGCATATCCTATTAGGACCACAACCGCGGAGGAAACATGTGAATGTCTCCTTCATTACATCTCAATTTTTGGTATACCCAAAATGATCCTCACAGATCAAGGGACAAATTTTACATCTGGACTGTTTAAAGAGACATGCAAATTCTTAAAAATTAAAAATCTTTGGGCTTCGCCATACCATCCACAGACGCAAGGGGCTCTTGAAGGAAGTCATTCCACCCTTAAGGAAATTTTTAAAATCATACATTAATGAGGAACAAACAAATTGGCCTCGATATATATACACTGCCATGCTAGCTTATAATACATCCGTCCACTCTACTACGCATTTTACACCATATGAACTAATGTTCGGTAATAAACCATTTATACCAAATTCTATCTATAGCGAATCCCCAGGGGCTACATACCCTGAATATGTCCGCATGTTGCAGAATCGTCTCAAGTACTCCCGGCAAAAAGCCGTAGAATTCATCAATAAATCTAAAGGAAATTCCAAAACATATTATGATACACGGACACGACCAGTCAGCTATCATGCAGGCGATTACGTTTACGTAAAGAATCATTTAAGACTGCGGAAAGCCTTGTCCCCAGTGTGGAAAGGCCCCTATAAAATAATTAAGATCAATGGTAATAATACATTGACAATATTAATTAATCGACGTCATGTCGTACACCACTATGACCAGGTCAAACCTGCTCATGTGCCGAGTTCGTAAAATGCTTGCTTTTATACATACTTTACATTTAAATTTTACTTTATTATACTTACCTATACATTATTTACAAATTACTTTTACCTTACCTTTTTATTACTCTTCATACTAGTACACACTAAGTATATAATATTAGTTATTATAATTTATAATAGCAAGATACTGTTCTATTCTTGCAGAACTCATCAACATGCTGAAAGTCAGCAAAATCATTACGTTCAACAATTTAAATCAAGCCCAGGAATCTATTTTGACTATCTTGGCAAGCTCAGCGTTATTAACGGGAAATTAAATATCTTGATGCCAATGGACATATCTCACTTAAGTACACATATTGAAAATATAGACTATGCTATAAAATTAGTTAGGATCTTTGTGAGAAAACGACATTTAGTAATATCGATTGTCACCATCTCCTCGAGCCGCTAGCTGTTAGATATAATGATATGTATAAGGAATTTAGTTCTGTATCCCATTTAGTTACCAGAAAATCAAAGCGTGCTTGGGTGAGTGGAATAGGCTCAATAATAAAACATGTATTTGGCAATTTAGATGAGAATGATGGTCTTAAATACGACGAGGCTATAAAAGTATTGTTTAATAATCAAAATAAATTAGTTTCTCTTGTCAAAAATAATATTTTACTTACCACATCTACCGTGTCGATGTATAACGATACTATAAATAAAATTAAAATTAACGAATTAAATTTGAATGATGCTATCGACAACCTCTCTGTTAAAGTACGTAACATATCCATCATCACGGATGAGCTCTGGTCTCAGATCAGTATTAACCAGGTTATTAATAATTTAGAAACTTCAATTTTAACATTATCCTTCCAATTGGAAGACATAACTAATTCTATTTTATTCAGTAACCAAAATATCTTACACCCTTCTTTAATCACGACACAGCAGTTATTCAGAGAACTTGCCGATAATCATCAACATTTACCTAATAATATGAAGTATCCTGTGAGCCTCGACATAGCCTCAATGAGTTCTATGTTAAGTATTTCTAAAATTGATAGTTATTATGTAGATAATAAGATATTTTTTGTTCTCCAAATTCCGTTAGTGTTAATTAAGGAATTTGACCTTACATGACTACCTACACCACATGACTCTAGCAACCCCAACTCTTTCAGTTTAATAATACCTAATTCAAAATACATAGCAATGACCAAAGACAAATCGCAGTATTGTATCTTGGAAGATGTAAATAGTTGCAAAAACATGTTAAACGAAAACTATATTTGTAAAATTTCAATAATTTATGTAACAGAAACTAAGTCCACATGTGAAACAGAGTTTATGAGTAAAGTAATTGATAAAGTCCCGGAAAATTGTGAAACTAAATTAATTTTTGGAGAGTTAGATATTTGGAAACCGCTTAAAAATAATAAATGGATTTTTGTACAGTCAGTACCCGGTAAGGTCTCTATAGATTGTAGAAATAGCGAAGCATCCGAAATTAAGATTTTAGGCACTGGCATTATGTCACTTCCTAGTAATTGTATCGGTTGTCATAAAAGCAATACTCTCTTAACTCAACACGATTTTGTCAACGCTACCATAGAAATTGGAATACCCGATTTTAATCTTATTAATGACAGCTGTTGTAATTTTAAGAAATTAAATTTAAGCGCGAGGAATGTGACCCCTATCAAATTACAAAATGTTGATTTAGATAATATTAAATTTAATCAACAAATTTTTCTTAAAAATCTTGAGGACTCAGAAAATATTCTAGAAAATCCTCATATAGTTAAATACGGTACACATTACTCCGTATTAGTCATACTTATAGTGGTAGTAATATTTCTTTATTCCATATTTAGATTTTATAACTATGTGAAACTCGGCAGCAGAACCTTAAAATTGAATCTAGCAAAAGTTGACTCTAATTCCAAAGTATCTAAAAATATTCAGTGTAACATAATAGAAATGAAAGAACCTGAACAGAATGTTGAAGATAGTATAGAAATTGAAAACATTAATAATATTCGAAGTAGATTTTAGAATTTCAACTGTAACTTCGATGTCCCCCGAAGTTACATCTTAGGGGGGAGGTGTTATGTCCCGTCCCTGTTAGGGTTGTTGCTGACGTAACGTCGAATCAGCACATCCCGTGTTTAGTCTGGTCTAGACTCTAGCTGTGAGTCTCAGTTGGTCTTCAGTCCTCGGTCGTGACGGTTCTGCCCAAGGGTCCTTTCATATATTATTGTATTTTCCTTTAATAAAAGTGGTTGTGGAAAGAAACCTTTTTTTAAAAAGCCTAATCCGAAGGGACCCCTAACAGCTCCAACTACACATCTGATAAAACCCCCCTTCGACCCTGGCAACAGTCAATGAGGAAATCGTAGGCGGTTTCAGACCAGGCATGTCCTCAGCGACCTCATTACCATCAGACGGCCACCTGGCCGTCTGATGATTCATCCAGGTGGATGATTCATCCACCTGGATGAATCATCCTTCAGCTATGAAGGAGACCACCACAGTGGATGGTTGGCCAAGTCTGTGGCTACCAATCCCCTGCTCGCACAATCTGCGGGATTGAGTGCGGAGGGCACGTGCCGCCAGTTTACAAACGGGACGAGGCCCTGAACCTGGGAAACACGATTACCCTTGAAGGTCTGAAGTAGATGTGGAGGAGTTCGAAGCCACGCAAACGCGATCTTGGAATCGCACCAGGCTGTTGTGTTGTTGATATCAATTCTGGCACAGAGCACGGACAGAATATGTGCCAAAAGGCGGGAAAGAAGAACAGCTCCGCACAACTCAAGACGCGGAATGGTAAGCTTTTGTTTGATAGGCGCTACTTTTGACTTAGCGAGCAGTAGGTACACAGCTACTTCGCCAGAAGAGTCAGTAGTGCGCAAATAAACCACGGCTGCATAACCATATTGTGAGGCATCACAAAACCCCATAAGATGTGAATGAACAATTAAATTACCTAAAATGAACCTAGGTATACATGGAAATTGTAGAAGCTTGAACCCTTCGACGAAAGAATCCCATAGTTTGGAGAACTCTTCCGGAAGTGGATCGTCCCAAGAAAGTTCCAATATCCACAAACGTTGCATTAAAACCTTTAAATAAAAAGTAATAGGCGTCAAATATCCACAAGGATCATAAATCCGTGTGATATTTGAAAGTACTTGACGTTTAGTTTTGCAGCTAGGAAAATTCGAAACTCGATAGGCGAAAGAATCGGATCTAGAGTTCCACTCTACCCTCAAAACGAAACGGAAAGTTCCGGAAGTTCCAGTCTCCTCAAAACGAAACGGCTTCTCTAGATGATCTGTCGGATATCCTTCGAGTGCCTCAACACAGTTACTGATCCACTTTCTAGCCACAAAACCACCTTGTGCTAATATGTCAACCACATGCTGCTGCAACAGTCGTGATGATGAAATGCAATCACTGCCACTAATTATATCATCAACGAAGATATCCTCTTTGAGAGCACGAGCCGCTGCAGGACATGAAGCTGCGTTGAGAGAGGCCAGCTCATGAATGACACGAATGGCTAAGTAGGCAGAACTTGACATTCCGTAAGTGATAGTAGTGAGCTCAAATTGTTGAATAGGTTGATCAGGAGACTTGCGCCAGAGTATAGTCTGTAACCTGCAGTCGTTAGCGTGAAGCTTCACACATCTATACATCTGTTTTAAGTCACCTATAAAAACGACTCTATGAGTTCTGAAACGCAAAATGATATCCTGAATGTCCTGTTGAAGTTTAGGGCCAGACATTAAAATTTGATTGAGAGAGACTCCTGAACTACTGGGTGACGAAGCATCAAATACAGATCTAAGTTTTGTTGTACTGCTACTTTCCTTAAGAACACCGTGATGAGGTATGTAATATCTTTCCGATGAGACACCACCCCGATATGGGTCGCATATGACCGCTTGATAAATAATCCGACATGAATTCATTATATAATTCCCTAAGCCTAGGGTCACGCTGAAGCTTCTTTTCTAAAATGTTAAAACGCCTCAATGCAGTATCAAATGTGGAACCTAAAGCTTTTCACCTTGAACGGCAGACTAACAATAAACCTTCCCGTTGCATCCCTAGTGTGAGTTTCTAAAAAATGTTTCTCGTATTGAATATTCTCTGGATCCTGTATGACCATAGCTGGAGGCTCCTCGACTTCCCAGAAACGTGAAAGTATGGAGTCCAAGTCGACAGTACAAGACAGAGCTGTAATGTGTTGACAAAAGAGTGAGTTAATGGGAGCTTGACCCATTAATACCCATCCAAAAATAGATGCATGTGCAGTAGGCATGCTTTCACCTAACTGCATTTTCCTACCATTGAACACCAAATTGTAAAGATCCATGCCAATAAGCATATCTATGGGACCAGGTAAAGAGAACTTGGCATCAGCTAAAACTAAGGTGCAAGGAGCACCTGTCAATAACTTCGGATGATATTGGAGCACTTGGTAAGGTACCAGTGATGCGTTTAAGTATCACCGCTTGAGTGGTCAGTGCAGGAGTTGACCCGTTAATGAAAGAATGGACAGAACACTACATGCTACCATAAGTGCGCTGACCGCTAGATTCCCCTAAGCCAAACAAAACAGTTGAATTGAGTCGGGGCAAGTTTAGCCTCTGAGCCAAATTTTCAGTTATAATTGTAACCTGAGATCTGCTATCTAATAGAGCTCGCACCGCATGTATATGACCATGGACATCCCGGATACCAACTACAGCCGTACCTAAAAGCATAGTAGATCCCTTGTGGATACTATTGCTAAGTGGTGATGAAATGGTAGAACTATGAGTTACTGGACCCACTTCATTCACGCTAGGCTGGATAGCCGATAAATCATGATGATGAGCACGGTTATCTACAAAATTAATATGTAATTTGGTATGATGGCGCTCGTGGCAAATGCGACAGTCAGTCTGTGACTGGCATTTGCTTACCGAACGAAAGCGTAAACAATTAAAACATAATTGGTTTTTTATCACAAATTCCTTACGTTGTTCCGGTGTCATCGAATTAAATTTATCACATATATAGATGTTGTGTTCCCCCTTACAACATGAACATGAATATGAAGTGAGAACAATAAAAGATTTGCTAGGCCGAATATGTGAAACGCATGTACTGCTAGACACTATTCCCTTAGTGCCAGAGACAGTTTCCAATACCCTAAGCTGAGTTTCCAAGAAGCTAAGCAAATTGTTAAATGTTGGAATATCAGCAAGTGCTGATGATGATGATGATGATGTTTTGCAAAATTCCAACTCAAACTTTCCCCGCAAGTCAATGGGCAACTTCCTTATGATAATGTGTAACAAAATGAAACTCCAAGAGTCAGTTTCAAACCCTAACGCTGACAAGGCTTGTATATTTTCCTTTAAGCAGTTAACTAACCTTCGCAATCCTGAATTGATTTGATTAGGATTTAGAGAACATACGGCTAGGATTGACTCCAAATGCCTATCTGCTATGAGTTTCTTATTCTCATAACGCTCCTTTAAGAGGCTGTAAGCTACTTGATAGTTAGTTTTAGAAAGTTCTAAATGTTTGATTAAGTTTAGCGGTTCCGTTTTTAATATTGATAACAAGTAATGCATTTTTGGCACGCCACTGATTTTACAATTGTTATGAATTAGACTATCAAACATTGCAATGAAATTAGGACAATCTGTATAAGATCCTGAAAATTGAAAATTGCTGCAAATAAATTTTAGGTAAACTAAATTGTTGAGATTTAACTAATTTTTTTTTTGATTAGTTGATTGTGTATATGACTCAGAAACAGAACCTAAACTATCTGAAATAACTTGCACTGAATAATACTTGTCATAAAACTCTTCTAGTTGTGTGTCAATCTCGGATTCCAAATCACTATCTGAACATTTTGATCTTAAATAGTTATAAGCTCCCTGAAAATCACTTTTATAATTGTTTATTTCTTTAAAACGCACTTTAAACATCGCTAAAGTGTTAGGATTAGATTGAGAATCCAAACTAATTTGAGTTGCTAAGTTGTACAAGGTTTCCAAAAGATGTTACATAAAAGAATAGGGAGAAACGTTCGGAAACTTTGATTGACAAAAATATAATTTAACTTATTACCGAACTTATTACTTTTGACCAAACAAAAACGATTCTTCAAGTAGCTCCCTCTTATTCAATATTTATCTAATTTATAAAGTAGGAGACCATGATGGACAAAATCAATGTTTATATTAAGTCATAAGCAAGGGCTCATATCGAGGACAACGCCGGTAACTGGCACCCGATTATTAAGAGTCTCTGTACTTTGTTTCACTAGATTAAAACAAGCTGAGGAAGTTGTACTATTTTTACGAAAACAGAACTGCACATTTGCTAGGATATTTTGCCTTGTAGTGAAATTCTGAAGTCTTTTTAGCGTGGCTTTCTCATAATTTTTTGAAAAAATTGGGGTAAGAGTGATAGTTCGATAATCCTAACATCAGCTGTATATCCTTTTTTTACGTGCATATCTATATTGAAATTAAAAGTACTTACTAAATGTTTACAATATTTGTTGGACTTTACAATATCAAAATCTGAAGTTAGAACATATTTTTGCTTTGCATATTTTATAGTAGATACTACGACTTTTTGTTTCAATGTAAATAACAATTGTAATCCTATAATCATTTGAAAACTTAATAATTGATTAAATTTATAATGATTATAATATGAATGTTTAGTAATATCATGTATGCCAATGAATTTACAATTTGAATATTTTTTTGCAATTAATTTAATGTTTTTATTTAACATATTTTCATTTAAAAATGGATTGTATTGAACATCCTACTAATATTGTAAATGTGAAAGTTTGTGGGTATGGATGGATGTTTGTTACTCTTTCACGCAAAAACTACTAAACGGATTTTTAAGAAATTTGGAATAGTAGTAGTTTAGGTTCTAGATTAACACATAGGCTACCTTTCACCCCGAAATAGTACAGTGTTCCCGTAGGATAATGTTTTTAATGAGCGCGGGAAAAAGCTTGAAATGTTATAAATGAGTTTGTTTGGTTGTTACACTTTCACATTAAACTTCTTAGCCGACTATCATGAAATTTGGTAGAGACATAAAGTAAGATAACGGTGAAGGACGTATGCTACTTTTTATCGCGGGAAAATATATCGACTTAAGTTTTCACAGGATTTAAGCAATTCGTTACTGCGCGCCCATTGTTTGACAATTCCTAGAATATCGTAAGTTTCCGTTAAATTATTCTTGTAACGCTCTTGCTGATAATATAATTGTGATGACAGTCCTCAAGCCTGGTTATCACCTATTTTTCTTTTTGCTCTCTTTGTCAGAAGAAGTGTCCAGTTTTTCCGGGTATTTATAATAATTATAATTGGATGATAGTGACCTGCACTGCACCTGCACTGGATAGTTTGCGGTTTATATTTTTTGATATTTTAGTTTTCTGGATACAAGAAGATAAAGAAAGTAGTTTGCGATTGGTGGTGGTGTAAAATTCTAGTTGTTTATCTTTTTCTGAATTGTTTGCGTAGTTTAATAATCCCTTCGTGTGCTACGGAACATTCCAAATACAAAATTTGCTACTTCAGCTCTTGTAATTCACATAAAGTATTTTCTGTAGGAACGATTAGAGATTTTTGGGATGATGTTCCTTCAGAAAAACTGTGGTAGATATCCTCCAAAATTATATCATTTATATTTATATATTTCCTATTCGTTGTTCGTGATTTTCTAATAGTAGCATTATTATCATCCAAGTCTTCCATACCAACGTCCTCCAGGCTCCAGTAGTGAAATTTATAATTAATTTATATAGCGCCTTCTAGTGACAAGTGTTAGAACTTAAAAAATCTATAGATCTTTGCGCATGTTTATCGCGATGATGGAAGATAGTGTCAGCTTATTCCACTAGATTACAGTAGTTTGTATGGAAAGTTTGAATTTAACGACTTGCTTGATAAATATTTTTAGCCAAAATTAGCAACATCACTTAAAGTTAATTACGCACTAGGCTGGGACCACCGTGCCCAATAGGGGTACGTATTAGGCAGAGACCACCGTGTCCAATACCTGCCTGCCTACCACACATATTGGGCTCAGGCTTCTCTCCTGCCAGTGGTTCCACTGTGGTCTCTGCCTAGCACGTTCCCCTCGCACTAGGCAGATACCACCGTGCCCGATAGGTGTACGCACTAGGTAGATACTACCGTGCCCCAGTACCAGCGTCGACCACCACCGAGCCCAATATCTGGGACAGGCGAAGATCACAGCAAATCTATAACCCGCTTCTCGCCCTCGCAGGAATCCTTACGTGGCGGGGTGCCACCCACATCGCCGTTAATAATGGAATTTATATTTAAATCGTTTTCAATGGTGTTATTTCGTACTCGCCACGCTGCCGAGACGCCCCACGCGCGGTGCGCCCCCTGTACAATGCACCGTACCGATCGATACCCCCCCTCACCTACCCCGCGTCGGTTACAAAAACCGGCGCAATTACTTTTAGTGCGCCCGGAGTATGACGTGGGGCAGCCCTATTGCCCAACACGTCAGTCCCGTGCCTCTTTCCCCCCCAACATCAAAAGTCCGGGGCCCGGTAACCTAACCTAACCTAACCCCCCCCTATCCCTGGTCGGTTGTGTCCGTGGTCAGCAAAAGCGGCGCGTGCGGGAGTGGACCCATACACGCTTCCTGGTCCCCGGACCAGGACCCCACGCGTCGTCAGAGTTGACCGCAGGTCTTGGCCGCCCACGGCCTCGGGTTTCCTCCGCGTTCTGCCGCGGGGGGTCTTCCCTAAAAACTGGTTTTATGCGCCCAGTACTCGTACTGGGCGTGCCATCCCACCCCAATTAGAGGGGCTCTAGCCCCTGGTATTGGTTCCCCGCCCCTTTTCAGGGGCCCGGCGCGAGAAGACGTACTTAAAAAAATTTCGTACCTACTCGGTCAATTGATAGTAATGAACAATTTTATACAAAAAAAATTTAAAAAAATACTCTGTACATTTATCTTATATCTGGCCGCTTTGAACATTATTCATAAAAATAATGTAGGAGGAACTTCAAAGGATTCTGTCCTCTGATAAGAATTACTAAGAAGATAAGTAACTCCTTTCTTACTTTATATTACACAATAAATAATATATTAGATAATTTAACTGGCGCTGTTTCGACGAAACATTGCAAGCGTTATTGTGCGCCACTTTTCCGTGAGGCCGTGGCATTTCTCCAGTCGAGCCAACTCATTCGTGCATGTTTGCACTCCGACGTAGTTGTATTATGCCTTAAATTCCTGACAAGAAGAGGATTAGAAAAACGCGTAGGCGTTACATTTCATTCAGATATGAGCATTCACAACCTACATCGTACACAACTTTTGTTTTCTTTAATATTTTAAGAAGTACCTACTACCTTCGTGCACTTGTGTTATGTAAATGCCAGTAAAAAAGGCGCGAACAGCTATAACATTGTATATAAGAGGGAATTCAATCAAAAACAAAAAATCATATGAAATGTTGCCAAGACAAGACCATAATATGGTTCGCATTTGTCAGATAGTTATATACGGAAACCGTTGTTTTTTTTTTGCACGTCATAAAGAAGTAGAAAAGTAGAAAAATGAAAATTGCCGAGAGAAGATTGTCAGAAACTTGTATACAGAAAACGTTGTTTTTTTACACATCGTACTTACAAAACGAAGAACCGAGAGAAATTAACAAGGTAGTCGTACGATTTATTCTTGATAAAATGTCGGTTGGGTTGGTCGGACATTTACTTAAAAGTTATTCTCCGATTTCGTCAAAATAATTTTCCTTAAGAGTATTTAGCATGACCTATTCGCATGGAATGTTTAAAATTTCTACTTAACCACTTTGGAAGTCAATTATTCGAAAATGGATTACTTAAAAAAAAAATTGTATGAAAACCCTTTTGGTGATATCAAATATGATTACATACAATAAGTAAATACCCTGGCAACCATTTAATTGCTGTTGATTCTAGATAAATTTTGGACCATCAACTTTCATGGACCATCAACAAAATGTTCATTATTACAGAAGTCAGAAGTGTGGATGGACAGACAGACACACATGCAGTCAGATAACAGACGGACGGATGGGCAGAGCGAAACTATAACGGTTCCTTAAAGTACTTCGGAACCCTAAAAACTGATCATCCTACACGTTTTATTATAGTTTTTCTCCAATTTATTTCAAGAAATAGCCAACACATCTATAGGCTAAACGGCCTACAGTTATCATAAATCGTGTCCTACGTTTTATGAAACCAATCTAACTTGGACAAACATTTCGACGCAATTTAATGAGATTGTGAAAGCCCAGATGAACTTTAATTACTATGTCTCTTATGAAAAGAATTTTTGAGATCGATTTCGAGTATTCTGTGACCTACATTTGGTGAAAATAGATATTCGTGTCTAATAAATATTGTAAAAAATTATCTAAAAAAGGTAAGCTGATGATTTCAGGCATAAAATATACTATAGCCAACGATTGAAGTAACTCAATTAATGAAATACCTATACGCACACCCAATAGTAATGTATTCGATGTTGCTGAGTCGAAACTCGAAACCATGTGGTTTCGAGAATAAAGATGTTTTATTCTTAAGTTAAACACGGAATTATAATAATAATTAAATTCTGTTCTACCCTATCAAAAAGTGTTCACGTCAAAAATCATGAATAAAAATATTATTTTTGTCAGCATAAAAATAATCACCCATGTGAAAATATTTTCGCGACCAATTTGATATCTGTCAGTCAATCAATTATGGAAGCGCATTTTATTAATTCACTGTGAAAAAGCCGATTTTAAAATGACGAGCTTTTACCTGCGGCATCACCGGCACGGTACGGCACGGTATTCCACGAGTAATAAATAATAATAATGCGGCCAGCCGCAACCACCGAAATGTATACCGTCGCTTACATACATTTCGGTGGCCGCCGCGGCCTGGCCGCTGCGGCTGGCCGCCAGTGAGCGCTTAGGCTATGGGCCTGTTTCACAATAGGCTAGAAGACAAATTTTTTTATTTCATAAATGAATAGTACTCCTAAATATGAGTAAATTCTCAGAAGAAACAGTATATCAAAAGTCAATATTTTCAAAGGTACAGAGATTTGTATACAAAATTTCGCAAGTCTCGTGAAATTTCTCCATACTAAAGTCGTACCTAGCTGTGACGTCACGCCTAGTTTAAAGTGTATGAAGTATTATATAAGGCCGTAGGAACATATTTGTAAATATCTCCGATAATTGTGTGTATAAGTTCATACTTACCATAATAAATGTTTTTCTATATGATGTTCCTAAGTAAACTAATGATGGCGGTTTCGTTTACTGGTTTTGCAAAAAAAAATTAAACGTTTTTGTACTTTTTAGATGTATCTAATTACTAAACTACACATAAAATCTATTTTTTTTACATCTCCAAGTAGTAATGCCTCAATATATCTGAGTATATTAATGAAACTAAATAGTTTAGATGTAGTCATCATCCCTATTGCCTAGTAAGTGTTGAATCCGGAAGTTTTGTCGCTGCATACTGTATACTGAGTGACAGAGACAAAACTTGCCAATAAGCTATCTGACACTAATCAGTAGATTGTAAATCAGGCCCTTACATGATCCTTACTGTATTGTTTGTACTTTTAACCTTTTAGGTAAAACTTATTTTAATATTCTTTGTCTATTAAACATAGACAAAGAATATTAAACAATTCAAGTAATTATGTATGTCTGTCCCGTATCTGAGCACTAAAAAGCTCCCGTGAGTACAAGGGCTTAGCCCTTAGCCTTAGCCTTCTCACGATTTAAATTATTGTCAGTTGGGGCGAGATGGTATATGGCCTATGGGTAAAAAAGTCAGCGCTTTTCTAAAAATATGTAGAGAAAAATTTAATACGCCCCACTTACCTCAACTTACCTTAATTTTTATTGATATTATAATGATATAATTTCAGAATCCATTAAGTGGCATAGAAATACAAACCTATAAAATCAAGCTAAAGGTAAGACTGCACTAAGCGGCAGCATAGCGACGCGACGCGACACGTCCTTACTAATTATACCGCAATGAAGTGCCGCGTCACGTAGCTCCGCTGCCGCGTAGTGCGTTATATCTCACACAATTTCATACAAATAATATTTGGCCGTGTCGCGCCGCGTAGTTACGCCAAGTACGGTCCCACCTTTAAACTAACAATTCCAAAATATCCATGAAGACTAACCTGTGTGGACAGCATCAGAGCTCTTGTATAGTCAAAAGTATACGCGAACCAGGAGTCGTCACTGGGGCCGCATAACACCAGCAGGTTGGTGATGCCCAGCAGTGGGATCAGTACTAGCAGAGCTTTGGTCGCCTTCCTGTATTGTTCCGTTTCGAGGGTATTGGCGGACCGGAGCTTCGTGATGAGTACCTGGAGGGGGAATTAGATATTATATATATATATATATATATATATAATATGGTAATAATAATATATATATAATAAGGTAATCCTAACACTTGGTATGATGATGATCATCATCAAAAGTATTTGAAACCATAATTTGATTGTGTAATGTTTGGAACACCAGTAGACCCTTTCAGTTACTAATACGAGTCTTGGTAATGGAGTCCCGTTTTACCATTGGGGTACAGAACCCTAAGGATTAGTAATGATAATATTCACGTCGATTAGTCCAGCTGGCGTTTAAGTCTTTCGACTCTATTTATATGGACTAAAGTGTTATCTTATATGGCAACAGTTTTCAGTATTTTCTTATCTTAAGACTGGTGTTCAAGAAAATAGCTCCCGCCTTACTATTCGAGAGAATGTAGTTGCAAGTATTCAGGCGCTCCAATGAATGTCGACAAACATTTAAAACAATCTATTTATCTAGGGTTGTCACTAAAACAGGATTTTCTTTTTTTCCAATTCTTTTAGAACTTTGATAGACTTGAGAATATTCATTCAGTGTGCCGAGTCCGAGTTTTTGTACTCGCCGTGAAGAAGTTAACTACAGTTTGTATGATATCTAATTAGTTACTACTAGGAGCATTGTTTTGATGCCATAAAGAAGTTATATAAATAAAAATTTTAGTTAACTTCTTCACGGCACACTGTTCATCTTATTATTTTAATCTGATGCCAAGCTTATTATTGTGTTTACAAGAACGATGGTAGAAATTAACCGAAATCAATTTAATTCAATTCATTTATTTCTTGCAATTGTAGGTATACATAATGATGTTACATAGTAATAATATTAGTTCTTAGTTTACGATTAGCCTTAAAGGGGTGCTGAAGAGTAAATTCATACAGTCATTTTATTACACTAAACTTATCATTGAATTATAATTTATCACATTATATAATATTTATTAAATTATTTATATTAAAGATGCATAAGTTTTACTATACAACTCAGAACATTAATGGCCTTTTTGCTTATTTCAATAATTCGTCTCAATATTCTTTAAAAGTCTATGTATAGTGTAAAATAGCATTTGGTTTTTAAATAATCTTTTAGTTTACGTTTAAATATTTTTTAAATTGTGTATTCATTTTAATTTCTTATGTTAACTTGTTGTATATTTTGGGTGAGGTACAAACTACACTTCTTCTCTCAATTTCTGAGTTAGCTTGTATTGCTGATAACTTATTTTTATGTCTAGCAGAGGAACATGGTTCATATCTATCTAGATTTTGTGTAACATATAGAGCACATTCATAAATATACAAAGATGTCACTGTTAATATTTTTAAATGTGGATTGCACGTGTCCCTTCTGCATATTGCAGATTGCCCTAATGCATTTCTTTTGATCCCTAAATACTTTCAATAAATCCGTAGTTACCCCAAAACATGATGCCGTATCTAATATTGGATGAGATATATTCGTGATATGCCGTTAATAGCGTCGACAAATTTATTATCGCTTTAAGTTCATATAAGACATATTATGCGGTTTGATTAATTTTTTTACTTAAATGTTCTATATGTGGTTGCCATGTCAATTTACTATCAATAATTACACCTAGAAACTTTTTTGTATCAATCTCATTTATGTGATGTCCGTGGTTAATGTCAAGTTTATTTTTTGTAGATGTTTTAGTTTTATAAACATTTAATGTTAACTTATTACTTTCTAGCCATTCTAAAGTTTGTACATATTGAAATTAATATTAGATTCCATATTATTTATGTATTAACTTTACAACAATATAATTTTGGCCATCTGCTGTAAGCTACATAGTGGACTGCAGCCTCATCTTCTCCAGATACCAGATGTCCAGAATTAGGGGCTTAACTGGTCGATGACAAAGGTGATGTTAGTGAATATAACTCTTACACACTTACCCACATTATCCTAATCAGGAAGAACAGGTTGAGTGCCAGGCCGATGAGCGCCGGCGCCTTGTGGATCCAATCCACCTGGTGCTCGTGGATCCAAAGACACATCTTCGTCTCGCCGGTTATCGCCAGCTGAAAAATATTTTGAGTTATTAAAAATACACATTACAATATTATTTATTACACTACTCAATAAGTAGGTATTAGACATTGAATTACTTTTTATTTACCTAAAGGCAACACGACTTAAAAATATGTTATTAACTTGGTTTAATATTTAAAAAAAAATCAACCGAAACTGAACGAGACCGCCTGTCTTGAGTAAAAAAAGACTTTATTTTTAATTTTATGCAATCAATAAGACTTACTATAAGCAATCAATTAAAACGTGTTTAATTAAAACAGGTTGCAAATAAAATATAACAATTGAATACATAAGATGAAAAAAAACCTAAATGCAGTTGGCAACCCTATGCTTCTTCGCAGTGCCTGCTGCAGCACTTGTGTGTGAGCTCGGTCATAAAACGTGCTCTGAAAGAATTGCTTTGATCGGAAAATATGACTGTAGTCGTTCACACGATTTCTTATACAGCTAAAGACTTAATAGGAATTGTGACTGGTTTTTGAAGATGAAATGAATTGTTTCGGTAAAATTTTGATTATCTGAAGCGTAAATGTAAGCACAAAAGCCAGGTATTTTATTGAAAGCGTGCCAAAAAATATACAGTGGCACACTAAACACACAGTAGTTTATATTTATACTTTTTAAATTTTCAAGCTATGTTGAATTTTCTCTCTTTTTTTTTCTTTAAATATTTGAAATATAATATTATTTATGTAATTAGGTTTTTAAGGGATAACTTTCAAGTTTTTTATTATTAAGATATCATAAGTGTAATAAATACAATATCTTATACTATGCAGCTGTATGAACTACTACGTCAGAACTTGTGTTCGCTCATTAGGTATATTATAGGGACTTTATGTTTCTACTTCCTGTCAATAATGGCAGGCTGTACTGAACATAAAACACACTTATGCTTGAAGAAATAAATATCATGTTGTGTCCAAGTGAAATTATACTTCAAATATTATTCTATGAGTCGCGAACTAGAAATAAATAATAAGAATCATTGTCATAATATTTATAATAAATGATTATATTATACAATTATGACACAGTTATTCATTTTAAAGAAAATAAATCCATGTTGCCAGGGCGCAGACTGGGTCAAAAATGTTAAAACAGCATTTTCTAAGTCGCCCGAAATTGCTATTTTCTAACTGGACTATGTTTTTAATATTCTTATTAGAAACGAATAAAATGGTCGTATGAATATTTTCGATAAAATTTATACTTTTGGAGCTATGAACATTTAAAGTTAAAAAAAGGGTACTTTCAATCCATGATGTGTCAACAAGTGTCTTCAATAAATTTTATTAAAGCAATACCTAGACTGTCGTGACTCATCATGTCAAGTGAGCGCTCGCTCTTACCGTCAGGAAATATTACAATACGACGAATGTCAGAAGTATGTTAACTTCAGTTAACTTGGTTTAACATTGAATTTCCTGGATTGTATCTACTAGCTTACCATAAAATATATGACTATAACACATGTTTTATCTATTCTCAGCCAACAAAATATATTAAACAATATACCGATGTGCTATAGTTTCTGGAAAACAGTTTCCCTATTTCGCTAAAGTAGAAAACACAGCTTGTGTGAAACAAAAGGTTACTTTCTTTTGAAATTTTGTCTACCGGCAAATTAAAAGAGTTTCTGTAGAGTATGAAGAATATTGGATTCTTGTGAACTCTCCGTCAATGGATTCTTGAGAAATAAAAAAAAAACTAAGCATTAGAACATTATTAACATTATTATTAAAGAGACTTTATAATTTTTTGCTCGGTTTGGCTGCCATCGGCTTTAAAATATTTTATTACAGTTATTTTAAAATAGAAAGTCGCTTCGTCATTTTAAATTGATAACCTTTTCATTCTATACAAAAGAAATCCATACTTTGTAATTTACGCCTACTTTTATAAATATAATTATAATTTTTTAAATAAAAACTACATGTTTCCGAGTATGAAGAGTAAACATATTAGAAATGCTATGGGTAATAAATCCAGACAGTGACCAAATAAAATAAACCTTATTGCCACGCATTAAGATTCATAAACACGCGAAAATGTTGAAAAGACTTTTTATGCTTTTTCCAAATCAATTTTTTGTGTTATTTTTTTATTTAATTTTAGATGGTTATATCCGCTGTTTGGGTATTAAAACAAACAACATAAGCAATTTAGGAGCAGAAAAATGATCCTAAACACGACCTCTTTTTGTAAATTTTAGGTGAAGAGGTTCTGGAAAATAATTTTTATTATACCAATAATCATATTTTTTTATATGTTATAACCGACGTTTAGATGAAGAAGTTACTCTATTTGTGACAATTGTTGATTTTGTAGGATTTAGTTTCATTTTTTTCAGACAAAAAGCCAATTTATATCAAAGGACCATGCAAAATGCAGGAGTGGGGTTTTGACAGTAATTGGAATTTAATTTTTTATTGTTCCACCCCATCTTCGCACGGGTACGATGTATTATAAATATAAAGCTTCCTCTTGAATCACTATCCATGGCTGAAAACTGCATATATTCCGTTGCTTAGTTTAAAAGATGTAAGCGAACAGGGAACTGAGCGACTTAATTTCATACTGTTGGACACAGTAGAAAATTCTCTAGTCTTCTTTTTTTTTTTGCATATTTTTACTAATAGTAAGCCTTCTTTAACAGAATATCACTGAAAATCTTTACACATATTTTAATTAATAATAAGTTCCAATTACTGTCCAAATCCCACTCCTGAGTTCAAATATCACCATACTAAATAATAATCAATCACCATGGCAAGAGCTATTAACTGAGATGGGTTTGAATTCTGTTGGTGGGTGGGGACACTGGCCATACAGTTTTTTGCATGGTCCTTTGTAAACGCGCCCTGCTGTTTGTCAAGATTAGTTGAGAACTGATAATTATATTCATGTATTCCAAGTACCCTGAAGCAAGTACCGAAACTAATTCCGACACAGACAAAACATATCGCTATCACACAAAACTTGCCCCATCCGACAAAGACAACACGTGGACACACTTTACGTAGGGGAACCATGCTTCGGCATGAATGTGACGGCTCAGCTCCGATTACTATCACGACCTCACAGAAAACCAACGTGAAATAACTTTTGCCTTGTGTTTCGCCAAGCGAATGAGGTTATCGGAGGTGGGACCCAAGGTGGGTTGGGTTGGTGATTTTATGAACTTGTTAATCCTCTGCTAGTGCGTGTGTCCCCGGGCGGCGGTAATAGCTTACCATCAGTAATCCTTACTTACTTACGTAAACTTACTATCCGTCTGCTCGTTTTCTGGTCCATTTCATAAAATAACTATAGATAAAAAATATAATCCGACTACGTTAAATATATAGACACTGTATATTGACACTGTATTCATTAAATTCGGGTCAGTAGTTTATGCGCTTCGATGAAACAATTATATTGCATTACATGCAGTAAAACCATGTTGCATGATGTCGGCAATCTTCATTTTTCCAGACGATGTATGAAAAACGACGATTGCCGAAAGACATTGAGACCGTTGTCGTACTGTTCATAAATAAATACATAAAATCATTACCCTTCCTTTTGTCTTCGCCGTGGTGGGGTTAAAATAGCGCTATCCCACATTACTAGCGTCCATAGATATAAATATATAGATAGATAATAGATATACTTACCCCATCCGGGCCTGTAGATGGTACAACAGAGACACAACATCTAGCTATCACCCATATGATGATAAACACCGCGGGTGCCCCTGAAATGGAATTACTCGTATTATTGTTATTAATATTTATTAATATTAATATTAATATTAATGTGTCATTTATTAATATTGCCGTTATTTGTACAATGTCTTCTCATTACAATAAAATACGCTGATTGATTAAAATATTCCTACTTAGAACAGACCTCAGATTAAAACAGACGTTTTTAATGAACATATTAAGTCTAGACAGAAGGCATTGAGTTCGATTTTGGAACGAAGTTCCTTATGGGGCGATGCGGAGTGGTACCATAGCCGGGAAAAAACGTTCGTAACGTAAGATTTTTATGTATAGTATTTATTATTTTCTTTATACCTCAAATAAAACTTAAAATTAATATTTTTATAATAAGGAACTTCGTTCCTATCCGGTGTCCCACGACACCACACGGCTATTTTTTATATGTTATAGATTATACTGTAGGCTTTTGGTGGAAATTCATGATACACAGTAATGATGCACATAACTTCTTGCACTTTTTCCACTTCAATAGGTATTTTATATTAATTTGAATATATTTTCATCGTCATTATTTTTTACCATGGCGTTAATATCCGTCACTATTATTTCTATTACGAATATGTATATACCTATTAAGAACCTATATATACGTAAAAACATACCTACGTAAAAACTAAGGATAACATATTTTTATCTTCAACAGTTTCATATAAAACTAGCTGTCCCGACAAACTTCGTACCGCCTTAGAATTAAGTTTATTGTTGTACTGACAGCAGTGTCATCTACCGGTTCAAATTGCAATTCTAAAAAAAATAATCATGAAAATAGGTCCAGCCATTTAGAAGGACTTCAATTAAAAGACAAACACAGAAGATTTTTATACGAGTATATAAAGATTAAAATAAAATCACCGATTGCTTTGATTTAGTACACAAAGATACAGGAGAATGTGTATAATAATGATTTTCCTAGTAATTAATAAACGCAGCAAATCACTGTTCAGTGCGTACTTCACACACTGAACATTAAGAGAGAGCTTCACGTAGTACGTTATATAATGAACGTTAATAACACATACGATGTAATGTAGGAAGGAATTTACTGCGGGATACCGCGACATTATGAAGACAATGTACAGATAAATAAATAAATAAATATCTATGGACGCTTCACACCACGTCAATCTGGCCACGTGCTAAGTATCCGTAGAACTTGTGTTACAGGTACCAGAACACGGGTATAATATACTTTATTTAATACTTTTATACTATACATATATTTAAGATTTTTATTATATTATACACATATTTAATACACATCCATGACCCAGGAACACAGAAAAACTTTTTGTTCCTTCGGCGGGATTCGAACCCGCGACCCCCGGCTAGAGCACCAACGCGCTGAACCACTGAGCCACAGAGGTCGTCAAATGCTGTAGATAGCAGCATAGTTGATTTATTAAAAATGTTGATTTAGGGACAGCAAAAACTGAGTAAAATATGGATATGGAATAAATAAATAAATACCCACATAACCTACAGTTTATACACATGCCAATTAGACCTAATACCTACGTCCTACTCCTACTACCTACACATACAAACTACATTATATACTACCTACATATATTTGTTTGTTTGTTCGCATTGAATACGTTCCGAAACTACGGGCCGATTTTGATGTAATTCGACCCAGACATAACCAAGGGGGTAAATATAGAAAACTTTTTGTCGCGGCAAAACATACAACGGCTTCCGCGTGTTTTCTTTTTGAGCGCACGAAGTCGCGGACACCATATAGTAACATAAAAAACAACAGCTTACGTTCATAAAGTTACATTTCCAAGTGAATTGTATTGTAACGATTCTTGCGTATTTTAGTTCTTACTTCTAACGTCTCCCTAGATTTTGTTGCTAACCGTAGTCCGTACACAATGTTTCATGTGTAATGAAACGCAAACTCACCCCAGCCGATAGTGGTGTACACCTTCAGCTTGATGTTCTCCGCCGTGAACGTTTCCACCACCAGCATGTATAGGTAGAGACCTGGAACAACATATAATTTAATATTATTGAGTTGAATTTTTGGTCCACATTATTGTGCGTTGAATTTTCCACTTAAAAGTGAGCAGATAGTAAGTGGGTAGTTCGTAACTATGTTTATCAAATTATTTGGCATCCTCTCTTCACTTGTAAAACGTCGTAAGGAAACCCGAGATACGAATGAACTATTGGCGAGTCATTCCTCTGAACTAGGCCGACTGTGTTTAGCGGATGTGCTGGGCAAGCACAAGGCACTATCACAGTATAAATTATGCACAGTAGCGTAACTGAGCCGTGTCCTTGAAAGTTTTACCTACGATGGAGCGTAGCCGAGCCCTAGGGCTGGGATATCCACAAGGAAGGCGTTTTTTTTTTTTTTTTTCATCCCCCTAACATAATCAGGGATTGTTTTTTATCTTTTTGTCTTTTTCTTTTGTTTTCTTTTACATTTTTAATTAATCTTAGATCTACTTTTTATATCTATATACATTTGATTATTTTCTTGCATAGTAATACTATGCACTTGTCGATTTTTTCATTAAAAAAGATAACAATCTTAATTTAAACACAGTAAATACAATAATCCAATAAAATAATATTCAATAAATTTAAATTCAAATTTAAAATGTCAATGAAATAATCAATAATTAATAAGTATACAAATAAAGTTCAATTAAAATGTCAAAATAATACAACGGCACACACATTTAACTTAACCCTACTATCACAATCAAAACTTAATCTAGAGCCTACACTAGTATCACACCAATTTATCACAGTTAATTTTGTTCACATACACAGTAATTTCCTTACAAAAGGAAAGGAAAATTTCCCTCCTTTTTCCCCCCAGGATGGAAGACAGGTTCTCACGCGTGATCGATATGCCCAATTTTTGCTCAGTATCATATCTACTGCTAGCAAAAATCGGGCACTCGATCAACAGGTGAGGAACCGTCTCCTCAACTCCTGGCTGACATGAGCACGACGGGTCCTCCTTCAACTTGAATCTGTTCAAGTAGAAGGCGAACCCGCCGTGTCCAGTCAGTATCTGTGTAGTGTGGTGCGTTATGTCTATCTTGTTGACTACTTTGTATGCAGCAGCAGCGCTTGGGAAAAAGAGCTTCGTGGTTCCGGCCGTCCCTCCCAATTCGTATCTCCTGTCCCATTCCTCAACCGTATCCTCTCTTAAGATACGCTTGTCGAATGAAACAGGACACAGATCGTAGTCAGGCTTCCTTTTCAATCGCAGCGCGGCCTCCTTGGCTAATTCGTCAACCCTCTCATTCCCTCTCAACCCTGCGTGTGCCTTAAACCAAAACAGGGAGACCTCCCGCCTCTGCGATGCAGCTTTTCGGAGGGCCTCCCTTGTTTGCACTGCCAGGGGATGACGGGAACTAAGGGTGACTGCCTGGAGAGCCGATCTGGAATCGCTAAGGATACCGACCTTCGCCATTCCACTCTTGCAGGCTATACTTACTGCTCTCTGGAGCGCTAGAAGCTCGGATTGGTAGACGGTACAATACGGCGGCAACGCAAGCTTGACGGCCTTCGTCTCGACCTCACCCTTCCATACGGAGAGTGCGGCTCCGACTCGACCCTCAATCTTGCTGCCGTCCGTATAGATCCTATGGACGTGGCTGTTAACCACGTCTGCATACGAGTCCTCGTCTACCAACCCGAACCTCAGCTCTGCCTGCTCTGCCGGATGTGGGTCCTCGATCGCTAGAGCCATTCGCTCCACCTCCCTGTCTTTCAACGCCGGGTGCGGTACTCCCTTCTTGATCTCATAGAGCCTCGAAGCTTCGAGCATCCTGAGATCAAGAGGGAGTATCCCAGCCAACAGCATTGCAGAGTTCAGGGAGACGGTCCGATATGCTCTGCAGATCTTCTGGGCAAAACCCCGTTGGACGGAGTTGAGCCTTTTCTGGACCCCCATCTTTTCCACGGTGGGTGCCCACGCTGCCGATGCATACAAAATAGTCGGCTCTATCACGGCCATATATATTGTTTTTACTATCTGGGGGTTAAGCCCCCAACCTACTCTTACAGCCTTTGCGAGCTGCTTATATCTCGTTATTGCTTTGCTACATGCATTGCTAACGTGGGTGTTAAACGTGAGTGCGCTGTCAATCGTTAAGCCCAATATTTTTATATGGTCATAATATTTAAGGTCGACACCCCCCATCGAGAGTCTTGGCACGTCGAATTTTAGTCTTCTCGTGGAGATTAGGGCACACGTTTTTTGGGGGGCAAAATTAAGCTTATTTAGCTCCCCCCATTTCCTAATTTTCTCCAATACACCATTCGCTTTTCTTTCGATATCGAGAGCCGTTTCTCCCTCGAAAACTAAGACAATGTCGTCGGCAAAAGCTTGATTAAAAACACTCATTTCCTCTAACATCCATAGCAGGGGGTCCAACAAGAGGTCCCACAGGATAGGTCCACCTATGGACCCCTGCACGCACCCCTTGTTGGTCTCCCTGCTCACTTCCATACCAGCATACCTTACACTCACTCCTCTTTCACTCAGGTAGCTGCTGATCACCCGCCTCAGATTCCCCGGACACCCAACCTCAGCTAACCTAACCTTTATGGCCGGCCACCAAGCACTGTCGAAGGCCCCCTCTATGTCCAGCGACACCACGACAGAAATTTTCTTCTCCTCCCTCTGCTTTCTGACGTGGTTCACCAACCTATAGAGGGCGTCTTCGGTGCTCCTTTGGGGCATAAAACCATACTGGTTAGGGCTAATCTTGGGCAGCAGGTAGAATCTAAGTCGGGCGACCAGCATCTTTTCGAAGATTTTGCCGAGAACAGGCAAGAGGCCGATCGGACGATAGGCTTTTGGTACCCGGTACGATTCCTTGCCCGGCTTCCTTAGCACCACCACAGTCGCCCGCTTCCACTGTTTGGGGAAGTAGGCGACGGTGAGGCACCTATTCAGCAGAGCAAGGAACCATTCCGGGTCACATTCCACAGCGCGTTGGCAGATGTCCAACGTGAGTCCATCCGCCCCGGGGGCCTTTTTGGGGTTGAAGGACCTTACGGCTCTCTTCAACTCCTCCATGATGAAAGGAGGGTCGTCCGGACCCGCCGGCGGTTCAGTGTCCAAGGACTCCGCCCGCCGGCGCGTTCGCCGATGACAAGGAAGGCGTTGACAGTGCGCAAGCGTCGCGGCACAACTAACTAAAACTCGTTATTGGTTCAATGCAGCGACAAGTCATGGCGGCGGCGCGGCGGCACGGCCCGCGGCATGACACTACATACTACTGCTATTTGAGGTTTCCTTAGCGGCCGTGTAAATGACGCGTATGTGTGCGTGCGCCAATTCGGGCGGTCTGGTATGAAGATGGTCTACTGAGTGCTAAGTGTGAGTTTTTCTTATCGGATTCGATCGTGAGCGCGTCTGGCGTTTACTAGGAGTTTGTATGTGATTTGTACAGCGCCACCTAGTTGTAAACGCGACAACTAGGTCAAATCATATACAAATTCCTAGTAAACGCCAAACGCGCTCACGATCGAATGCGAAAAGAAAAACTCACACTTCGCACTCTGAATATTATTTATATTGTAATACTACTGTATTTAGAGAGTGTTTTTTTCGTCTGGACAATACTGTAGAAATCATCCAATCAAGACCTAACTTTTTAAAGTTTTCCTTACTATTTCACAAGTGAAACGTTTAGCTAGCACATGCTTGTAACTGAAACTGAAAACTCCTTAAGGATTACAACCCTGAAAACCCCAATATCTAGTTTCATTCATCTTTAAAATTCGAAAAACAATAGATAATAGAAGTGGATACTCGAAACGGACGTTAAAGACCCTGACACATCTGAAATTTTAAAACAGATTGAAAAGGGTCAAAGTATTAAGCTTAAAGGGTAAAGGGTAAAGGGTAAAGGGTCGAGTTTATATATTTATAAATTATGTTTTCTGCAGACAAGGGTAATATTATTGTAAGTAGCTATGTAATCAAAGGATTCCGATGGTTTCTTTTGAAAATAACCCGTTGGTTCAAATATCTAATTTATTTGCGATAATACCTTTCTTATATTGGAAATGGTTTTGAGTATCCCTGATTCAATTTACGGATATAAATTATGCAAACATTATTATATTATGTTTGATTTTTAATACGGGATGTAATCGAAACAATATATATTCAAAGCCGGCGCGGCGTAGAGTAGTGCGAGGGTGTTCGTGCGTAGTGGGAGTTGTCAGGAAATGTAAAATTATTTTTTTTATCTATGCATACTGTCATTACACATTACATACGTAATATTGTGGCCTAACGTTGGGTAAAATATATCATTCGGATAAAAATACACCCTGTATTAATATACAGGTCAGTTAAATGATGGAGTTACATTGGAGCCTTTACACACAATCCATACTTGAAATCCTAGCGCAGCGCAGGCGCGGCGGCGACGCAGAAGTTGCGTAATGGCTCTAAGGCCCATTCTTATCTCTAAGACAATTCTCAAGTAAGTACTTGAGACGTTGCTTTCATTAATATACCGTACTTAAGTACAGCTGTAGGTACGGCGTATCAAGTGAGTGCGAACGTATTAATAAACGAGACTCGTTACTCAAGTACGCTGTCATTGCTGTCAAACTGTTACTTGAGACGCGGTTTCGTGGGTACAGTCAAACCTTGACTTAAGAACGGCTTGCTTGGGAATTGGGATACAGTACATTATTATTTGTGGTATTTTTGGGTGTGTTACAATTATGTAAATTAAAATCTAAATATTTATGATTAAACAAACTCAGAATTTACACTACATACATCATAAAAAAAGATGCTATATTGATACATGATTGATACTTATTCTTCTTTTTTTTTGGTAATCGAGGTTGCACTTTGAGGTTTGTTTTGCACCATTCTGCCAGTGTCAAGTATTTGTAGAAATATATTCGATTTTATTTAAATTTATTTATTTATTTATATTAAACGAATTAACTTTTAGATTTATATTAATTGACTTGATTTGACACTTGACAGCAGAACTTTTTTTCGCTGCCCAAAAAACAATCCTCATTATATGATCCCTTCCTCTTAAGATTCCTCGCCCTATCAACCTTAAATCTGTTCTGTGTTTTGTAAATACTCCTTTTACTGAAACTTTATATACATACTTTGGTACTGGCCCTAAATTTGTCTGTTCTAGGTTTTAGATTATTCAACAGACTTCCTCCTATACACCGTGCTCTTGTTTATTCATAAAACCCACTCATAAGGCAGAGTTTTCGTCAACACAACACATTGGCGAATCACTAAGGAGCCACTTTAAAGAATAAGAAGAAGAAGAACTTTTTTCGAATGGCAATGATCCGTATTCCGTTTTACGTAGTTGTTAAAAAAATATGGATAGTAATAAGCTGGACAGTAATAAATATTAATATATACGTAAAAATTAATAAAAATCAGTTTTTTTCAATATAAAGAATGCAGACTAAATTACATTTTTAAAAAGAAATATTGAAGGAATGTATAATCAATAAATCCGTTCTTTGTAGAAGTGTAAACGAAACGTTAATTTATTCGTTCTTTGTCGTGTAGATGACGCTTAAAAGTTGAGTAAGTGATCTCAATAACGTTATCAACTGAGAGGGTCTTGACATCATACTATGAATTAAAGACCGTCTTGAGAAGCTAATCGTTACTTGAGACTGTCTCAGCCAAGAAAGGTCTTGAGAACGAGTTTGAGAACGGTTTATTAATACGGGCCTTAGAGAGGGAAACAGTTCTCTAGGTCTAGAGAATTTTAAGCATTTATTAATTATAATAACTTGACACGTAATAAAAGTTAGAACCCCTTTTTAATGCAAATTGTACACAATGTACATGAATAATAATTTATATTATGAACAACACGAGTTGAAAATATACCCTCTTAACATTAGTATGAAATCCCATATAACGGTGTACTTTTCGCCTATAACATTAGTTTGACGTGGTTAGTTTTGTCAATTTCAATGGAAAGTAACTAACTAGGCATTATTAACGAAATTGAACCCACAATTAGCCCAAATTTAACCCAAAAATGATGTGGATCAATGGATGTCAATATAGGGCTGTTAGGGCTGACTGTTAGGTACACTAGCCAGTGTGGAATATCACATTTTTATAAATTAAATTTTAAAATTGCTCATTAAAGATACATAAATCTAAAAGACAAAGGTATTTAGATTGACGCGATTAAAAATCATAAGTAAAAAAAAATATTGGACATCTCTTTCTCGCAAAACGATTTGTTACGTCACAAGTTGCTACCGCCATACATGTTCTAATGACAAATGTATGGCGGGTGCAACTCGTGACGTCACAGGCCGATATATCGCTCTTCTTCATATTGTAAATTTAAATTGTTTGTATCTTCGTTATTTTTTAAGATATACGAAAATGGGTTCTAGATTGTTTATCAACATGTTGTCTAACATCGAATAAACGAAAAAAATTTTTTTTAAGCAACATGCCTATTGCAAACTAAATTCAATATCAACCCTAAGCTTGATGTAGGGTATGTACATTTTATATTACCGCGCATTAGATTTAGAAAACTTTAGTACTATCGGAAGCAACATTCCAAGAATCTGCAGAGGCGGATAACTGGCAGCAGCGCTACTTTATTCACTTTATTGGAATTTAATATGAAGTTATCCGTTCGGACCTTGAGGCATAAACTTTGAGACTTTGTAGAGGAGTCTAGATGCCTTTTAGTACTAGATTATTCTATTGGTCATTGAGATCGAAATATTCTTTACATATCATAATCGTCACCAGCTCACTAACTCGGGTCTTATCAATGTGATAAGTTTGACGCTGGGACTATATTATAATCCGGAATCTGGTGGGCCTGGGAAAATTTAGAGCACTGAAAATAGAACTCCGCGCTATTACAATAGAATTGAAAATCGGCGTGTCGAGTGTCGAGCTGTCATATATGACATTAACATTCTGTGTTTCATTTTCAGCGTTGTATTAGCGCAGAGTTCTATTTTCAATGCTCTGAATTTTCCCCGGCCTACCGGATTTCGGAAATTGGAAAAAATTGCCCCAGCCTTAGCCTACTACGGGTTGACAGAATGTACAGAATTCTAACCTTACCTAAAATGTCAAAATGACTTACTTTAATTGGTTAATGTGAACACGGCTTGAGCATCACTGGTCAATTTTGACATTTGCTCTGGCGACTCACTGCAGACTTAACGCTAATAAACTACAATAACTTCAACATAATATACTAACTGGAATTTAAAGCTATGATTAAACCATTTAAGCATTGACTTGTATAAATGTCACCTTAAAATTGTAAAACCCGTTAGAATTGTAATATAACTAACGAGATTGTAAAAATATGTGGAAAGATTCTTTGCTATATATTTATAATCTAACGAAAAATAATGTGTTAAATTATAAGCAGAATATTCTAGTTATATTACAATCTAGCGGTTGTTACTACAATTTACGGTAACATAAATAAATATTGATTTGTACATAGGAAAATTGAACTTTATTATGGTCAGGATCTCATCTTCCAAGGCCTAAATATTAAGTTTATTTTACAAAGTGAGCTTAAATATCAGGAAGGAATGAAGGCTACCTTCCACTAGCATCCAGAAGAAGTTGGTGAGGTAGAAGTAGTGCATGCAGATGACTAGCACCATGCACGACGTCTGCTCCTGCTGCGCCTCGTCCGACCAGTTCTGTATAGACAGACATAATAATTACTATTTGTATTATATACAATAATAAAAAAATAAAAAACTATAACCCGACTACTTAAATAATGTATATTACCCATTTTTATTAAAATACTACATAATTTAATAAAATATCTTACGAGACAATCTTGTATATATATAATATGTATTTAATCGTAGTTTCGACAACGGCTGCAAGTATTACCATGAAATGCAGGCTATGCAGGGAGTTTTTGGGAAGAAAAATCGATCTAGCTAGATCTTATTCCTGGGAAACTGCGCATTTTTAAGCAATATGTTTTGTCTTTCGTCGTGCGACAATATATCAATAATTTCGACTCTATTATGTCAGTCTGATTGGCAGATTGGTACCTATGCTTATGTATAATTTTTGCTTTGTTCAAATATTCGTTATGTATTGGTGGGTTCTAATCCCGGTCAGATAAATATTATTGTGATTCGTTTTATTTATTTACCTCGGTTGCCCACGTACTACATATTAATACGACCAGCAAAAATGGAGATGGGATCTCCATAATAAAAAGGGACAAAATGGAAAAGTGGAGAAAGACAGTAACAGACTGGTATCCAAGGAATGGAAAACGTAGTACAGGAAACAGCCAAAAAGATAGGAGGATGAGCTAAGATTCACAGCTGGCCCTCACTGGAGGAGAGTAGCCAGAGATAGAATGCAATGGAAGGTGCTAGAGGAGGCCTTTGTCAAAGGGCACGCTGAATTGAGAGACATATTTTGTAAAACTCACAAACATCAAAACAGTAACGACTACCAATCCTACTACTATTAAAATTGTGAAAGATTGTGAGGATGAATGGATGGATGTATGGAGGGATGGATGTTTGTTACTCTTTTACGCAAGAACTACTAAACGGATTTAGATGAATTTTTTTATGGTAGTAGTTTAAGACGCTAGAATTGACGGTTTCTCGTCAATCATACGTAAGCGTATCGCCTTATTGAGGTGCAGGGTTCGCGGGACAACAGCATACCGAAGGCGATAGGTGGGCAAGCTGACGTTACGATAGCGAGGAACTGGGAGCACGTCCACGTGCATGTGCCCAGTGCGCCGGTACCGTGGCTCAGATACGCCAGATAATAATAATAATATAAAGTTAGAATATACTGTTACTGACATAGATGTAAGGTTTTAATGTAAGTACTAACACTATGGACTATTGGTCTGCAATAAACGTATTTTATTTTATTTATTTAAGCCAAGGATCATCACATAGGGCCATTATTTCGAATCTATTGACACCTAATTCATTAAAATCGTATCAGTAGTTTTGCACCTAAACGATGATTGCACGATTACGGTTGAACAAAAATACATACATACATAGGCTGGCAAAATCATTACCCTTCCTTTTGGCTTCGCCGTAGTCGGGTAAAGAGACGGCGGACGTTGCCGTACCGTTCACCAGCACGATGTTCGTTGTGCTACGCGTTGCTTTGCTTGCTCGTAGCAATAAGCTCCGCGTAGCGTATATACCGTAGAGCGCACTCTATACTCTAAGACGTCCTCGTGGTCCAGTGGCTTAAAGCTTATCTCTCGACTCGGAGATCATGGGTTCGATCTCCGCGTTAGAAAAACAAAATGTGTTATTTTCGAGTCTTGTTAGGACAATGCAGGCTGGTCACCTGATAAGATAAATGCTTCGGATGAGTTTGTGAAACGTCGGTCCTGCGCCTTATCTCTCACCAGTCGTGTCGACCGACAGATTTCCTTTACATAAAGAGAGAGTGCTCTTGTGTATTGCGCACCCACTATACAAAATAACTCCTGCGTAGCCGAAACCAGTGTGGGAGCTATTATTTATTATTAATAAAATAATGTAATATTGTATATTAAGTAGTAGGTAATTATATTCATATAAACGCAATACAAAATTATTTTCGGCGAAATCCCCATTCTAGCTACCAGATACAATAACACTCGAACCTTAGATTAGTGTAGAAACAATCCAAAGAAGACAGTAAAGAAATATAATACAATGTAAATACATGTATACAAATATTTTTCTCCATAATATTATTACCTACTAGCTGTACCCAACAGCCATTGTTCTGTCTTAACTATGAACTCGATTATATAAATATATAACTACCTACATACACTAACAGTTTCTTCACCAACAATTTTGATGCACCACTCGACGTCACTCTCACGACTAATAAGAATCTAAAGATACCACTCAAGCTCAAATGCGACAAGCCGTTTAGACTCTAGAGCGTCCCAAAGAAATATACATACATACATTCACTTGAAAACATAACCCTCCTTCTTGCGAAGTCGGGTATAATAATTCCAAAAGATAATCATTTCCTTCACGTTATCTACAAACTATTTTCAACGGTTTACAATCATAAGATTACTAATATACATGCAAAAAAAACGAAAAGAAATAAAGAAAATGTAATAGAAAATATACGGAGAGAGGTGGATTTGTATTATTCAGTAAGATTCAGAATTCAGATGCTCGCTTTGAACATCAAAGAATTGAAATAATGCAAAAACCGGCCAAGTGCGAGTCGGACTCGCAGGGTTCCGTGCAAAACGGCAAAAAATTTGTTGTATGGGAGTATATACCCACTTAATATTTTTTTTCCACATTTATTTATATAATATAATAGATACACCAACAAGGAACAAACATTGTTTAAAGCTAAAATTGAACATTCATGTTGTTTATATCTAAATGCTGCCTTAATTATAGGTGTAATACAGCTTGCATCTTTTATAAGTGCTTACATAATTTCAGGGAGATTATATATAATACATATAATATGGATTAATATAATTTACAAATTGGACAAAAACTGAATCAATAACTTAACAAGCAATGTGAAATAAAGGAAAAAATACAACATAAATGGAGAATTACAATGGCTGAAACTAAGCTTAGTTGGTCCACAATTGCTACGATTTTAATTGCGTTTTTTTTTATTCATACAACTCATTTGAAAATATAAAGACCTCAGTCACACATGATATAATATTATATGACCTGCACATTCTATTAACCGGTGCAAATTGCCCCGAGTTAGTTTTAGCTAACTTAATGTGGAATGGTTTGTAACAATTTTTTCTGGGTATCGTACTTGGCACATTTATGGATATTTTACGAGGTGGTTGGTTGCAATCAATAACACCTGTTACTAGCTTGTGCAGAAAAACTTAATCTTAATTACATATCGCTTGCGATCTAAAAGTGATTCCATCTTGAAGAAGGTTAACCTGTGTTTATAATCTGTATTTATATTTTATTCTATTTTAAGTATTTGTTATTACATCAGCAACCGAAACACACTTTCTGTGAAAATTTTAACTCTCTAGCAATAAGGTTATGGGTATACAGACAGACGGACAGACGTCTCAGTAATAGGGTTACAAAAAAAATAAAAAATATAAAGGTATTTTATTCGTGATTACAGACTAATTTTGTGTGATTAAATATTGTTTACGTCTATAATAATAATATTACTCAGGATTTTTTTTATTTCCCTACTTACTATTTTAAATGTGAAAATTTATGAGGATGGATGGATGGATGGATGGATGTTTGTTACTCTTTCACGCAAATCTACTGAACGGACTTCGATGAAATTTGGTGTGGTTGTAGTTTACGCTCTGGATTAAATTAAATGCTACTTTTTGTTTCGAAATAGTGCAGAGTTCCCGTGGAAATTAGGATACTTTATTTACGCGGGCGGAGCCGCGGGTAAAAGCTGGTATTTTATAACTAGCTTTTGCCCGCGGCTCCGCCAGCGGGTAACCCACGGGAGCACTGTACTTTTTCGGGATAAAATGTAGCCTGTGTCAATTCAGAGCTGAAACCATACCAAATTTCATCAAAATCCGAACAGTAGTTTTAGCGTGAAGGAGTAAAAAACATCCATCATCACATGCTTTCACATTTATAACAAGTTACAGTAGGATTCTAAATATGGAGTTTAACTATTTTAAACTTTTTGCAGCCTCACTTTCCGACCAAACGATAAAAATTCCTCTAAATATTGAAAGGATTAATTTCTGAGACTGTCCATGTCAGAACGAAATGAAAATTGAATAAACCGCTCAATGAAAAGCGGAATTACTAATATTGAATTATTGAAAAGAGAATTCTAATATGTAAACCAAGAATCTGTCAGATGTGGCAATAATTTATTTAATCTTGTAATTTAACGAAACGAGCAATTCTTGTGTTTATATAATCAGAAACTGGTTCAAGTATTTCCATGTAATTTAGTATGAATTGGGTGGTGGCGGAGAAAAATCGATCTAGCTAGGTGTTATCCCTGGGAAACTGCGCACTTTTAGTTTTTTATATGTTTCTTCTGTCGTCGTGCAATATGCCAATAGTTTCGAGTCTATTAGTGTCTGTCCGAATGGCATAATTACTACGTTGTTGGCGAATTAGTGTCTCGGGTTAAGGGTTGGAATACCCCGTACAAATACAAATATTTACACGACTAATTAAATATAGGAGAGGTCGCCCTCTGGTCGCAATTCGACCAACTTTCAACTTTTTTAGGTTTCTTTTGCCTCTTAGATACGCAATAAGTTATTTTTAAACCAAAAATTAAAACCTACTTCCAAAGTAAAAAATGCACAAAAAAGTATGAAACCAAAGCTTATTTCCTAAACAATCCCTCTTTTAAATTCGGCTAAAATTTTAACCATTTCTCTACTCAATCATCATAAGCCACTTTTCTGAGAGGTCGTGGTATTTCCCTAATAAGCATTACCGATCTGTGAACCTACTAAACAATCACCAGTGATAATATTGATTAGATATGATATTATTAAATAATTATTATTATGTATTGTGTGGTGGAACAATTAGCGCCACAATCCTGAATCGCGTTATCGAAGTTTTCTATGATCGGCACTATATATACGACATATGAAATTCATACAAGTGGGCTTCGGCCTGACCGAGCATAGCACCTCGCTCGGTCGGAGATCTCCCTTTGGGGCATCCACTCTTCCCACATTGGTGACCCTCGACAGAACACGCCTCCTTCTGGACATCATCATCATCACCCCCACCCCCCGCACCACGCCAGCCAGACTCAGCCTCATCGAGTACCTAGACCACCAGCCTCAACGCACCGCGGCCTGGTCGAATCCTCATCGGCTTCAACGGATACTAGAACGGACCGGTCAGCAAGCAGAGCACGAAGCATCTCTCCTGGTCAGCACACGCAGCTACAGCGATCGGTTAGCAAGCAGAGCACGAAGCACCTCTCCTGATCAGCAAACGTAGCTACAACGATCGGTTAGCAAGAAGAGCACGAAGAACCTCTCCTGGTCAGCACGTAGCATCAACCCAGCCCATCTTCGGGGGGGAGTGATGTGGCGGAACAATTAGCGCCACAATCCTGAATCGCGCTATCGAAGTTTTCTATGATCGGCACTATATATACGACATATGAAATTCATACAAGTGGGCTTCGGCCTGACCGAGCATAGCACCTCGCTCGGTCGGAGATCTCCCTTTGGGGCATCCAGTCTTCGAGCACTCTGACTCACTGGAGCCCGTGCAGCAGCAGCACAGTTCCGACTCACTGGGACTCTCTGGCACTGGCGACTTAAGCAAGACGACTCAAGATTCGACCTCAGGTCTTTGGGGGGGAGTGATGTGGCGGAACAATTAGCGCCACAATCCTGAATCGCGATATCGAAGTTTTCTATGATCGGCACTATATATACGACATATGAAATTCATACAGGTCATTCTGCTCTCGGACACCGTCCGATGAACAGCTCCGCTCGTTACGATCGTTGCCGTCGTCCCGCGCTCTTATACTGCGCTCTCGCTCTGTCGCGTGCGACTTTGCTCACAATAGTGCACCACAAGAAGAAAGAAGACAGGAAGACCGAAGACTCAAGAGAGAAGAGACAAGGCGCCACCCAACCGCCTTTGCCGCCCGTCCCGTGCCGTACCGTGTCTCGCGCCGCGCCGCGATCGCCGCCTACCGGACGATTCGTGCGACCGCTCGCATCGTCCGTCTCGTTTTTAGCGCGAGCCTTCTGCTCGCGCTCCGCCGCGTCTCGTTCGCGAACACTAGCGCCCTAGTGTTTAGCGCAACGTTAGTGAGTGAGTTCCAGCCGCCCAAGGATCAATTGTAAGTACCGTGACACGGTTAGGCACACTACACGAGGAGTTTTCCTCACTACACACCTCCCCTCCCGGTCGCCGGGAGGGGCTGTATCCCCAATATTAATTAGAGAGTGGAATCCCAATCCCGGGATAAACTTCCTAATTATGTCTGACGCCATAATTAGAAAGTTCCTGGAGTTTTTGAAACTAGAAGTCCCAGATGTCGCGTCCAAGTGGGAACGCTTCGTGCGCTTGCACGAAGCAGACTCACCGGCGTCGCCCGATTGCGACGCCCCGCTAATTCCGGCCGAAACAGAGCCCTTATCATCTCCTTCAGAGATGTCTTGCTCAGAGCAAGAATCCGACCGTAGTGAACAAGGCGAGTTCACTACCGTCAAATATAAGAAGACGAAGAAGAGGAAGCGCCCAGAGGGCACCGCCTCTCCAGTCCTATCTTCCCCGACCAAATCGGTCCGTAAAAATAGGAAAACCGTGCAGGCTCATGGCTCCGCGACCCCCGTTACCTCAACGGCCCCTCTGGCCTCCCAGGCCCCACTGGCCACCCAGGCCCCTCTGGCATCCCAGGCCCCTCCGGCCTCCCAGGCCCTTCCGGCATCTCAGGCCTCTCAGGCCTCCCTGGCCCCTCAGGCCTCCCAGGCTCCTCAGGCCGTCCGTACGCCAAAAATGCCTCCTCCTGTAATCATACAGGAGAAGGCCAAATGGAATATAATCTCTGCGGCAATTAACGAGCAAAAGCTTCGTTACTCTTCTGCACACACGACCCCTATAGGAATCAAAGTGCAGGTTAAGTCGTCGGAGGACCACCGCCTCCTCACCGCGTTCCTACGCGCAAAGAACATAGGCTACCATACGTATGCCCTTGAAGACGAGCGCCTTCTGCGTGTCGTCATTACAGGAGTCGATAAGTGCCTCTCCACAAAAGAGGTACTCATGGACATCCAGTCCCAAGGTTTTCCCGCCTTAGAGGTACATCGCATGTACCATCCTATCAAAAAGCACGAGTACAATATGGTACTAGTAACCCTCCCTCTTACACCAGAGGGCAAGGATATCTTCAATATCCGAGCCATCTGTCATATTACGGGCATCCGCGTCGAGCCCCCCCGTAAAAGGGGCATCCCTGGCCAGTGCCACCGATGCCAACTTTACGGGCACTCGGTACGGAATTGCCAAGCTAGGCCGCGTTGCGTCAAGTGCCTCGGTGACCACGGCACCTCTGACTGTCTCCGAAAGAGCCCAGCTGAGGAGTCCGAACCCCCCAGCTGTGTTCTCTGTAAGTCTAAAGGACACCCCGCCAATTATAGAGGGTGCAAAAAAGCACCCAAAGTAAAAAAGCGAAGTGCACCGCAGACAAAAAGTGCCCCCCCCAAACAAAGATTCGTCGCTGCCCCCCTACCCTCCCAATCTGCATGGTTCAAGCCCGCGCAGACACGTAGTTCGGAGTTAGCGGTTTCCCCCGCTCTCCCCAGTAAGGCCATGCCCTCCGCGCCCGTAGCGCCTAAGGCCACGCCCCCTCCAACTCCCAGCTTCACTGCAGACCTCTCTTTCGTCCAGCAGTTCTTAAGTAACATCGGGCCTATTGACCCGATGGAGCTTTCCATTTTAGCGACAAAGCTAAAAGGATCGGCCACAGACCGCATCCAAGCTTTGTCAGACCATCAGGTCTTGATCCGTCAGATCAAGGCCCTCTCCACAAACGGTAATTAATGGAGCCCTCGGGAAGGACAAAGCCGCACTCGTTACGCGTAGTGTCGTTCAACACGAACGGCATTAGGAATAACATTAGCGAAATTCGCGATTTTGTAAGCAGCCAAAATGTCGACATTCTTCTAGTGCAGGAGACTTTTTAAAACCTAGTATGAGGAGCCCTAAAATAGCTAACTACAAAATAGTCAGAAACGATAGAACTCGATCCCGACTCGGAGGTACTCTTATCTTCTATAAAAAATCTCTACATTGTATTCCCCTAGAGCCACCGCCATAGTTAACTTTAGAAACATCTGTTTGCCATATTAGTATGTCCGGTCACGGACCCATTGTTATAGTAAGCGCGTACTTAGCGTGCAACAAAGAACTCCATTCAAGCGACCTACAGGCGCTATTCAATTTAGGTAACGCTGTTATCATTGCCGGCGACTTTAATTGCAAACACACCGAGTGGGGCAATGTTCATAACAATAGAAACGGCACCATCCTTTGTAGTTTAACCGACACTTTAAATTTTGCACTATTAGCTCCCACCGACCCCACTCGCTATGACACCAATGAAAACATCAACGGTGTCATACGCGATCCTAGTACGATAGACATAGCCTTAGTTAAAAATGTTTCTCTCAATATCTATATTGAGACTCTCCACGAGCTTAACTCGGACCACAGACCGGTTACGATTACACTTGGTAGTCTTAACCCCAATAATTCTAGTACTAGGAAGATAGTAGATTATAAATCATTAGCGGAAAACATCAAAGTCCTTCAATCTAGCCACTTAGATAAAATCCCCGATATTATAGATAGTAAAAAGACAGCCATAGAGGCCGCCTCCCACTTTTCCGACCACCTGGTAGCGACCATAGAGAACTCATCTAGGGACATGCCAACGACCCCCAAGGGCCGTTGGCCCCTCCCTGAGGACATAAGGGAGTCCATCAGACTCCGAAATGCGGCTAAGCGCACATATGATCGCTACCCGTCGGAAGAGTGGAGGAAAGCCCTCCGTCACTACGAGAGGGAAGTTAAGTTTAAAATCAAACAACACAAAGCCGAGAGTTGGGATCGACTTCTCAGTGATTTAGAACCGTCTCACGTGGCGTACTGGCCACTCGCGAAGGCCCTCAAAAACAACACGGAGAGCGATATGCCTCCGTTAGATAGACCTAACCGTCCTCCTGCATTCGAAGACATTGACAAGGCCGAGTGCCTAGCTGATAATTTCGAACAACAGTGCCGGCCGAGTACTCTCCCGATTGATCCCGTGCACCTTAGCTTAGTTAATAGCGAGGTCAACAGCCGACTCTCGAGGCCACCTGATGTAGACAGGGTGAGGATGGTGGACTCGGAGGAGGTCAGTGACATTATTAAGTGTATGAATGCCAAAAAGGCCCCAGACCTCGACGGTATTTCAAACAAAACACTTAAAATGTTACCGTCCGAGCTAATTCAACTCCTAGTGAACATCTTTAACGCCCTCTTAGTAGGATGTTCATTTCCAGACATTTGGAAAGTAGCTATTGTCATAGGTATCCACAAACCGGGGAAACCCCGGAAGGTGCCTGGTAGCTACCGTCCAATAAGTCTCATTAGCTCCCTAGGTAAAGTCTACGAAAGAGTTATTAAAAGGCGCCTTAATGACGTCATAACCGACAAAAAACTCCTTCCAGACGAGCAGTTTGCCTTCCGCGAAATGCACAGCTGTCCCGCTCAAGTACACCGCTTAACGGAGTACATATTATCTAGCAAAAACGACAGGAAGACGACATGCGCCGTATTCTTTGACATTGCAAAAGCTTTTGATAAAATTTGGCATAACGGACTGTTATACAAACTCTATCAAATGGAAATACCCGATTATCTCGTTTTACTAATTAGTAACTTTTTAAAAAATCGTAAATTTTATTTCCGCGTAGAAGGCGCACTGTTGTCGGCAAGATATATGGAGGCGGGAGTACCGCAGGGCTCGGTCCTCTCGCCCTCCCTATATAACCTGTACACTAGTGACATCCCCAAACACGCTAAGGTGCAATTAGCTATGTTCGCGGACTACACAGCCCTTTATTATTCAAACACACGAGCCCGTACCGCGTCTAAAGTCCTCCAGGAGTCAGTTACCGCTCTCGGTAATTGGTTCTCCAAGTGGAGAATAGAAGTCAATCCCGATAAAAGTCACGCCATTCAATTCAATGGTAATAGGACAGCGAGGCGTAATTGACCCCGTAAAGTAATGAGCCCTATTAGCCTGCACGGCAACATTATCCCTGAGGTCTCTCAGGTGAAATATTTAGGCGTAGTACTAGGCAAGTCGATGACGTTTTCGAGTCACATCAGTAACACATTACGTAAAGCGAAATTTGTACTCTACAAATTATATCCGCTACTTAATTCGCGAAGCAAAATGTCCTTAAGACATAAGCTTACATTATATAAGGTTTGCATTAGAACGATACTCACTTATGCGTGCGTCTCTTTCGCACAGATAAGCGAGTCTCAAATGGACCGTTTGCAAAGAGTCCAGAACCGGTTTCTACGCATGGCAACAGGCGCCCCCTGGTACATGCGTAACATCGACTTGCATAGGGACTGCGAACTCATCACTATTAAAGCCTATATCAAGGAACTCGTAGAGAGATTCTTTGATAAAGGCAAAAATCACCCAAACCCCCTTATCAAAAAGGCACTGGACTATAACCACGACGCACTGACTTTCCGACACCCGCACAAACGGCCTAAGCATATCTTAGCCGATCCCGTTGACCCGATCACAAAATACGTAACGTACTGTGTACAGTTCCGTAAACACAAACCACACGCACCCGCGTCGCTAGCATCGCACCGGGGTCGACGCCGGCGCCTACCCCGAGGTCCCACATCCGACACGACAACACGTACAGACGTACAGACCGACCCTAATACGGGACCGGACCCGAACCCGAGTTCGAGTTCGCATCCCAGTAGTCTAGGTACACTCCTAAATAGTGTCCGCGACCGCGATATTGATATAGAGAGCTCTACCAATACCGCGAACCTCATAGACATTAGGACTTACGCGCGCGAGTCATCCCGACCGTACGCGGAAGGGGAGAGGGACGGCCCTCTCAGTACCGATATCGACCAAATCGAGAGCTCCTCTATCGCGTTAACTCGCACGCCGCTAGTCTCTGCTACCGCGCGCGAGCAACCTCACTCATCAGCGAGTGAGGAAGGGGTCGGACCCCTCAGCAGGAGAGACCCGCGTCTCCCCTGTCATAATAATAGCTCTTAATCCGTAGCTGTCCCCAATATCCGGTTTGAACATCACCCGGGTTATGTTAGGGAGGGTCAAACCCTCCCATCGTCTACCACCAAACAAACTAGCCACCAGGCTAGTTATAGTCCGACTTAGCTACAGCGGTCTTAACCCGACCCTTAGCATAGACCCGTTCGAAGAAAAAAAAAAAAAAAAATCATACAGGTGCATTCTGCTCTCTGACACCGTCCGATGAACAGCTCCGCTCGTTACGATCGTTGCCGTCGTCCCGCGCTCTCATATTGCGCTCTCGCTCTGTCGCGTGTGACTTTGCTCACGATAGTGCACCACTGGAAGAAAGAGGACAGGAAGAACGAAGACTCAAGAGTTCAAGCCTCAAGAGCAAGACTCAAGAGAGAAGAGACAAGGCGCCACCCAACCGCCTTTGCCGCCCGACCCGTGCCGTACCGTGTCTCGCGCCGCGCCGCGATCGCCGCCTACCGGACGATTCGTGCGACCGCTCGCATCGTCCGTCTCGCTCTTTAGTGCGAGCCTTCTGCTCGCACACCCGCCGCGTAGTTATCGTCGCGTTAGGACGAGCGTGCGACCGGTCGCCTCGTCCGTCTCGTTTTTAGCGCGAGCCTTCTGCTCGCGCTCCGCCGCGTCTCGTTCGCGAACACTAGCGCCCTAGTGTTTAGCGCAACGTTAGTGAGTGAGTTCCAGCCGCCCAAGGAACAATTGTAAGTACCGTGACACGGTTAGGCACACTACACGAGGAGTTTTCCTCCCTACACACCTCCCCTCCCGGTCGCCGGGAGGGGTTGTATCCCCAATATTAATTAGAGAGTAGAATCCCAATCCCGGGATAAACTTCCTAATTATGTCTGACGCCATAATTAGAAAGTTCCTGGAGTTTTTGAAATTAGAAGTCCCAGATGTCGCGTCCAAGTGGGAACGCTTCGTGCGCTTGCACGAAGCAGACTCACCGGCGTCGCCCGATTGCGACGCCCCGCTAATTCCGGCCGAAATAGAGCCCTTATCATCTCCTTCAGAGATGTCTTGCTCAGAGCAAGAATCCGACCGTAGTGAACAAGGCGAGTTCACTACCGTCAAATATAAGAAGACGAAGAAGAGGAAGCGCCCAGAGGGCACCGCCTCTCCAGTCCTATCTTCCCCGACCAAATCGGTCCCTAAAAGTAGGAAAACCGTGCAGGCTCATGGCTCCGTGACCCCCGTTACCCCATCGGCCCCTCTGGCCTCCCAGGCCCCTCTGGCCACTCAGGCCTCTCTGGCCTCCCAGGCCCTTCCGGCATCTCAGGCCCCTCAGGCCTCCCAGGCCCCTCAGGCCTCTCAGGCAGTCCGTACTCCAAAAATGCCTCCTCCTGTAATCATACAGGAGAAGGCCAAATGGAATTTAATCTCCGCTGCAATTAACGAGCATAAGCTCCGTTACTCTTCCGCACACGCGACCCCCATAGGCATCAAAGTGCAGGTCAAGACGTCGGAGGACCATCGCCTCCTCACCGCGTTCCTACGCACAAAGAACATAGGTTACCACACTTATGCCCTTGAAGACGAGCGCCTTCTGCGCGTCGTCATTACCGGAGTCGATAAGTGCCTCTCCACAAAAGAGGTACTCATGGACATCCAGTCCCAAGGTTTTCCCGCCTTAGAGGTACATCGCATGTACCACCCCATCAAAAAGCACGAGTACAATATGGTACTAGTAACCCTCCCTCTTACACCAGAGGGCAAGGATATCTTCAATATCCGAGCCATCTGTCATATTACGGGCATCCGCGTCGAGCCCCCCCGTAAAAGGGGCATCCCTGGCCAGTGCCACCGATGCCAACTTTACGGGCACTCGGCACGGAATTGCCAAGCTAGGCCGCGTTGCGTTAAGTGCCTCGGTGACCACGGCACCTCTGACTGTCTCCGTAAGAGCTCAGCTGAGGAGTCCGAACCCCCCAGCTGTGTTCTCTGTAAGTCTCAAGGACACCCCGCCAATTATAGAGGGTGCAAAAAAGCACCCAAAATAAAAAAGCGTAGTGCACCGCAGACAAAAAGTGCCACCCCCCCAAACAGAGATTCGTCGCTGCCCCCCTACCCTCCCAATCTGCATGGTTCAAGCCCGCGCAGAAACGTAGTTCGGAGTTAGCGGTTTCCCCCGCTCTCCCCAGTAAGGCCATGCCCTCCGCGCCCGTAGCCCCTAAGGCCACGCCCCCTCCGACTCCCAGCTTCACTGCAGACCTCTCTTTCGTCCAGCAGTTTTTAAGCAACATCGGGCCTATTGACCCGATGGAGCTTTCTATTTTAGCGACAAAGCTAAAAGGATCGGCCACAGACCGCATCCAAGCTTTGTCAGACCATCAGGTCTTGATCCGTCAGATCAAGGCCCTCTCCACAAACGGTAATTAATGGAGCCCTCGGGAAGGACAAAGCCGCACTCGTTACGCGTAGTGTCGTTCAATACGAACGGCATTAGGAATAACATTAGCGAAATTCGCGATTTTGTAAGCAGCCAAAATGTCGATATTCTTCTAGTGCAGGAGACTTTTTTAAAACCTAGTATGAGGAGCCCTAAAATAGCTAACTACAAAATAGTCAGAAACGATAGAACTCGATCCCGACTCGGAGGTACTCTTATCTACTATAAAAAATCACTACATTGTATTCCCCTAGAGCCACCGCCATTGTTAACTTTAGAAATATCTGTTTGCCACATTAGTATGTCCGGTCACGGACCTATTGTTATAGTAAGCGCGTACTTAGCGTGCAACAAAGAACTCCATTCAAGCGACCTACAGGCGCTATTCAATTTAGGTAACGCTGTCATCATTGCCGGCGACTTTAATTGCAAACACACCGAGTGGGGCAATGTTCATAACAATAGAAACGGCACCATCCTTTGTAGTTTAACCGACACTTTAAATTTTGCACTATTAGCTCCCACCGACCCCACTCGCTATGACACCAATGAAAACATCAACGGTGTCATACGCGATCCTAGTACGATAGACATAGCCTTAGTTAAAAATGTTTCTCTCAATATCTATATTGAGACTCTCCACGAGCTTAACTCGGACCACAGACCGGTTACGATTACACTTGGTAGTCTTAACCCCAATAATTCTAGTACTAGGAAGATAGTAGATTATAAATCATTAGCGGAAAACATCAAAGTCCTTCAATCTAGCCACTTAGATAAAATCCCCGATATTATAGATAGTAAAGAGACAGCCATAGAGGCCGCCTCCCACTTTTCCGACCACCTGGTAGCGACCATAGAGAACACTTCTAGGGAGGTGCCAACGACCCCCAAGGGCCGTTGGCCCCTCCCTGAGGACATAAGGGAGTCCATCAGACTCCGAAATGCGGCTAAGCGCACATATGATCGCTACCCGTCGGAAGAGTGGAGGAAAGCCCTCCGTCACTACGAGAGGGAAGTTAAGTTTAAAATCAAACAACACAAAGCCGAGAGTTGGGATCGACTTCTCAGTGATTTAGAACCGTCTCACGTGGCGTACTGGCCACTCGCGAAGGCCCTCAAAAACAACACGGAGAGCGATATGCCTCCGTTAGATAGACCTAACCGTCCTCCTGCATTCGAAGACATTGACAAGGCCGAGTGCCTAGCTGATATTTTCAAACAACAGTGCCGGCCGAGTACTCTCCCGATTGATCCCGTGCACCATAGCTTAGTTAATAGCGAGGTCAACAGCCGACTCTCGAGGCCACCTGATGTAGACAGGGTGAGGATGGTGGACTCGGAGGAGGTCAGTGACATTATTAAGTGTATGAATGCCAAAAAGGCCCCAGGCCTCGACGGTATTTCAAACAAAACACTTAAAATGTTACCGTCCGAGCTAATTCAACTCCTAGTGAACATCTTTAACGCCCTCTTAGTAGGATGTTCATTTCCAGACATTTGGAAAGTAGCTATTGTCATAGGTATCCACAAACCGGGGAAACCCCGGAAGGTGCCTGGTAGCTACCGTCCAATAAGTCTCATTAGCTCCCTTGGTAAATTCTACGAAAGAGTTATTAAAAGGCGCCTTAATGACGTCATAACCGACAAAAAACTCCTTCCAGACGAGCAGTTTGCCGTCCGCGAAATGCACAGCTGTCCCGCTCAAGTACACCGCTTAACGGAGTACATATTATCTAGCAAAAACGACAGGAAGACGACATGCGCCGTATTCTTTGACATTGCAAAAGCTTTTGATAAAATTTGGCATAACGGACTGTTATAAAAACTCTATCAAATGGAAATACCCGATTATCTCGTTTTACTAATCAGTAACTTTTAAAAAAATCGTAAATTTCATTTCCGCGTAGAAGGCGCACTGTCGTCGCCAAGATATATGGAGGCGGGAGTACCGCAGGGCTCGGTCCTCTCGCCCTCCCTATATAACCTGTACACTAGTGACATCCCCAAACACGCTAAGGTGCAATTAGCTATGTTCGCGGACGACTATACTATACTATAATCTACTATAATCACGACGCACTGACTTTCCGACACCCGCACAAACGGCCTAAGCATATCTTAGCCGATCCCGTTGACCCCATCACAAAATACGTAACTTACTGTGTACAGTTACGTAAACACAAACCACACGCACCCGCGACGCTAGCATCGCACCGAGGTCGACGCCGGCGCCTACCCCGAGGTCCCACATCCGACACGACAACACGTACAGACGTACAAACCGACCCTAACACGGGACCGGACCCGAACCCGAGTTCGAGTTCGCATCCTAGTAGTCTAGGTACACTCCTAAATAGTGTCCGCGACCGCGATATTGATATAGAGAGCTCTACCAATACCGCGAACCTCATCGACATTAGGACTTACGCGCGCGAGTCATCCCGACCGTACGCGGAAGGGGAGAGGGACGGCCCTCTCAGTACCGATATCGACCAAATCGAGAGCTCCTCTATCGCGATAACTCGCACGCCGCTAGTCTCTGCTACCGCGCGCGAGCAACCTCACTCATCAGCGAGTGAGGAAGGGGTCGGACCCCTCAGCAGGAGAGACCCGCGTCTCCCCTGTCATAATAATAGCTCTTAATCCGTAGCTGTCCCCAATATCCGGTTTGAACATCACCCGGGTGATGTTAGGGAGGGTCAAGCCCTCCCATCGTCTACCACCAAACAAACTAGCCACCAGGCTAGTCATAGTCCGACTTAGCTACAGCGGTCTTAACCCGACCCTTAGCATAGACCCGTTCGAAAAAAAAAAAAAAAAATCATACAGGTGGGCTTCGGCCTGACCGAGCATAGCACCTCGCTCGGTCGGAGATCTCCCTTTGGGGCTTCCACAATTCCCACAATTGTAATAGTCGAAGGAAAAAATGTAGCAGTAAGCAATTAATAAATATATATATTATAGTGATGATGATGAACACGAATATAATTTTAGTAATAGCAAAATGTCAAAGAGATTGATATCGGTGCACAAAACTCTGATGAGTAGTGAGTACCTATGTCATCATAATATTATGTTGGTGTTTCTTGTGATGATGGTGTTGATGATGATGATGATTATTGTAAGTGGTATGATGGCATATGCTTGTAGTTCTTTAAACAACGACGGAATCCCCAAACATGTATCTTTAAAGACTAAGGAGTTCTGTTCAGTACTTTTGGATCCAGGATATACCTTAGTACAAAAGCTTACTTTTTGGTAGCACATGATTGGAATACTTCGGAAAAAGTCAAAATCACTATGTGTCCATATAAATTTCGAAGAGTTCCCTCGATTTATCATGGATTTCCTCATCAGGTCTCGACTTTGGTGACTAAGTGACAAATTTCGAATTATATAGAACCTTTACAACAACAAAACAATTTTGCAAATAGGTTCACATACGGCAAAGTAATGACTAATGTTCAAAGATATCCGTGCCGATGTAAAATACTATACATCATAATGTGATGATGTATGGTGTTATGATGATGATTAAGTTTCGGCCATTTTAATTTATCTGAATAGTTGTCCAGATTATTCAGCAACCAAATTAACGTATCATTATAAACAGAATCGTAAGGAGTAAACTGGAATTCTCATTTTCGTGATGGAAGGAAAATATTCAAAGCTGCCCCAGCTGTGGAGTAGTTTTGAACACACCCGGAGCAGGTTTGAACTATGAGCTTATAATGTAAATGAACACAAATTTAGCTTTTTTTTTACTATAACCAAGTAAAAAATATATTTTTGAAAAGAAAACAAAAATTACACTTTTTTGTACAAATAAACATAATAAGTTCAAAATTTAACTGAAACAGGAACTGCTTTTATAAAAAGAAAGTTTATACTTAACGAATCAAAACTACCAAAACAAGTTTTATTAAATTTTCAAGCTCAGCCTAATTTGAATTTTGAGAAAGTTTGAAAATGTGCCAGCGACATCAATCGGCGGAGGCAGTCTTCTCAAAACATCTGACATGCTCAAATAGGATGTGTCTTCCCTTTCAGGAAAAAAAAAATTGTAAAGACCTCCTTTCATTTTAAGAAATGAAACAGTGAAGTGAAACCATGCCCATGTTTTTCTATAACTTTTCCTACAAAGGCCAAATACCTATTGTTTCGATCTGATGCTAGTTGAGTTAGTAGAAAATCTCCAAGTTTTATGCTATTGATATCTCCATAATCATACATATTATCTTCATCTTCTTCATAATCAGTAATTGTAGTTTCTTTTTCTGACTCTAGAATTAAATCTGTGTCATTTTCACTCAAAGCGAAAGTCAATACAGCTTTGGTTTTTATTCTTTTCTTAGTTTTAGGTTTTGAGGGTTTTGGAGCAGCTTTCCCTTTGTTTTTCTTTGAAAGTTTTTCTTGACCCTTTTTTAGTCTAGATTGGCGTTCAAGATATGCCTTTTGAACTTCTTCTTTTTCTGGAGTGTCGGTGAGTATCCGAGATTTTCCCCTTTTCCTGTCTGTATTTGTACCTTTGCGAGGCGCAGCTTTATGGAAAAGGCCTCACATCTTCAGGATATAAAACTCGTAGCCACAGCACGTGCAGATAGGCCTTCACGTGGCACAGTTGGAGTTCTTGGTTTTGATAGTGATAGTCCTGTTGCAGGCAATGATTGCACTTCCTGCGCAGCTGCAGGAGACTCATTTCCAGTTCTTAGAACTTGTATTAAAGGAGGCTTATATTACAGCAGGTGAAATAATTGGGGCTTCTGGCGTAACCACATTAGATACACTTCGATCTTCATTGAGTGACGGTGTTACTATTTCTTGTTCAGCATCTTCAAAATCACTGATATCATTATCATCTGGGGTATTTAAGTTTCCGGTTGAAGTAGAAGCTTCAGGTGGGACTTCTGGAGCTGCTGACAACTCAAGGTTATTTAGGGATGGGTAACGTCGGTACGTAATGTCGGTAACGCTGCTGTCGACGTTACCCATCCCCGTAATTATTAGAGGTTGAGAGCATAGGGCGATTGTTACCTCCTTACATTCAAAGTCTTTATCAGAAAAGGCATTTATCGAGAAGGGATATATCCCAGGTTTGGCAAAACCTACAATAATATTCCGGCCAACAAACGACTGGATTTATATGCTGGTGTTACTATGCCTGCCAAATGATGGATGCGAATCGTTTTTGCGACATTAGATGCTAGCCAATTATTTTGTGCAATAAACAATTGTCGCTTGAAAGTACCCATCACCGATACATCTAAAGGTTGCATACGGTGGGTGCAGTGTGGAGGAAATGTTACTACAACTATCCCGTTTTCACGACAGTACTTGATAGCATCTAATTTGCAGTGGCTTTCATGATCGTCCATTAGTAACAAAATTGGGTAATCCTTTGTGCACCTAGTTAACCGTTTAAGGTGTACGGGAACCTTTATAAGCAATGTGTTGTTCCCGTTTTAGCTATGATATTTGGAGCCTGTACAACAGTCATAATATTTGTTTCGTCAATGTTGTATATGCGGTCTGGTGAGAAATTTGTTTTTTTCAGCACCTTCTCCTAGTTGTCATAAGACTGTGTGACGTTATATTTTTTGAAACTGGTCGATCTAGATAGGCTAGTATTTTCTGGTTTCCTTAAGGAAAGCTGTCTGTGTCTCTTCATAAAGTCTTTTAACCTTTCTATTCCAGCCTCCTGGTTTTCTGACCACTTTGTTCGACATTTTTTTAAGGCTGTCGCATATTTATAGGCTCTAGCCTAGGGCAATGGTCTTACTGAATTTAAACCCGGATGAATTATGGTCTTAAACCCTTGCCTGTTTATAAGTAAGACCATAATTCATCCGGGAGCTCTTTTGTAAGTACTCCTCGAGCATTCTCTCTTCATCATTATCTAAAATCTGATATGTTGTGTACTCGAATGTCTTTTGTTTGTTGTGCTTCCTTATGCTTTTTATTTTTTTAAATAAAGTGTTGTGTTTCACGTTAAACGTCGCAGCAGCTTGTCGGAGTTTCATATTTCCACTTATCACTTCATCCACAGCATTATTGATGTCTTCCTCGTCTACGTCTTGGTTCAGCTTTTTTATAATTTCGAACCATTTTTCCTAAAACAAAAGACGTTGTTTTAGGTTTGTCATGTAAAAGAAATCTCCTATTTATATTTTAAACAGGTTTACTATGAACATTAAAGAATACAAAATGTAGCTTGAAGATATCACAATTTCTTGCGTACCAAACAAATAACATGGGGCTGCTTTGAACAGTTCAAAGGTCCTTTGTTATGTTCAAAACTGCCCCACGCGGTCTTTCTAGAGAATTTCAATATTTTTGACCTAAAAACACACTGCTCGAATAAAAACTCATACCTCCACAAAAGCCTAGCGATTTAACATAATTAAAACATTAGCACTTACCATAACTTCAAACACAATTTTTTGTGGCCTTACATATTCTAGGCAAAACGGTTCCAATGAAGTGTCACAAACAAACAGGGCGGATAACTTTTTCCACATGTCAATTACCGCAAATTCCACGTGACCTATGTGGCTGATAGTGTTGCCAACTTTAAAATTATGATTCCATTGAAATTGCCCTAGCCCTAACTTTGTAAATGTTAAATATTCAAAGCTGCCCCTGGTCAAAGCTCTCTCTTTTCGGAATTATCGTTGAATATACAAATATATATGTGAATACGTTGTTGTCAGTTGTTTGTGCTAAGCCCACAGGTAAAAAAATCGTCAGTAGCCACTTTTTCTCTTCTTTACTCTAGGTAGTTAATCACCGGTGGGTTTCTTCTAGCACGATAAACTACGATAAGCGCGAGCGAGACGGGGTCAAACCGCGACACAGATTCATGTTCGCTCCGTGCTAGAGTCAGGCAATTATATCACTTGCTTCTGGTTTATTGGATTTCTGTGTTTGCTCATAAGCCCAATTCTCTTAACTATTTTCGATATAATCCCGTTTCAGTCCACGCGCTGACTCATTCCCGTACGCGTATTGATGTGCGCGCGAGCGAACAACCTGAAAATCCGAACGGAATCTGTCCGCTAACTTAATGGCATTGAAGTTTTTTGAAGCACAAAAGTTGGCCCTACTTAAGAGTCTCATTTTGCGTGTCTTGGTTACAGAATCCCCAACAAGTTCTGAACTACATGTGAACTCTCAAGTGCGGGTTTCATATTGTTTGTTTGTAAAAGTACAGCAGTTCAGTACTTGAGTCTAATTCTATCGGAAACTAGGACGTTATTTGTTAAGTTTGCTGGTATGTGTTTGAATTGAAAATCAATAAGCTTAATATATATATGATTGTTTTCAGAATTCAATATCTTAAGGCTGGGATTATATGATCAGGAATACGGCGGGCCCAGGAAAATTCAGAGCACTGAAAACAGCACTCTGGCTAATGGAATAGACTTGAAAATCGAAGTGTCGTGTGTCGAGCTGTCACATATGACATTGACATTTGACTCGACACTTGTGTGTTCATTCAGCTTATTATTATATTGTATTGTTTATGCGCCGAGTTCTATTCAATGCTCTGAATTTTGCCGGCCTACCGAATTCCGGATCATATTATTATAGTCCCAGCCTAAGCGCTTGTATCACAATCTACCTATACGTGTAATATAGCTTATCTGCATGTTTCGTCTCTGTCGCTCAATATAAAGTAAGCAGAAACAGAACTTTTTTAAACTCAAGTAAATTAAGATTGTAAAACAGGTTCTAAATGTAATATTATAGTGTATCTCTTTGGTTTGAGTTTCATTTCATACTATTGAGTATTGACCTTCTAATTGTTTGGAAATTTTAAAGTTAATGTGTCTTTTACATTATATAAAAAATAAAAGTTTGGCTACGTTTGATGATAATATATTTATCAAATCATCAAACTTAAGTCATAGCTAGTAATATAAAATTATTATTATATTAAATTCTTTTTTGATACCTTAATATAAGCTGCACGTTTTCTAGAGCTCTTTGCCCAATACAAGTCAAAACTTTTGCAGACAAAGTCTAGCGACTAGTTTAAAAGTTTTGTCGAATCCGAACACTCAATATCAATGCGATCGTATCTTATAATTTGTTTTGTGTTACAAAAGGTGATTTATAGCAATAATTACTGTAGAATGGGAGATTACAGTCAGGTAATGGGCTTAATGTTTTGTCACGTACTAAACTATACACATATTTTCGGAAACAATATACCGAATATGGAACAACAGTAGCTGATTTCTAGATTTTTATCGATGATTTCAACATTTTCGATCAATAAGCACCTTACCTCTTATTACTTGGCTCACCGCTATTAACTCAACTGAGTTTTCACAATTTAAGAAATTAGTAATGGTTTGATATTTCAATTTTAATAATATTACAGTAATCTATACGTATATGGTTTGGTAAAATTAATTAAGGAAACTTTGGGTAGGTACATGATTTACAGCTTATTAAATACGTTTAGGTAGAAAAATAATAATGAAAATCGAAAAAAACATGACGTACACGTGGAAGAAATGAAATTTTATTCATCATTTAAAATTTAATAATACTTACATAGTGCCTAAAGAAAATCACTTATAAAAAGAAAAGAAAATTACATTTTGTACACTTAGCGTCATCTGTGTATTAAGCAGCACTTTAGAAAGTGAAGTTGTTGTGTATGAAGTATAAGTAGCTTCCGACAGATGTCGCTATATGGAAAATCGTAGCGTGACCCGTGACGTGACGTAGCCATGAAATTTCGCTCTCAATGCCGCTAAAGCAGTTTCCCTCCAAAAAATATCCTGACTGAATATGACTGGGCGGATTTTAATAAAAATTTGTATGGTGGTAGTTTAGACTCTGGATTAACCCATAGGCTACTTTGTATCGCTGCAACATTTGGCAGCGATACAGCGGGATATCTTATTGTGCGTACGAAGTTGCGGGCAATATCTACTCTTGTATATAAATAAGTCTATACTGAGAATGCGTTTACACAAATAAGTGATATGAGTCAAATTAAGTCAACATCCCGTCAATTGATTGATTGACGCTATATGAGGACTAAATTTACTTCAATCCGTCTCATTATTAAAACAAGTTATAAAAGCCGACATACCTGTAAAGCTAAATTCAGCATCCAGCTGCAGGCGGAGAGTACGTAGGTAGTCATGAGATTCGTGTGTATCGTGTTCCGCAGGCATCGCAAATCTCTGCAACAATAAGTAAGGTTAAGACATTTATGATGTACATCTGTACTCTTCAATCGATATTTTTATTTAGTCATACAAATATCTAATGTATACATAAAATTATTGTGTCATAGTGTTAGATGTTAGTCACACACTCCTCCTACACGGCTGGACTTTCTAATGATTTTTTTGCATATTCGGTAGGTCTGAGAATCGGTCGTAATCTACTTTTTTCAACCCCTAAATGATAAGGGTGACCCACCCCTAAATATATATTTTTTATTTTTTCGTCAATTTTTTGTATTTTTATATTCATGTGATGTGGCATTAAAAATACATACAATGGCAAAATAACGTTTGCCGTGTCAGCTAGTAATAATATAAATATACGAATCACAGTGTTAGAAAACCCGAGCTGGGCTTGTACAAGGCCCCACTTACGTGCGATCGGACATTACGATTGATTTAAAGTGACTACGTACTATATGATCCGGAATCCGTAAGGCCGGCAAAGATTCAGGGCAGTCGAATTGGAACTCTGCGCTAATACAATAGAGCTGAAACTAGAACACACGAGTGTCAAGTCAAATGTCAATGAAACCACATATATTTATGTGGTTTCAACACTCGACACTTTGATTTTCTACTCTATTCTGTAACTATCTATTCTGAGTTCTATTTTCAATGCTTTAAATTTTCCCCGGCCTTACGGATTCCGGATCAAATAGTCGCAGCCTAAAATACGACACCGCGCGGCGCTTCAGTCGGTTGCTGCGCACACTCGGGTCGTGCGGTTGCGACGCGACGCGGGAACATTGCGACGCACATATTATTGTGTTTTTAAGGTTTTTACGCTATTTTATATCGCTAAAATGCCATCGTGTATTGTGAAGTAGTGCAGAAGCCATTCAGATATGTATAATAATCCGATGTTTATATAGCCCATAACACGAGTTCGTGGGATATTACGGTATACACGTTAGTACTGTGTGATGATAGTTAACCCTAATTAACCACCCTCGGTCCCTGGGACCAACAACAAATTTTAAAAACCACAAACCTATATACTCAGCAAATTTTTCTATTTCAATTCCGCGCGTTAATAAGTACTAAGGTACTTTTCTGCAGTGCAGCGCCGTGGGTGCCAGTGAAAGGACGTGCGTGCGCGCTTATCCAGGAGGTTAGCATTCCATAGCTTGCCACTACTCCCACATTCCCCATTGTATTAAAGTATTAAATATACTTCCCGTTGTTAGGTCCCCGTAACACAAGTTCTTCGGGTAACTTAGCATGGGGCCAGGTTGACGTGGTGTGACGCGTCCATAGACATTATTATTATAAATGAATTCTGTTATTGTAGTTTTATTTACAAGTGACATGAGAAATTAATAGGTTTACCATAATTTTAACCAACTACAAGGAAAATACTCAACAAACTCATAACCGCAAAAACTTCGCACCTATTAACTTTTCGATCCTCTTTAGTATTTGGGTTAATCGATTAACTTTCCCAGCTTAACCTTTTGGCGGTTGATTTAAGTTGAACAAATAATTAAAATTAATGAAAAATCCCTTTTACTCCGCGAAACAAAAGAAAAGTTACGAGTGAAAGTGACTTATTAACGCCGCTAGGGCTACCACCTTTGTTGAAAATACTCCTTGTTATACTTGTGCGGATTTTATCAATGTTTATTCCCGATGTTCTGAAAAATATTTTTTATAGGTAGGTATGTACCTACTTTACCGTACTTAAGGTACTCAAAGAAAATGTAAAGACTATGTTAAGAACAAGAGAATCCGCGAAAAAGGATTAGTTAAGATTTTTAGGTGTCTTTTATTATTGGAGACAACTTTTTTTTATTTCTTACTAGCTTTTGCCCATGACTTCGCCCGCGTGGAATAGTTTTCTTGGAGAAAAAACTTCTTCAACAAATAACTCTATTCTTCTGTATGCAATATTAAAAATGTTTTTTAGGGTTTCGTACCCATTGGGTAAAAACGGTAACCTATTACTTCGACGCGACGTGCGAGACCGCTTGATTTTATATATTTTTCGCGCTTGAATATAAACTTTACGATATCTTCTAATTTTATTATTAATTTAAACTGTATGGTTTAAAGAGCTACTATAATGTGTATAAAATGCTTAAAGTGAGTAAAGTTTTTAATTTGATAACGATCATACTGTATCTGTCTATATAGCTTCTGAAAATGCCAAACATAATAATAAGTATGATCTGGGCACGGGCAGGCACACGCCACCGGGTCCCCCCGGCCGGTCCAACCGCTATGTCCCTGCATTTTAAATCTGTAATATCTTCGAAAATATTCATTTAAATTACATGCTGTAAAGGACCAAATTGATCTATATTAAATGCAAAATGTATTTAAGGTACTTAATTGGATATATATATTAATGTTGTATTGCTTAAAATCGCCCTGTAAATAAGCCATTAGTTCTCGTAAAAAGTAAAGGCTAAAAAATTGTTATTGTGGGTTAACCCTAAGAGATAGACATATACCATTGCAGACGTTTTTCTCTTCTTTCTTAAAATTTTTCTCATCCGTAAACAAAATTTTTCTTTGACCTTCCTTTGCGTACGTACCGCTTCGATTTTTAGTTGTTTCGATTTTACCACCCTTTTCTTTTTTAAATTATGAGTTAAGAAATGACCAGTCGTCTCTTATAGGCTGCAAGTCCTCTAAGTCATCTTTTAAAATACGTGACATGGTTCTAGGTGCTATTTTCATCTCCCGAGATAAAATCTTTTGCTTTCGGACAGAATTTCTTCAAATTCTTTCCCTTACTGCTTTGACCACCTTTTTCGTACGAACACTACGTGGACGGCCAGATCTTTTTCTGTCACAAACAGAGGAGGTCTCATTGTATCTATTATTAGCCCGGTACACAAACATTTTACTAATACCAAGCGTATGAGAGTTTTAAAAATTGCATTTGGCTCCATACCTACTTTGTGTAATGCAATCACAGCGATTCGGTACTCTTTATCACCCCACTCCATTTTAATATCGCAAAATATTGTAAAATGTATTGGCACCAAGATGAGAAAACTCAATGAACAATCATATAAAAATGAAAGATTCCAAATTCGAATGTAATATTTTGTAACAGTATTTATGGCCAGACTAAGTACATATTATAAACCTTTGTCTTGAATTACTCTATCTATTAAAGAAACCGTTGCGTAGTTTTAAAGATCTAAGCATACATATGGACAGACAGAAAAAGTGACTTTGTTTTATACTATGTAGTGATAAAAATTTAACCATACACAATTTACGTGTTTTTTTATTTATTTAATAAAAACAACCTACTAATAATGGTCGTACTTTTTTAAGCCAGATATGACAATTTTATATTTACTTTTTATACTATGTAACGTTACACATTTCACGTCACATACTATGTTAATTTCAACAACACACAAAATAGGGTATTTGCTCAACATATCTCGAATTAGTAGTGTTTTAGGTTGAAAGCGTTTTCACAGCATCCGATCCGACATTTGGTATCGGTTGACGTCGGCGATTAAAATATTTGAAGTTCGATGTTTGATGAAGAAGATAACCGGACATCGGGGCGGACAATGTTAAAGGCAGGTACATCCCACTATTATCCCACTAATCCTACTAGTATTATAAGTGTGAAAGTTTGTGAGGAAGAATGGATGGATTGATCTCTTTCACGCAAAAACTACTGAACGGATTTTGATGTAGTTTGGTACGGTAGTTGTAGATATACTACAACTACCGTACCAAACTACTACCGACTAGTATACTAGTACTGTATGTAGTATAGATATCATATTATCTCGAGTGCTCTAGCCACAGATGACAGTTGACGCGTCACGATGACAGTTTAGATGTCAGTCATCATGTAGCAGCCAAACGAGCGGGACGTGTGCGTTAAAGCATTGGCGAGCCAGTGTTGACGCGTGTTAACGTGCGATAGCGTAACTAAAGTAGTAGTTTAGGCTGTGTGATTAAAACATAGGCTACGTTTTATCCCGGCAAAGTACAGTAATCCCGCGCGACAATCAATAGTATATTTACGCGGACAGAGCTGCGGGAAACAACTAGTAATATTAATGTGAAAGTTTGTGAGGATGGATGGATGGATGTTTGTTACTCTTTCACGCAAAAACTACTAAAGGGATTTCGATGAAGTTTGGTATGGTAGTAGGGCGGTAGTATTAGGCGGGTTAAGGATTATTATTTATTATTTATTGATTATTATTTCGTGAAACATCGCAACTACACATTCCAATCTGCTCTTTATTATCGTGATATACAATATCGACAAAGTTCATACTGTCTGCTCGACCAGTTTCTATACATTTTCCTTTTCACTTGGACTCCTCAAGATATTATTATTATATCCTATGGTAGTAGTAGTTTTAGGTATGCTAGTACCTACTTAGGCTCTGGATTAAAACATTGGCTACTTTTATAACATTGGCTACTTTTATCTCGAAAAAGTACAGTATTCCCGTGGGATACTATATTTATGCGGGCGGAGCTGCGGGAAAAAGCTATTATTTCATACACACACAATCTTGCCTATTTCCAAATAAGGTAGGCAAAGACCACCGAGCCCCTTAACGGTAGGGAGAGGCCACAGTTCACAAAGAAAATCTGTACCGACTTCTCGCCTTTGCGGCGGGTTAGGTTGGGTTAAAGTGTTTACACACGTGCCGTAATTTCAGCGGCGTCGTTGTTGCGTATGTGTTTTGTGCAATATCTTCGGCGGCTCGGAAACACCGCAGCTCGGCGGCACCGCGCCGCAGGACTTGCGGCTGTAAAATCCATACGAATCCTAAGGCAGCGGCCCCGCGTCGCGGCGCCTGTAGGCTGTAGCGGGTGACGAAAAGCGGTAAAACAAAATTTAAACAATAAATTAAGTAACCCCTGAATTGTCTAGCAGTGAGCGAGCTTATGATGATGAATTATAGCTAAGAATTCTCTCTCGATCACGTCAGCTTTCAAACAAAAAAAACGGCCAAATCGGACCTTTTGTTTTGGAGCTACGCTGCCACGGACAGACAAACAGACACATCTAACTTATAACACCCCACTTTTTGCGTCGAGGGTTCAAAATGTTTTGATATACTTGGCTCAATATCGTATCGGCGACCTATAAAAGTCAGATCGGTGAATGTGGAAATGCTCTGAGACAAAGCGTGTAGCATATGGTCTTACATGGCGCTAATCAAGTCTCTCAAATTTCAAACATGGTACTGCGAAGTAAACTTGAAAACAATTAATGTAACAGCCTATATACAGGGTGACCTGAAATTCGATACTTTCCTTTGAAAGACAGAAAGTAGACCTCATTTACAGTAATATTTTTCATGGCATCCCCTATCCGAAAGTTGATATTTACAAAGTTATTGAAATTTCAAAATTTTTTTCTTTATTTTCGACTTTTTGACTTTGACATGACGTATTTTTAAAAATGTTTGTCTTTTTAGTGATTTTTTTATGTATTTTAACCGTCAATGAGTCAAATATTATTTTTAAGGAATAAATAGGGACAAACTAAGCGAGAATTTTTCATTATGAGACATGAAACAGAATTTTCTTTTAAGAATTTTTCTTAAAAACAGGTGATTTTCTTAAAAAAATGTATGATACAACGCGTACAAATACCTTAAATAACTTTCTTACCTCATAAGCTTCCAAAAAAGGTACAAATATGTACATAAAAATATGAACATGTAATAAACAAAGACAAAACAATCATCAGGTAACGTTATCTCAAGAATTACTCTACCTGAGGCGACCTTTTTTTTTCAATTGTTTCCTTTGTTCAAACTTTCAAATCAACTTTCGGATAGGGGATGCCATGAAAAATATTACTGTAAATGAGGTCTACTTTCTGTCTTTCAAAGGAATGTATCGAATTTCAGGTCACCCTGTATATATAAGTAGTATAGTAAGGGTAAATGTTCTGTGATTTTAACTCGAAAGCTTAGGCACACTTGACATTTCTGTTTAATGTATTGAATACATTAAAACTACTCACTGAGAATAAAAGCGTACTGAAAATTTAAAGATTATCTAATTATTATTAACCAGCTCCGCCCGGACATTATCCCACGGGAACCGTACATTTTCCCGCAGTACAAGCCTTTGTTCTTCCCCGTGGTCTACTCTATATGTGTGCCAAATTTCATGATGATCGGTTTAGTAGTTTTAACGTGAATGCGTAACAACCAAACAAAAACTCCCATTCACATTTATAATATTAAGTAGAGTTACCTATTATTATTCGAACACGATTTAAATACAAAACTTATATAAGGTTTCTCTACTCTATCTACTGCTTATATCATCTCATATTGGGTGAATCTCCGTTCAACGCAAACTCGCCCATTAAAGGAGGATTTTACTTTTAGAGTAAAACAATTATTTTTCTGCCTATACGTCTTTACATAAGCAGTAGATCATATGCCCAAAATATCCGTCATTGACTTTACCGAACCTTATATATTATTAATGTCCATGTGTCGGAGAATGGAATATTTTTTGACTTGCAAGACCTAAACAATTTGACCATTAATTTACATTCATACAACATAAAGAGGCAATGCAACTGTGAGCCATCGCGGGGTGCCTGTCAGACGTGAAACATCGCAACTACACAGTCCAATCTGCTCTTAATTATCATGATATACAATATAGACAAAGTTCACACTGTCTGCTCGACCAGTTTCTATACATTTTCCTTTTCACTTGGACTCCTCAAAATATTGAAACCCAAGGGAAGTGACAGCAGCGACTGCAGAAGTGGTTGAACTACGCATTGACTATTGACACGTGAGTATTCGTGCGTGCGCACGATTCAACGGCGCTGTTAAGCGATTTTCATCTTATGCCTGGTCAAGAGGCAACTTGTTCCATAGTACATGTCACACGCTACGTACGATCCGTACTTAATTATCACAAAAATCGTTTCCAAATGTATCACAAAAGTTAATTAAGAGCAGCCTTAGCCATTATCCATATTTATCCCGCGACTTATCCAGAACAATGAGCGTTTGAGAGCTGCGGGATTTAAATGCGGGGTATAAATATAGGCTTGGTCCTTTGAGCCGGATCGGTAGATAAATATTTGCGATTGTACATTTTCACACATGTATTCGTCTTTAATGTAGGCTTAAAAATATTTATTGTTCGATATTGGGTATTTAGAAGAACTACTAGATAAATAACAAAGACGTGACGCGCCCCTAGATAACGATAATTCAATTGTATCCGTCTAAATAGCTTATGAAAATACCACATTATTTCTGATCATTTTTTAAACTTAGAATGGGTATAGTAACTTATTCTGTAAGATAGACATATCGACGCTATCGCGGACTTTTTTGTAGACCTATAAAAGAGAAATTGTTTTGTTATTTATCTCCAACTTTTTAGGAAGCGTTTTCGATCAAAGTTCCTAGACGGCTTGATTTTTTCCGACACCTCAACAATTATCGTCATAAATTAAACAAGTTCCACAAAACCTTAACAAATGATTATCGACCTAAACCTTCCTACGGAACCACTCTGTCGGTCTAAATATAAACGGTATGAGAATCCTTTCAGTAGTTTTTGAGATTATCGCGAACATACAGACAGACAGATTCGGCGTGGCACTTAAGTATCCTATCCGTCTCCTGGTTCTTGGTGGGGAGCTATCCCACCAATTGTCAGCCAAATCGGTTCAGTCGTTCTTGATTTATGATATTACCTATATATATATATATATATATATTTTTATATATATATAATAGTGCTATAATTTAATAAGCGGCTAAAGGTCTATTTATACACAATTGATTATTCGATTCGAACAGACCTATGGAAACCACAACAGTGTGTCTACCGCCTAATACACATCACTCACTCAGGCAATTTTACCTTCATCAATGTTAGTGGTAATCGTCTATAATGTCTTCGGATGATTAATTATGATTATTACAAGTTAACGCTTGGGCTTTGGGAATTGAAATTGCTAATTATTAATTCCTTATCCACTATGAATTTGATAATAGGATATGGAGTGATCATAGAACATGATGGTCTCAATATGAATGATGAAAGGTAATGGATAATCTATACGAATAAATAAAATTGAAGCGTCTGTTTATAATTTCAAATATACAGCTTTGCACTAAATTTATATGACAGTATGTATGGTACCTACACCAAATAAACAATTACATTACTATATTATAATAGACAGACAGACAGATGAAATTTGTTACTTTTTATGTGTCCGTCTGTCTATCTGTCTATTTGTTCCGGATAATCTCTGAAACGGCCAGACCGATTTTGACCGGACTTTCACTGGTAGATAGCTGATGTTATAAGGAGTAACTCAGGGTACTTTTATCTTAGGGTTCCGCTTAAAATAAGGTTCCGTTTCCATTAATAGTTCCACGGAAACGAATTTGCGGGCACCAGCTAGTCATCAGTAAACGTTTACACCCATACTAATAAAAATATTAACACAACAGAATATAAGCTATTCAGTATTGCTATCTTCGTATGATACGTTAGATAATCACTTGACAGACAAAGATATCAACACTGAAGAGCTTATCCGTTTTGTAAATTTTTATTAGTTTTACTTTTTCACATGCGTGTCGGGTGTATAATCATGTTTGTTAGTTTATATTCTATTAATCCTTTACTATCCAATGAGCATTATAAGTCAACGCTCATGATGATGAGCAACATAATAATAATATCTACGGACGTTTTCACACTACGTCAATATGGCCCCGACTCCCGTGGTAAGTTCTCGAAGAACTTGTGTATATTTCATTATTTTTATACTATACATAATATATTTAAGATTTTATATATTATACACATATTTAATACACATCCAAAAGCCAGGAAAACAGATTTTTTTTCATTCAGCGGGATGCGAACCCTCCGGCTTGAGCGCCGACGCGCTAACCACTGAACCACAGTGGTCATCAAAAGGCAACAAAATAGATACTTGCTCATTTGACTGTTATATTTACTGGACAATACCAGGCTATAGCTTTTCTCGTTAACTGTATCGACCAACAAAATAATGTATAAACGTGTGTGCTTAAGGCAGGCATGACCGACCTTTTAAAGATTGCGTGCCATTTTTTATTTAGCAAAATCCTAACGGACATCTATTACAAAACCCCAAAAATCAATGTTTCTCAAACATTACCAAATATTGTCATAAACGCACGTCCGCTAGGCGAATATCGGGCGTACTTTTATAGACATAGGGTCGGTTACCGTTTGTCCGCGAATATCGCGATTTTTCGATAAATCGTGTTGTAAACAATCCCGATTAGATGATTCGAGGTTTAAATTAGCCCAGGGGCCGCATGGTTAAGGCCAGAGGGCCGCATGTTGGTCATGTCTGGTTTAGGGGCATGTTTCACAATAATTTACCGTAGCGGAATAATTTGCTACAGGTACGTTGGGTAGACGGCGCGGCTCCGGCTACGCGGCAACAGCCACCTGTGAAGAAGCACTAAGGCCCACTTGCGCAGATCTGGGTTAAAGTTAACCCTGGGTTAAAATATCTTGCCTCCTCTTTCATTAATACGAAGAAGGAAAGAGATAACATGATATTTAAATAAGAGGGTTAATGTTTCTCTTACACATATTATATTTTCTCGAAAAAATATAGGTTCCAGCGTCGTTAACAGGTTTTATATTCTTGGTTGTAAAGAACATACAAAGTCAATTTCTATTTAACAAACTATTAACTAACATTAGGTTTTGTTGAGGTAATTTGAGTAGTTAATAATAGAGTAGCCATTGATTCCCACTTAGGGAAAATAGGACATTGACCTATTTAGCTGTCCTTGTCACTCTTAGTACTGTCACACTCACGCCGACTTTCAGTGACAGAAGCAATATTTTATTTAGGGCATTTCTAAATCGCCTAATAAGTTCCGGATAGCTTGTTCGGCAGTTTTCTCGCTACCTACTTTATTCTGAGCGACGGAGACAAAACATGCAAATAAACTATCAAACGTCTATCAGTGGAATGTGAAACAGACCCATAAAAATATTTTTTTATATTTACATCCACTTTTCAAAACATAATTGATGATGTTTAGCTGCGATAATGTCTTTCGGAAAACTTCGTGTTCCGTTCATCGTCTGCCACTGTCATACAAATTCAATGATTGCCGAGGGACAGGAAAAACATACAATAAAAAAAAATTAAGAAAAGAACAGTCTAACTTGCCATGAAAATGTAACAAAAAAATCGGACATTCCTTTAAAATCATAACTAGACTTTAGTGTTTAGTTTCTAAAAACATTACAAAGGTGTCTATAATACGTAACATTTTATTAAATCTTATGCGTGCAAAATTCCCGCAGCCGATTTTTTAATAAAACCCCGTCAGCTCACTTTTATTAACACTCAGCTATGGAACGCTTTAAATTGGACACACAAAGTCAAATTCTTTGTAAGATGCGTCTAAAATTGGCAAACATTGTGCTCATATTTTTAATATCCGCAATTCTACTCGGTTCATAAATTCTTTTTTATAAAAATTAGAATGCAGGTCGCATAGGTACATTTTTATGGCAATGGCGCTAGTTTTTTTTAATCAAATTTCAAATTATTGCATTCATCGTGATTCATGTTATTAAATTAACTATAGCGTAAATGAAAAAAGGGACAACCTTTTTCTGATTCAATCAGTTTGTGGTAAATGCATTGCGTTTACGAACGAAATTATTAAAATGAGTCAGTATTTTAAAGGTCATCGGTCATCCCACACCTAGACGCGACGCGGCACGCTTTTTTGATGTGTAACATCTTTCCTCTCGCTTTCTTGCAATTTGTGGGAGTGATTTTGTGAAATGGGACGGAAGTGTGTAACAGGAAGTCGCTGATGCGCGCACTATTTGAATTGACGAATGAGCGCGCGATGGTAGAGTTGGCCGTCAGATTCGAATAAAATATTTCAGTATTTGTTTTAAATTTTGAAGTTGATATCTGTCAATATATATAATAAAGCATTATTGAAAAGTTTCCGTATTTTTTTATCATAATATTAGAAAATCGTACTAAGTTTTTTAAAAATATTTTCATAAAATGTTACACGTCATATGCGACTACTGTAAGGCTCGCTCGTTTTTTTTAAAGATAGCGATTCATAATTGAACTTTATTTACTACACAAAAAGATTCACGTTTAATTTCAAGAGCGACTCGGCTAAGGCGGATATTTTTCAGGCTGGACCGTGAGTGTCACCCTTTAGCTAACAATCAAAATATACGTTACTTAATTTTTTTATTAGAACCTTCGAGAGCTACTCACTTGAAGTAGAGAAAGATGAAGACGGCTAATGAGAAGAAGAGACTGGTAACGTCAGTGGGGGAGACGTTGGCGATCCGCTCCGAGCAGTTACTTACTGAGCACTTACTTGAAGTAGAGAAAGACGAAGACGGCGAGGCACAGGCCGGCCAGGCTGAGCGAGTAGCCGGCGAGGTAGATGAGGCTGGTGACATCAGTGGGGGAGACGTTGGCGATCCGCTCCGTGCAGTTCGCGTAGTTGGAGTAGTTGTGCCACTCCCCCTCCAGGCAGAGGCGGGACGCGTTCTCTGTAATATGACGCCATTAATATGTAATGTGACCTCGCGTCATCATTGTCATTGGGCATCAGCATCGAATTATCAATATGTAATATCGTAATACTATTATAAATCCTACTACTATTATAAATGTGAAAGTTTGTGTGAATGGATGGATGAATGGACACACGTACAGTGTTTGAGCGGGATTCTATATTTACACGGGCGAAACCGCGGGCCTGTTGAACCGCGGGCAACAGCGCTGTTCATAAATTACGGCACACGGACCTTTTGAACCCCTTCCCCGGTATTTGACATAGGCTGTCACATTTTTAGAAAACCCCCTGATGTCACGCCACGTATTTTTCAATTTTATATTTATATAGGTAGGTTTGTAAATTATGTACCATAAATAAATAAAATATCTTAAGTAAAATTAATGAATAGAAGACAGTAATTTTCATTTTAACCCTACCCTTGTCACTCAATATCATATTCGGGTAAAAATTGTTGTTCTGTATCTTCGTCGAAAAGAAAATACAACAATCTTTTTTATATCAATTTGTTTCTCCAAAACCTTATACGAAAGAACCATTCTGTTACAATACAAGTAGATCAAAAAATTGTGAATTCACGATTTTATAACACGATTATTAACACGAGGTAAAGAAGATTAATTTAATAAAATAACGATATATTTTAATAGTTCCACGGTACTTGCTATATATTAAATTGTCTGTTGTTTCAAGTCTAACATTAAAATAATAAAACTTGAAACCAATTAGCGCCACAATCCTGAATCGCGCTATCGAAGTTTTCTAAGGTCGGCGGTATATGTATAAACAACACCTGATATAACAACGAAACGGCTTTGGCATGACCGAGCATACCGCCACGCTCGGTTAAATATATAATTTCGTTTCATTATTATGTTTGTTTACCAAACTATAACATTCGGGGGCGTAATATTTAAACTAGGGTTGTTAATTATCAAATTTACACGTTACGATTAATTTTTACCTACCGACATCTGTGGTTAGCGAGTTGGCGCTCAAGCCGAAGGTTTCGGGTTCGAATCCCGCCAGGGAACAAAAAGTTTTCTGTGTTCCTCGATCATGGATGTGTATTATATATAATAATCTTAAATATACGTATAGTATAAAAGTATTAAATATATTTCCATTGTCTAGAAACCCACTTTTTTTTGTGATTCTTAAATAACGCGAGAAAGTGACAAAATTATCCTGTCAAGTTTTCTACCATGTGTTTACCTACCACTCACTTTACTGATAAAACTACAAATACGGGTAGATATAGTATGTTTCAATGTGAAAAATAATAATATTATACATATCTTTGTCATTATCGGCGCGATACCGGATATCGTATTGGATAATGAGAAAACGCACTTAATCTGACAACATAAGAGCGTCTCCGGTCCGTTAGGCGATATCGTATCGCGTAATGTGAAAACGTACTTAATGAATGTTATTGATCAAAATTTCAGCGTAGTCCATAACGATTCTGGGTTAACCTAGGATATGTGATCTACCTATGAATTCTATCCTCTATTATCTATTCCAATGAAACCATTGCGGTGACTTGCCTTTATGGTGTAACAGAATTCTCTATGTCGGTACACCGTACATTGCGTTGAGCTGTCGCTCATACGTATAACGTAGGTCATAAGGGTCAGACTCACACTCTTAAGGCTCACCTATATAAGGGTGCTGCGGGCTGCCTTACCTACACTACACAGTATTTAAAAACCCAAAACGTAACAGAGTCAACTCCGTATCTAATATTACAAGTAAAACGTGAATACTGTAATAAAAACGTGTGCGTCTCGTGACGCCCGACAGAAGTGATAACTTAAACGAATTTAAGTTGGACTAATTAATATTGAAATTGTTAACCTTTAGAAAAGATTAGGTTATTATTTACATTTTATGTATATTAAAAAGATAATTTAATCGTAAAGAAAGGTTATTTATTAATAAAATCTTTTATTGATTATGTAATATATTTTATTCAGCGTCTGTCTGAAATACGGCTGGCGCTGTGGGTTAGAGTGAGAGGGCAGGAGCCTGCCTACCGCTGCCGGTTGCGTAAGAGAAAGGGAAGCCAGACAGACTGGCGCCGTAACGCGTTACGTAACGAAGCGGCTTTCCCTCCCATAAGAAGTTATCACTTCAAAAATCTGTGTTCTGGCATTACACGATTATTTTTTTGTTATTCGTCTCAGACTAGAGTGATTCGTGCCCTTATTGTGTTTTTTTGAATTCTGTATACTTGATCCTTAAATCTTATGTTCAGTGTCTACTGACAAATATATTATCTGTTGTCTTTTTAATTATACTTATTTTTATTTGCAATGAAATAAATCCGCATTAGGATGTTTCTTATCATTACATCATAATGCCTATCGTCCAATTGGCATGACGCTGCAGGCTTGATCCAATCTACTTAGCATCCATATAGGTACACCAGAAACGTATAATATCTGTCATGCATATTCACCAGGCGTCATATTGGATATTATACGACGCCTGGTCAGTACTAACTGACAATTCGATCAGTTAGTACTGACCAGTACATTTTACAGTACATTTTGCCGCTATAAAAAGTAGCATATTATGTCCTTCACTGTAGTCTAATCTATTTTTGTGACAAATTTCATCAAAATCGTTCTAGTAGTTACGCAGTCTATGCAAATAAACAAAAAAACAAGCCTTTCTTCTTTATAATAATACTAGCTGTTTCTCGCGGTTCCGCCCGCGTAAATATACTATCGAGTATCCCGCGCGAACACTGTACTTTTCCGGTATAAAAAGTAGCCTATGTTTTAATCCAGAGTCTGAACTACTACCATACCAAATTTCATCAAAATCCGTTCAGTAGTTTTCGCGTGAAAGCGTAACAAACTTACATTCACATTTATAATATTAGTTGGGATATTAGTAGGGATTAGTATAAATTAGAACCAAGCATTAGGTACAGGCCATACACAGTATATTGTTACGAATTCAGATGCATTTTATTGAATACCATTGTCTATATATTATATAAATAAATATGCTATATAGTAATTAATATATTTTATGATAATTATTGCTCGAAATCGAATTTGAATTACTCCAGAAAAATGCTGGTGAAGCATCTTAACGCTATCGCAATATAAACGTAAACATTTGACTAAGCTCCGATAAAAATTTACACACATGTCTGTTATCATACTTCGTACTTCGTAGATACATTTCTACTGGCTTCCGTTTGAAAACAGCTAATTTTTTACTACATTCAATAACACACAATATAGAGGTTACTTGGGGGCAAGAGGAAAATGCCATTTTCAAATGTTATTTTTACTTATTTAATTTTTTTTTCTAGGTAGCAAAAGTAGGAAAGGAACATACTTATTGTCAATCTTCACCATACAAGGAGTATTTTTATCCAAATGAAATATTTTACCCATAATTAGCCCACAATATTAGGAAAGTGATAGGTAAAGGTAGGTGAATACATAATTCGTCTACAATTTTATCGTGTATTTATAGAATACGAAATGATTCCCGCGACTTCGTGCGCGCAAAAAGAAATCCCTGCGGGAACTATACATTTTGCCGCCATAAAGTAGCCTATTTTTATATCTTTGCCAAATTTCATGATGGTCGGTTAAGTAGATTTTACGTAAAAGAGAAACAACCAAACAAACAAACTCACTTTCACATTTTTAATATTAAGTAAGGATTTACGTGAAAGGTGAAAGAAATACTTAATGGCAATACATCCATCACTCTTATCACAAATATAATTTATCAAAGCCTTATTTCCTTTCCAAAAATATTTTCCTTACTAAAGTAAGGAACTACTAGTTACTACAACATCAACGTAAAAAAATATTAGTACCACTAGTAGCTACTAATATTTTTTTAATGTTGATGTTGGAAATTAAAAAGTAACTTACGTGTATCATCATATTGGACTCCGTGGAACTCGCTAAAGCATTTCTGGACCGCCAAAGTGTTCCACGGCGTGGGATCCCAGCATAGCAGCCCATCGTAGTACGCGGGACAGAAGTTGTCCGTCCTGTTGATGTTCTTGGCGAGGCATTCCTCGCTCAGCTCCTCCCCCACCCCCTCGGCACTCTCCAAAGTCTGTAAGTCCTCCAGTTTGGCGAATTTCTCGAGACACTACGTTAGATCCATACTCAAGTCGGAGAGTCTGAGCGCGTCACTGAGACTGTGAGCATGATAAGGGTGTTTGCATGCGGCTTGTGTTTTAACTTATCACACGATAAGGAGAGCGCAAACATCTGCCTGTGTATTTGATCGTTCGAAACTCTTCACTCGCCCGCTCGACCTGCAAAGAACGATGTTTGAATTCAGATATAAAATTGGAACTTCTAATCTATTGCAAATTTACTTATTGTTATATGGCTGTTATTGTGCAGTATGACCGATATGAAATTTATATGCCAAGACATAAATAAAGGATAATGAAATTATGCACATACGTATCGCCAAAGGTTTTAATCATTCGATAAGCCTTTACCATCGAGCTACCGCACTATAACAGAGTAAGTAGGTACATGACAGTAAACGCAATTTTAAACGACTTCCAAAAACGAGGTGGTTATACATTCGGCTGTCTATCATCTGTGTTCAACGTGTACTCAAACGATGTTATCTGAGGGAGTCATCCCCTGATTTACGTAAACTCTGTAACGTACGTTACGGAAGTATCAATACACTCTGTCAATAATGCAGTGTGCATTTCCAAGTGTTCAAGGCATATTCAATGTCATTTTTTGTGTATTTTTAGGTGAGTTGATTATTTAAGGTTGTTCTAAATTAATTACGGATATTTTGGCCACAATTATGACCTACCTACTATTTATGTAAAAAGGTTTAGGCAGAAAATTATTTTAAAATTTCGAAAATAAACTAAATTAAATTACAATAAGCCCTCTAACGACCCGTTTCAATAACCTATCTACCTATAACTATTTGTTAGAAAAGTCAAATTTGTATCGCAAAACTATGGCAAATGATTGAATGACGATGTTTTTAACAAATAGTTATTGGTAGATAGGTTATTGAAACCGGCCATAAGGCGCTGCGGTCATTAACCTCACAGTAGCAGGTGATTGAAAGAGCAAGCAAAGACTTTGCGTTTTTGAGACTTTGTGGGTTGCCTAAATACAAATACAATCAGCGGTCTGAGGTTAATGCCCTGAACAACGCCGTAAAGAGCGTAATGTAATTTTGTTTAGTCTAAATTTTTTACGATTTTTTTCATTTTTTTAGTCTAAATGACTTGACATAAGCCGTCGATCATATTATGTCCAAAATGTCCGTAATTGATTTTGAAACACCGTAAATGATGTGGCCTCTTGTGTCGAAAATATCGTGTCCTTTTTAAATACACACTAGTAATCATAAAAACAATTAATTATTTATCAACTTCAACAATATAACGCTAATAGTTAAAGTTTATCAAACGGTACTTTATTTAGTTTAGAGTGATGTAGGTTTAACAGCTAATTTGAATTTGGAACAAATTTAACTGAAACAAATGGCGCGAACATAAGTTAATTGGCTTGTTACATTAAACCGAGTTTAAACTTTAAACTGTCAGTCAGCCATAAAAATCTGCATTTATCTGCATTGCTTACATTTGTTTTTAATTAGGGGAGAGTTACTACTTACATTTGTGTGTGCTGGAGTGCTGACTGCTGATAAGGATTAATTTATGTTTTCCATTCTAATAATTCAATTCAGCTAATTAAAAATGGAATTTGATTTAATAATCTTTATTAGATTTATTTATAAATGAAAGCTTTTAAAAGTACTACTTTCAGATATCTAAATGTAAATTAAATGTAATTTGTTTAATTATAATAATAATATCTATGGACGCTTCACACCACGCCAATCTAGCCCCGTGCTAAGTATCCGAAGAACTTGTGTTACAGGTACCAGACAAAGGGAAGTATATTTAATACTTTTATACTATACATATATTTAAGATTATTATTATATTATACACATATTTAATACACATCCATGACGCAGGAACATTGAAAAACATTTTGTTCCCTCGGCAGGATTCGAACTAACGACTTCCGGCTTGAGCGCCGAAACACAGAGGCCATCAGGCCGTCGCCTGTCAATTAAACGTAAATAATTTTAATTAAAAATATTATAAATAAAATATTATAAAAATATTATAATAAAATTTAAAATATTTTAAAGTATGTGTTTTACTAAGAAATAAAGACTTTGATCTATCGACTTCTTTGATAAGTGTTTAATACCATTAAAAAGTTTTTTGAGGGCACAAAGTTTTGATCTTATTACATCTATCAATAGAACTTTAGAACAATTTAATTTGTCTTTTAAGATTTATGAGAAAAATTGTGAACGGTGATATAGATAAGATTTGAACAGCTAAAATATTAATTTAGACATCTACTTAAGTATTTAGTAAAGGTAACCTGAAAGCAGCTATTTAAAGTAGCTATTGATTTTGGTAAGGTTATTCACGACCTATTGAAATTAGAAACAATACACGAGACAATTTATTAAGACCATTACTTTAAAACCAAAATATCGTGAGTTATGTGCCCGTAAGTGATACCTAGGCATAATATTATCATTCTGCGCATCGAATCCACGGATAAATAGCGACACATTAATACTAGATTTACATGCTAAGCAAGCAGTTGGGCAAACAAGCCAAAACGGAGAATGGGGATGTTCTTCGTACCCTAGGGTTGCCATCTCTAAAATTCGACAAACAAGACAATTGAAAACCCCGGTTTTAATAGCTTCGGAAATAAGATCAGGTTTTTTTCAAGTATACAAAATAGTTAAAAAAAATAGTTTAAAAATTTTATTTACATATTTTGAATAGAACATAACATATTCGAATGACTGTTTTTTATAATTTTTTTTTGCTATTTTATCTAAAAGACACTCTATCTTCACGTTTAAAAGAAAATAGATGTTCTTTGTGTAAAGAGTGAGCGAGCGGAGTGAGTTATTATATCAGTTACTGTTTAATAAAATCATACCTGAAATGCTGTCCACTTTAGAAAATCCATCAAAATCAACAGCGTAAATATATACGTAGCGTAGCGTATATATATACATAGATAAGTTAATTATTATAATGTCTTCTCCATGCTCAAAAGGCGTGCAAGCGGAGCGTACGAGCAAAATTTTTTTTATAATTTTACCTATTAAACTGTAAAATGGCTGTCTTTAAGATTTTGAACATTAAAAATAAAAGCAGTTAAGAATTTAACTGCCATAACAAGAAAAAAAAAAGAAAAAACTATCTGAACGGTAGTGATTTCAGATCTATAAAAAACTACAAAATTACATACATTTAAATAGATTAAACTAATGAATTACATCCAAAGTAACACAATAAAATTACTTAATAATATTTTATATTATTTTTGAAAATAAAAATAAACAAGTAATACGGAAAAAAATACGCCTTCTTAAGTCTACCTACAAAAAACCCGGATAACTAATGCAATCGCTCTCTAAACTATGACATATACGGGAAAACTCGGACGGATGGCCAGCCGTAGTCTCCCGGGCCGTCCCACCCACGTGGATCTTAGCTTGCGAAGCATGTGCAGCCGCCGTAATATATGAACTATTTTCATATACTTACAATTTTAATTCGCTAGTGGACAGTAATATATAATAAGCTTTCACGTCTCACAGTTTATTCCGCTAGACAGAGTTCAAAATGGCCGCCGGCGTTTCCAGTTCGCTTACTTAGACTCGTAGGTATAAGTTGGCACGCTGCCCGCAAGATTTAATTGCTTCTAAGTGCTGAAACATATCTCAACACGAAATTAATGTTGTTAAGAAACTTAGTTGTCACGTACACAATTTTTTATTTGATAACTAGATGCACAAAATTTCTAAGCATTCGTGTATTTTCAGTTCGCTATTTAGTTAGCTAAGTAGGCAAGTCAACTCAAAACTTAAAACCAAATTATAATTTTTATATACTCAGTATACAGAATAATCGTTATTTTCATGGAGCTAGTAAAAAGGTTATTTTAGTCTCATCTTATTAGGGGGTTAACTAAAAATGTCGCTAAAGATTTTGCTTCGACATTTTAATTAAAAAAAAAAACCATTAAATAAAAGACAATTGTTAAAGTAATGGTTCGCCAATTATTTTCCTGTTAGACACAGTAGCGGAGGCAGGAGGCACACAATCATAATTATAAATTATAAAAAAAAAATGTTTTGTACACAAACATTCAGTAAATTAATTGCCTAACGTAGAAACTGTGATGGTAACTGTTAAAATATAAAGTATTTTTATGAATTTCTTTTTTGCTTTTTTGCCGGAGAAAATTCAGAGCGCTGAAAATAGAACAAACGAGTGTCAAATGTCAATGTCAAATCTGACAACTCGACACTAATGTTTTCGATTTTCAACTATATATTAGTCCAGATAAAACTAGATAAATGAATTAGTCCAGAGTTCTATTTTCAATGCTCTGAACTTTCTCCGACCTTCCTGATTCCGGACAATGTAGTCCCAGCCTTAGATATAATTTTCTATATCTTTGCTAAAAATAAGATCAGTTATCATCAGTGTTCATTTAGTTGTAACCGTGGAACATGGCTAAGAGAAAATTTACATAATCTATCGTCAGCATAGACTCCATTAATGTCTGCTTAATAGTAAGCGTAACGTAGTAATTCTCTAGACTTATTTAAGTAAAGTGAACGAACCCATAATTTTATGTGGTGTTTCTTCAAGTCATAAATTTTCATGCCCAAGATAATATTCGTTGTGATAACACATTTTTTCATAAAAACATAAAAATCACCGAAGTCTGAGCTTTATGTAAAATGAAAAGCTTAATCTCAGAACGTGTCTGAGAATGTTAGGCGAGTAACCATTTATTAATTCGTCAACGATATCGGTCATAAATATCAATTCTGAAGCTTTTCAAGAATGTACGGTCGGCGAAATTGGATTTTCAGCAGTACGTACTTCTGAAATCCTTGTTACTGTAACCTGACGGAAGTTGACAGATAAACAACGACATTGAAATATGAAAGTAGGATAGGGAAAGGGTCGATTCATACCGCGACGACACGCGTCGCAACGCAGTGCTGCATTTTGAAGATAGCTATTCAAAATTGAACTTTATTCACACACAAGAAGCTACACATCTCATTGCGGAGATTTAGACATTGACTTTGATTGACTTCACATTCAAACTCTTGTAATGAAACGCGTTTCTTCTTGTGTAGTGAATAAAGTCTCAAAAATGCAGTTCCGCGTTGCGTCATCTCGTTGCGGTGTGAACTGACCCTAAAACAATCACTCGATCACACGTATAAAAGTATTAAACATACTTCCCGCTGTCTGGTACCTCTAACACAAGTTCTTCGGATACTTGGCACGGGACCAGATTGACATGGTGTAAAGTGCCTATAGACTAAGCTTGAACTAACGAGTAATGATTGAACTAATGACGCATAAAAATATTTATAATATTCCACAGAGAAAAGCAAATACAAATAGTCTATATATGCATGAAAAATACTTTTAAAAATATTGAAATAAGAAAGATCGGGTTCATGACATTGACAAAATTTATGCTTAAACAGAAAATACGTTGCTCATTTAAAAAGAGAAAATATTTTCCCCAAGGAAAAACAAGTCAAATGTGATATTTTAGTAGGTGCCCAATACATTTTAGCTCCTAAAATAATATTATTTGCAATTCATATTTGTGTTCAAAACAAATTTCCCAACGTTGCAAATTTTTTCAACCTTTTTGTTAAAAAAGAAAAAGATAAAAAGGTGCTTTCGTAAAAAAGTTCTCTATAACCGCACCAGATTTTCACGGTACTTGGCTAGATCTTTAATTTTTACGCTTTTACTTGCGTTTTTCTTAAGGCGCGTCTCCTGCTCATGTTTTTTCAAAACATTACACAGAAAACATGAAACAAAAACATTTGTTTTCATACACAAGCTGTCTCCAGCTATAGGAAATGTTTTTGATTGAAACAAAACATTTTGTGAAGACAAGATCATGAGTTGCGATGAGAAAGATGTAAGCAGTCGCAGTTTTAGCGATTGCAGATGCAGAATCTAGGAGAAAACACAGGGGGTCTAAAAAGGCCACTTTAGGTGTTTCATAAATTTTTTTCAGCACCTATGTGCGCCATTTTACGCATTTCTATTGAAAAATATCAAAATTGATATTTTCTAATATGATAAAATCAGTCGAATCATGTAGCCATTTTACCATTTCACTTTTTGTATGGAAAAAAATATATGAAACATAATATGAAACATCTAAAGTGGCCTTTTTAGACCCCCGATTTCAAGTTAGGCCATATTTATTGACCCGTAATTTTAGTATTTATCAGGAGTTACGAATAGAAGACCGATTTGGGATTGTTAAATAATTTCTTCCGTATTTCTATGTTTAATGTGAGTGGTGTAACAGTTGATAAGAAATGAAACATTCCTTCCCTCTCTACCCGCGCCGGGAATGTTTTCCAACCGTCTCGGAAGACAAAACCATTGTATATTCCTACACAAATGTGTATAGCCACGCCCCAATGTTTCGATGTTTTGTGTAATGTTTCGAAAAAAACACGCGCATTTAGGTAATCAGAGCTTATCATCAGCCGCTCCGGTTGTTCGTTTGTTGAACGGTGGAAACCGTTGGACAACACAGGTATATTTTAATCTCAACAATGTTTAATGAAAAACAAAAAAAAATGATTCAATGCCATAGAATATAGATTATAGAAAGAGGAACGGATAAACAGCAACATACTCAGCTTTCGATTTGATTTCACCACTAAAAATTGTGGGCCGATTTATAGGCCGATTGGCCGATTTTGGTCAAAATTTTCAAATTTCGTTCTATGAAAGCTGTTTCTATGTACGTAAGTATATAATGTAATTTTTACTCTGTGCTAATGTTAGCCATGCACGTAACGGTATACCTGTCATGTTTGCCTGTGCAGTGTACAGGTAAACCGGAGCATGTGTGTCGCACAACCGTGCAGGTTTCCATACAGTATCAGCTCAAGCTTACCTTACAGGTGTAACTGTGCAGGCAAACCTGTCGGGTAAACTCTTACGTCTATGGCTACTTATACATTATCACATAACATTGTTTAACATTCTGACTTCGGTAATGAAACCCAAACTTTCCACAATTGGATATTTGAAAACATGTAAAAATGTTGTTTTTTTAATACATTTAAATTCAGAATGAAATCCGCCATGACAGGCTCAACATCGCTCCGCGTATTCCTCGCGTAATCATAAAAATTACCAAACTTTAAATTATAGCCTTCCTTGCAGTTTATAGTTATGAAAAGTGAACAAAATCAGTGACAGTAATGTTTCAATGGTCAAATACCACAAGATTTTGAAAAAAAGCAGAATTATAGCCATTCCAAAAAAACTGAATACACAACGTTGCGAACAACATTGAACGTTATGTATAATACCTCAGGCAGCAAAAATTTTATTCAAAACTATACACAACCGCATTTACCCGAGCATCGATGAGTAATTGTCAACAATTTGGATTTAGAAAAAATAAAGGCACAAGACAACTTTATCACTAAGACTTCTAATAGGCAAATGGCTGGACCTAGGAAAAAACACGCACAAAGTATTCATTGGTTTGGAAAAGCATTTGACAGGATAAATTGGAAAAAAAATGATGAGAATTTTAAAAGAAATAGGTATATATTATGGAGACAGAAAAATCTTATAAAAATCAAAACGCAGTTAAAATACCGAACGCTGTAGAAATAGGAGATGAAAAATGCCACGCGAAAATCAATCAAGGTAAGACAAGGATGTCCATTGTCACCCAGCATTTTCAATCTGTTTATTGAACATGCTATAAATGAAATTATAGAAGCAAATATAGTTGGTACCAATATCAACACGGAAATGATTACTTTCATACGGTTTAATGATGACATAGCTGGCGTAGAGAGAACAACTACAAAAACTCCTTTATCACATGAATACAATATTTTCGGAATATGGAATGAACATAATTTTTTCAAAAAACAAAATATCTTGTAGCGGATAGACGACAGAGTGACCATGGGCAACTAACGATTATTGGAAACACAATAGAGAGAGTTAATAAATTCAGATACCTAGAAAGTATAATAAGTGACGACGCCAGATGTACTACGGAAATTACCTCTAGAATTGCAATAGCCAAGAGATAATTTAATAAAAAGAAACAATTTTTACATCAAAAATAAAAATTAAAGAAAATAAGCAACTAATAAAAACATATTTCTGGAGTTTAGTTTTATATCGCAGCGAATCCTGGAAAATGAGAAGTAGGGATAGGGCACGACTAGAAGCGTTCGAAATGTAGAGCTAGAGAAGGATGCAGCGGATAAGTTGGAAGGAAAAGAAACTAACGAAGAAGTGCAACAGATGATAGGAGAAAAGAGAAACATATTAAAAACTCTAGAAAATAGAAGAGGAAAGATGATTGAGTATCCTATAAGATATGACACATTCATGAGGACAATATTAGAAGGAAAGAGGGGAAGGGGAAGGCCAAGGAAGAACTATATTAGTCAACTTGTAGATAATGTAAATGTCATGTCCTATAGAGAGATGAAGGTATTAGTGGAGGATAGAAAAAAGTGGCGGAAGCTCCACCAACAAGGCCCTTAAATTAAAAAAAAAGAAGAATATATCCAGAAATAACGTTGTTTTACAAATTGATAAAAGTAAAAAAAAAGTTAATTAGTGTAAAAACCTACAAAATGAGTTTACTTAGGTACCTACATGAAATACAAAAAGATTTACTATGGTATATGGTAAGTACGAACATAAACGCACAAACTTCGGTGATATTAGGAATTTTAACCATACATTTCGTAGAAATTTATGAAATGTGACGTCACAATCGCAGTAACTTTTGTATGGGGCGTTTTCACAAGACGCGCAAAAGTGCTTCATACAATTGTATGAAGCATTATATATTTTATTAAGTAAACTGTTTTTGCCGCTTTGTATGAAACCCTTCGTGCGCGAGTCCGACACTATACGTAATAGCTATGCATTTGGTGACAGTAAAATAATTTTTATTTTCGAGAGTTGAAGGCCTCTGAGCTTACCCCGTAGTGCGGTTGCGCGTTGTAGCCACTCACCTGGTTTAATTCGTAGGTCCGTAGGCCGCCTCTACGGCTAGCTATGCCTCTGGTATAGTAGCGGCTGTTTGAAGTCTCGTAACTAAGTTACTTGTACGTTATAAACATATAGCTCATACGCCGTGGGCCTAACAAGTTCAACCTAATTTGAGGTAACTCACCCAAGGTAAATACGTTCCTGCACTACGCTACTATAGTCTATTCGCGTTAAGAAGTCAGTAAATGTCAATAAATTAAGCGTAAATATTATGTCAAAATGGCTTATCTACTATGATTAGTTAATGTGAACACGGCTTATGCGTCAATTTTGTTTGTGTTTTTTTGGCATTTTACTGTCTACTTAACTCGAATAGGTTATAGATAATATCTACAGCCATATTCATCATAATCAGACGATCACTAAGGATCAGTTCACACCGAGACGCTACATAATACGCATTTGTTTTTTTGTTAAAGAAAAAGGAAAAAGAAGTAGATAACATGGATATGGACCGAAAAATGCTAAGAGTACAGCGATCAGTTGCTAAAATAAAAAGTTACAGAATTAACAAGGACTAAAAAAACGACGTTTTTTGCTACAATTGATTAACTAAAATAACCGCTAAATCCTTATGTTATTTGTGACATTTTTCTTTTTAACAATCATTAATACATAAACCCAGTAGTTTAGTTAGTAAAATCAATTTTGTATTATCCTACTGATCTAAATGTGAAAGCTTGTGAGGATGGATGTATGAATGTATGGATATTCTTTCTTTCACGCAAAAGCTACTGAACTGGTTTCGATGAAACTTGGTATGGTAGTAGTTTAGGTTCTGGATTAAAACAGGCTACTTTTAATCCCAAAAAAGTATAGTATTCCCGTGGGATACCCGATTCTATATTTACGCGGGCAGAGCTGCAGGAAAAAGCTAGTTTATTATTATAAACTAGCTGTCCCAATACACGTTGTTCTGTCTCAACTATGAACTGGAATAAATAAATAACTATACATACACCTACAATCTACTCCAACATCTACACCTACATCCTACACCTACATGTACACCTACATCTACAGTATTTTCTCCGCAATTTTTCCAATATATCTCACCGTTCAAGCCTTCCCTGAACTTCCACAATTATTTCAAGACCAAAATTAGCCAAAACGGTCCAGCCGTTCTCGAGGTTTAGCGAGACATTGGAATTGCAATCCATTTTTAGGGTTTCGTAATACTTAAGGAACCTTTATAATTTCGTCTGTCTATATGTCTGTCTGCACTCCTGGCTTCTGTAATTATGAATATAATTGGATAAAATGTATAGTTTTAAAATGTGTACCTATAGATCTCGGTTTTGACATATTCGATCGTCTTGGTCGCGGCATTGTTAATGATAATATCGACACAATAATTTAATAGAAACTCGAAACAAACACATCAACCGGTGAACTCCAAAATTTCTAATTGTAAAATTTTCAAACAATACTTAACCATAGACAACATTACGTTTAGCTGTCAGTTGCGTTTTGTTATACCACGTTTTATGTCACGTCCCACAGGAACGGGATAATAAAACTATCCTATGTCCGTCTCCTGGTTTTCCCCACCAATTTTCAGCCAAATCGGTTCAGTCGTTCTTGAGTTAATAATAGTGAAACTACACGACTTTCTTTTAGATATACAGGGTGACCTGAAATTCGATACATTCCTTTGAAAGACAGAAAGTAGACCTCATTTACAGTAATATTTTTCATGGCATCCCCTATCCGAAAGTTGATATTTACAAAGTTATTGAAATTTCAAAAATTTTTTCTTTATTTTCGACTTTTTGACTTTGACATGACGTATTTTTAAAAATGTTTGTCTTTTTAGTGATTTTTTTATGTATTTTAACCGTCAATGAGTCAAATATTATTTTTAAGGAATAAATAGGGACAAACTAAGCGAGAATTTTTCATTATGAGACATGAAACAGAATTTTCTTTTAAGAAAAATGTGCAACAGGTGATTTTCTTAAAAAAATGTATGATACAATGCGTACAAATACCTTAAATAACTTTCTTACCTCATAAGCTTCCAAAAAAGGTACAAATATGTACATAAAAATATGAACATGTAATAAACAAAGACAAAACAATCATCAGGTAACGTTATCTCAAGAATTACTCTACCTGAGGCGACCTTTTTTTTCAATTGTTTCCTTTGTTCAAACTTCGGGATGTTTCGGCTACTGTCGTCGCGGCCCTTTGTCAATGAGTTACCGACTGGCTTAGAGAGCAAATTTAGTAGCTAATATTAGTTTTAAGTCAACTATTGCCGTGTACGGACGTATTGTTGCTTTAAACTACACCCTTACTTCTACTTGTGATTTTTTTGTATCGCGATGGCTGCTTTTGAGTACGATGAATACGCTGACATCTTGTTTTGTTACGGACTTTGTAATGGTAATGCTGCTGCTGCACGAAGAACATACGTTAAACGTTTTCCGAATCGACGTGTGCCAAACGTTAGAGTGTTTTCAACAACATTTCGACGAATTCGGGAAAGCGGCCGTGTTGATAGAAGACGTGGCGATTCAGGCAGACCTCGTTTGTATGCTCCAGAAGAAGAAGAAATTTTAACACTTTTTCAAAATGATCCTTCTATTTCTACAAGAGCGGCAGCTAGAAGACTTGGATTGAGTCAATGGAAGGTGTGGTTTACAGTACACACAGCGCGTCTACATCCATTTCACTACACACCTGTCCAAGCGTTGGGAGAGGGAGACCCGGTTAGAATAATGGAATTCTGCCGTTTTATGATAAATGCAGACATGGAGGATCGCAATTTCTTCTCAAGAATATTGTGGACGGATGAATCGAAATTTGACCGTGACGGGATAAACAATTTCCACAACACACATTACTGGGCACCAAAAGGAGAAAACCCCAGGATGAAAAAAGAAAGGGCCCATCAAACCAGATTCAGTCTAAATGTCTGGATGGGTATAATTAATAATAATTTAGTTGGACCTCATTTTTTGCCTCAAAATTTAAATGGTAAAATGTACGAACATTTCCTAAGAGAGGAGATTACTGGTTTAATGGAAGATGTGCCATGTGTGAATAGCAACTCGTCGTAATATGATTTTCCAGCATGATGGTTGCCCGGCCCACTTCCGCCTCGGCGTACGCCAGTGGCTAGACCAAACCTACCCACATCGCTGGATAGGTCGAGGCGGGCCAATTCCTTGGCCAGCACGGTGTCCCGATTTGACCCCGTGCGATTTTTATCTTTGGGGTCATATGAAGGCTTTGGTGTATACTACACCCATAACTACTGTAGAGGAGCTCAGAAGCCGCATAAGAAATGCAGCAGAAGAAATCAAAACTAGTCTTACTACCAGAATAATCAAAACAGAGGTACGGAGAAGACTACGGGCCTGTATCAGAAACAGAGGTTCACATTTTGAACAAGACCTAAAGTAGAATATTTATTATTAAATTTAATTAAACATTGATGTTTTTTAAACACAATAAACGTAATTAAATTCAAATTTTTCCTTTTATTTTAACCTTATCGCAAATAAATCGATTTAGACATTATTTCATTTTACTTGTACTATGTTTACTACAACGTCATATTTTTATGTAGACTTTTGCACCTTTTTGGAAAGCCAATGAGATAAGGAAGTTATTTAGAATATTTGTACGCATTTTATCATACATTTTTTTAAGAAAATCACCTGTTTTTAAGAAAAATGTGCATTTTTCTTAAAAGAAAATTCTGTTTCATGTCTCATAATGAAAAATTCTCGCTTAGTTTGTCCCTATTTATTCCTTTAAAAATAATATTTGACTCATTGACGGTTAAAATACATAAAAAAACACTAAAAAAACAAACATTTTTAAAAATACGTCATGTCAAAGTCAAAAAGTCGAAAATAAAGAAAAAATTTTGGAAATTTCAATAACTTTGTAAATATCAACTTTCGGATAGGGGATGCCATGAAAAATATTACTGCAAATGAGGTCTACTTTCTGTCTTTCAAAGGAATGTATCGAATTTCAGGTCACCCTGTATAGATGTATTCATTTTCAACTAGTGACGTCATTTGTCATGAGTTTTTTGTATAGGGCATGTTACTGTTCTCCAACGATCTCACTTTTGTGATGATCGTATTTCGTCAACGATTGATCTTAGATATGCCATTGCAAGGACAATATAATAGGTCTTTACCTATGAAATTGCCGTTCTGCAGTACTGGCCATTTCAAATCAAAATAATTTTTGTTTGGCTAAGAATTCTAAAGTTAAATTAATTTTATGAGAATTTGATTTTATGGAATATGAGTACCGTCGTGGCAGCAACGAGGCACAAGCGGCACGGAACATCAACGACGTTTACGGAGCTAACACTACAAACCAACGCACCACCTGTTATTGGTTTGCTCGCTTCCGTTCTGGAAATTTCGACCTGAAAAATGAACCTCGCGGTCGTCCGAAGACTTTGGTCGACAATAACGAATTAAAGGTGATTATGGAAGCTGATGATGCACAATCTACGGCTGAATTAGCAGCAGCTTTCGACGTTAGCGTCAAAACAATATTGGTCCATTTGCGTCAAATTGGCAAGGTAAAAAAGCTTGACAAATGGGTGCCCCACGAACTCAATGATCGCCAGCGTGAAGTACGCGTCGAGACGTGCCTTGCACTGCTCAACAGACACACGAATGAAGGAATTTTGAACCGCATTGTTACCTGCGATGAAAAATGGATTATGTTTGATGTCCGCAAGCGCTCAGCAAGTTGGTTGAATCCTGGTTCAGCACCTAAACAATGCCCTAAACGAAAACTTACCCCTAGAAAAGTGATGGTCACTGTTTGGTGGTCTAGCGCCGGTGTGATTTATCACAGGTCCTTACCAAACGGGGTGACCATTACTGCAGATGTGTACTATGAAGAACTGAACACAATGATAGAGAAGTTGGCACATCTCCAGCATTGGTCAATCGCTCGTCTCCGCTGCTCCTGCACGACAACGCGCGACCTCATACTGCACAGCAGACGGTCTCCAAGTTGCAAGAACTGGGGTTGGAAGCTCTCCGTCATCCGCCCTACTCACGAGACCTTGCGCCTACAGACTACTACTTATTCCAGAATTTGGATAACGTCTTGGCGGGAAAAAATTCAATACCCGAGAGGCAGTACAAAATGCCTTTGAAGAATTTGTTGCCTCCCGTCTAGCTGATTTCTTTAAGAAGGGCATCAATAAACTGCCACTGCGTTGGCAAAGATGCATTGATTGCATGGGTGATTACTTCGATTAATACAAATAAAAAATACATGAAAAAAATAGTTTCAATTTTTTCATGCAAAACGGCAATTTCATAGGTAAAGACCTAATATTAAGTACTTTTCGATTGTAAGACGAGTGACGACGCAATATGAATTTACCCTCAGTATCATTAACTTTTATTATGACCAGTAAACGAGCAGACGGATCACCTGATGGTAAGCTGCCATCGCGGCCTGAGACAGCCTGAAGACACCTTCAGCGCTAGAGGAGTTATAAGTGCGTTCCCAGTTAATAAAACACCCTTACGCCTTGGGTCTCTCGTGCCCTTACTCGGGAAATACAAAATAAGCGTTATTTCTTGCCGCGCCGATTCTGCGAGGCCCTGGTATTTATCCCGTCGAGCCGGCTCATTCGTGCCGAAGCATTGCTCTCCGTCTGTTTAATAACATTTTCAAAGGTCAATGTGCGAATTTCTTTGTGTTACACTGCGTACTCGACTTAGCCAGGGTAAATAACAAATATTATGCCCTTTACATACTTGTGTACAATGTACATAATAATTGTTTACTTTCGTATGGGCGAATATATGGGCGTGTCCGTGTGTATGAAATCACATGGTCACAGACCATTATCCCTTTTCCTTGCACTTATGACTTGGATTGTGGTTTTAATAAACTTGAATGTCGCGTGTCACCGGGAGCATTCACGTGTAATGTAACATTACAATATATTCGACTTCGAACATTACATTACAATACTACCTCCCTTACTGACGAGCATTCGCGTATAATGTAACATTAGCGAGCGCCGATCGGTAGGGAGATCCATTGATGTTGCAATCGGTAGTATATTACACATTGTATCAGTACAAGGTGCGCATTGCGCTCGCTTATCCTCCTACACTGATGTAATGCTCGAATATGTAACGTTACATTACACGCGAATACTCCCGGTGAGGGAGCAACTTTAGAATTGTACAGATCGGAAGGCTACCTGCCTTCCGATCTGTACGACCGCTGCGACCCGTGACCGAGTCCAGCAAACCATCCAATGAGGTTCTCTGGCCACGCTCACCGGGCGTCGCAGATCGCGGGGATTGTTTGTGCTCCATATAAATTCATACTAAGCAGTGGCTCCACGACCCTAATTCGATCTCGGGGCGCGGTTGCGCGTCGCGTGCATCGTAAGGCTTCAGGAATTTTGTAGCTGATCCATGCTTATTGACAATTCGAGAGAGAAAAATCCCATATCTTATTACGAAACGAAAGAAAACAAGTATGAACACTCAAAAATTCACGGTTTCCTGGGGTTAAACCAACAAAACAAGTATGCATACTAAATTTAATTGAAATTGTTAAAGCCGTTACTGAGATTCTGATTATATATTTATATACAAGAACCGCTCCTATAAGGTATAAGATTGCTCATCGATGGTAAACTTTATTATATCGTCTACGATGATATAATAAAGTTTACATACCTTTTTCGCTTTTTAATAGCATAATTAACTGACTTTATTAGAATCTATCGGCTAGGTAAAGTAGTTAGGTACTTAAGAAATAAAAAAAAATAATGTGTTCTAGACTCATTTCGAAGCAGATTAATATTACATAAATTAGAAGAAATATGCTTAAAATATTACTAATTTTAACTTGCTACCTTTACGCTTTTTTAAGAAAAAGGTTCTTAACAAACAGACAACGAAAAACAACCCCCACTGAATAGATCATTTGATAGAATGTTGATTAAAGTTGAATTTCACAAACAAAGTCCGAAAAGGCAGTATTTTTAAAAACTGTACGAACAATGAAGATATGTTACGGAGAAAGGGGAACAATTCCGGGTATTAATTTAACGTGTGTACAAAGGTAAAATTTTGAAACCTTGACGTTATTTAAGTTTCAAACAAATTAAAATGTAATGTTTTGTTAGTTGAAATAATGTTATGTATTTATTATTTTACTGTTTGTCAACATGGGTTAGTATTTAACCGACCTCCAAAAAAGGAGCCGGTTATACGTTCGGCAGTATATTTTTTTTGTATGTTCAACGATAACTCCGCCGTCTGTTGACCGATTTTCAAAATTCTTTTTTTCATGTTAAGGGTATAAATCTCAAGTTGGTCCCGTTGTCACGAAAATGGTGACCCGATAATGGAATCCATGAAAAATCGAGGGAACTCCTCGAAATGTATATGGACACATATAGTGATTTAGATTTTTTTAGGTAACTCGAGCGTATGCTACCAAAAAGTAAGATTTTTCACCAAGGTATACCCTGGATCCAAAAGCACTGAACAGAACTCTTCAGTCTTTAAAGATACGCGTTTGGAAATTTCGACATTATTTAAAGAACTGCAAGCATATGCCATTATGTAACTAACAATAATTATCATCATCATCATCATCATCACCTTATATATAATAAAACAACGTGCTTCAGTTTCACTTGGACGCAACAGAGAGAGACCAAGCCCCGTTTTATTGACATTAGCACAAGACACATTTGACATTAATTTAAGGATGTTAGCTGTACATTAGCTACAGTTCTCATAGGTACTTCTTATAATTTTTATATAAACTTAACAATATACGATACCGGATGGAATCTTGGCGCGTATTCAATTATACATTCGATTGTTTATTTTAAATGCTCTTAAAATGTGTTATAATAATAATATAACAAATATGACTGCAAAGGGAAAAAATTAAACCGACTTCCAAAGTAAAAAAAAAAAAAAAAATGAAATAATCTTCATAATTTTGAAGTCGGTACCGGTCAAATTAAACGTGAGCTCTATAAAATACTGATATAACAGGCATAGACGTATATATTATAGACGAGGCATGTTGAGGCAAAGTGTCTCCAGTTAAATGGCCCCAATTTTGAGATTTTTGGCCATTTGCCATACTGACATTTGAAGTATGGTGAAAACATGATGGCTGACATTTGAAGTATGGTGTAAACCAAGATGGCGTAACTTTTTCTTGTATGAATATTTGTTCTGTCAAATGTACGTCATAGCCTATCTCGAGTTTTGAAATATTTGTTATCAGGATATTGTTTGGGCTGATACCGACTTCAAAATAATGAAGATTGTGTCGAGAAATAGTTCAATTATTAGGCGAATTTAAAAGGGGAATTATTAAGGAAGTAACATTTATTTCATACCTTTTTGTGCATTTTTATAACACATATCTATAAAGTCTATAACTTTATTTGTTGGAGTTATTTTAGAAAAAAAGTAGGCTACATATAAAATGTAAAACTACTTACTCGACTTTTGAAAGTTTGGCAAAAAACAATTTTTTTTTGTGTGAAATGTCTCACCTTGACAGCGAGCATAAATTTGAAATTGTTCGATCGATACTTTACGAGATATCGATCACTATAACCATTCACCGAAAAGTTATTGGATTTATTTTTTTCCAAACTATTAAATTGTGCAGATTTTTTTCTATCTGTTAAAATAGGTGATATCACAGAATAACTTATAACCTACCTGCCTAGTAATAGAATTTGTCAGATTGTAAAGAATTGGGGAAAGTACCAAAGTAAAGTAAAGGAAAGTAGTAGTAGTAGTAGTAGTTTTATAATCTGAGACAATCATTGTCTGAATGGAGGAGTGTGATATTTGGCACAATCAAAACTTATGTCGAAAAAGGTGAGCAGAAAGCTAATCGTTTTTAAAATATAATGCTTAGAAATACATAAAACTAATAAAAATAAATCAACACACACTGCATCAGACTATTTACACACACTACCGAGCGTTTGATGGATTGTGTTACACGTTGGCGTGTCGTCTGTCGCAACATTCACATTTTTTTTCTGTTTAAGAGGCAAGAGACCATATATAAACTTCAAACTAAAAAAATATAATATGAATTATTATGGGTGAGTTTCGACTTCTTCAGGGCTCTCTACCTCTTGTCATTGTGACTTCTTAATAATTACCTTTTTTGCGGATTAAAAGAGTAACTAACGGATACTAAAGATTATTTTTTATAATCAATAACAGAAAAGTATATAATTAATCCCCGAGTACGTATTATTAGTTAACCTATTAAAAGGTTAAAATGTTTATTTTGTAGCGTAAACTGGAACGATTTTTTTAAACTATTGAAATACCTCGTCTATAATATATATATCCCGGTTCCACCCGCCCTGTTAGTGTTAATCGTTTGTTGAACTACAAATAATTGTATTGAATTACGAAGTACGAATAAAGAACTATTGTATTGAATCGGCTACAAAACTGCGGGCAGTTTTTAGTGAAATTCGGCACACTTATAGAATATACCACGGGGAAGGACATAATATGGGGAAGGCTACTTTTTATTGAGGCAAAATGTGCGGTCCCCTTGAGATTTCCTTTTGCGCGCACGAAGTGGCGGGCCACATCTAGCCCTTAATATACTCAACCCCTTACTAATAAAATATTTTATATTATAATACCCCCATTACTAATACAATATTTACAAAACTAACAAGATATTTAATGTTGCTGTGTTTGTCTTTTAAGTGATTTTCCATCGTATCAGACAAAGACAGCAACATTGAATGCTTATCCGTTGTGTAATTATTTTTATTATTAAGGGGGTTAGTCTATATAATTTCCTTTAAGATTTAAGCTCAATTATTCTTGATCAATGACAAATCCCGAGCTGGGAGCCGTAAAGGACGATTACTCAAATTAGGAATTAAACCCTTATTTCCATACGATTTCCATTTGCTTAGGTAAGGGCTGAACTGTAGTCTGATAAGGTTTAGAATCGTAAGACCCTTTTATAATCTAAGCAATTGCATCTGTGGTGACATTAAACTTACGAAGTAACTATTTATTAAGCTGTGATTGAAGTACAAATGAGAACTGAAGAGATTTTATGCTGCCCGGCGCGTTGCAGTGTGTTTTCCCCTCATTTTTCATAAAAAAAAGTTTTTTGGGAAGTTTTGTACGGACAGTCTCAGGTTTTTGTTTGTTTTTACTATTCAACACATTTTTTTTTTATTATAATCATCATCAGAAGCCCTACAGGGGCTTATGGTGACTTAACATAAGATGTTAGATCCAAAAAAACTAGCGCACTGAGAAAAAAGTAAGATACATTTTAAAACAAATGCTGCATGCAATGTGTGTGTGTGTGTGTATGTGTGAGTTAGCCATTAGCTATTTAATTAACTTATTCGTAAGCGTACACGCCACAACCTGGAAATCGAACCTGCAATGTCTCGAGTTTTATTGAAACGGTCTACCGACTAGGCCACGGAGCTCTTTTTTTCTCTTTACGTAAACGTTGTTGTTTATTGTTCCTGCTAAGCCCACTGAAGCACAAATTTCATAACTATAAATGTTCAAAATCTTGCACTAGGTTCAATGCAATCGCATTCGCACGCATCAAATCGTGGATGTGCAAACATATTTGACACGGGAGCGACACTCCTAGAAAAAGTCGACAGATACTTCCTATCTTAAACTTTAAACGAGCGTGTGTCGCAGCCTGCAGGTGGCAAAACAAAGTGATTTTTTAATGCGTTTAGATAAAAACGAGATATATTAAGTACATAGTACAAGACATAGAGTAGCTTAGACCATAGCTAAGTACTTAGTTTACTTTTATTTCCTTTTTCTAAGTGTTAGTTTGTTTTATAATATCGTACTACTAATTATAAATATTTATTTACTAATTTATACGTTAAAAAAACTTCTGAATAATACAAGAGCGTATTGAAATTACAAATATTGTCACCATACTGGTGATGACCGGTACCGACTTCATAATGATGAAGATTGAGTAGAGAAATAGTAAAAACTTTAGCCGCATTTAAAAGTTGAATAAGAAAAATCATACTTATTGGTAGTATATACTCGGGCTACTTCAGAAAATGTTTAAATCACTATATATGTGTGCATATAAATTTCGAGGAGTTGTCTCGATTCCTCATGGATCCCATTATCAGGTCACCACTTTGGTGACAAAAGGACCTATTTGGGATTATATACTTTTATACAGCAAAAAATGTAAGCCTACTTGACCGCGAGTTCTATAAAATAATATTGTTTCTATTAGGATATTGTGAGGTCTGGTACCGACTACAAAATACTTTAAATTTTATCCGAATATTTAAAAGGGGAATTAATTAGAAAATAAGTGTAATAATTTTTTTTACGCTGGAAGGCGGTTTGATCTACGCGTGTATTAAATTAAATGCAACATGGTTTTTACATTTTACCTGAAAAACAGTTTTTAGGATCATTAACGTTTTAAAGTATAAAATCTGTGTAGTTACATCACGTACTCCAGGGTCTATTTTGCAAAGGACAAACTATTCCATATCTAATACGGAGGTACGGTTAGCAGAACAAAAGGAAAAAAATATTCGAAAAATCCAACGCTCGCTTTACTAACCTGGGCCTTTAGTCAAGATGTTTTCGATAATTTCGACGGCGAAGTTCGAAAACAAAATGTATGGGATTTGACATAAGGTCATGTCACTTAGCGATGACTTATGTCAAATCCATACATGGATGGTGGTACGTACAAAATATAACGAAATATATTAGGAAAATAACGATCAATTCAACTTTTTCATAAGTACCCTATTATGCTCACCTGTATTGTTGCAAACAAACACTATATATGTTATATGTTTAAACTGTCTGTCGTCACGGTCGATCGTTAGGGGCCCCATATACGGTCCGGTTTTCCTTCAGTTCGGCCTGAACGGATGCAAAATTGTATCGTCTGTGAACAATTTGGAGATCGCATCAGTCGGCCGGATGGACTGAAGCTATTCGTTTCAGTGTTGTCAGCTCTATTTTTGCGAAACGACTAAGCTCGTGTCGATTTCTATTAAAAACTACTAAAAGAATACTAATCGGGGGAATCTTAAGTTGAGTAGCTTTTTTGATCTTAGAAAACTATCAAAAAAGCTACTCAACTTAGGAATCCCTACAGCCTCCAAGAAACCACTGCATTTTAGGTTATATTATATTAAATTTTTAGTATTTATTGAATTATATAATAAATTTTATCGTTAAGTTAAAATAAAAAAGGAATAATAATATTTCCTATTATACTAGGAAATATTACGTATATCGTATTTAAACGGGTAGTTTTAAGCAAGTTACGGACGAATGCTACGATGTATTATTATGATAAGGTGTCAATTTTTTAAAGATTTTTTTGTTTCTAACCTAAGCCATTTTGCATGTGATTATTGTCTGGCCCTTTCCTACTAAAACACTACTAACAACTAAACTCCTACTAAGGAGGGAATAAAATACTTAATTTAGTAGTAAAACTTTGTAAAATATCTAAGTAGGCAACATTAATTCTGAACAGACCGTGTGTTGTCAAATCGCTTCAGTTCTCGCCAGAGTCGCGGCCGTGCGGGCGTGTATCGTATACAAGCGGCAAACCAGAAGGAACTGAACGATTTTTCCGTGTTTGTGCTCGAATCCGTTCAGGCCGAAATGACGTCAGTTGGGTCGGATGCAATTTTTTTCCGTGTATGTGCTCGAATCCGTTCACGCCGAACAGATGTCAGTTCTAACTGAAACGATCGGCTCTCGTCTGTCGGGGCCTCTAGCGTCAGTTCACATCGAGACGTGACGCAGCGAGCTTTATCAGATAGCGATTCAAAATTGAACTCTATTTACTAGACAAAAAAAGATACATGCTGCGCAGCGCGGCGCCACTATAGCAAAGAAACGTGTAGATTTTTGTGTAGTAAAGACAATTTAGAATCGATATCAGATATCGATTCAAAATTGACTTTGATTTCAGTTTCTGTAAAAGTGCGCGCCGCGTCGCGTCTCTATGTGAACTGACGCTAAGGGACGACCTCAGGATATAAAATTTAAAGTTGTTTTGCAACAATAAAGTAAAGGTCAATTTTGAATCGCTATGTTAAAAAAATGCAAGCCACGTCAGCTGCTGACGGTACCGGTATTTCAATTTACCTAGTTCGTTCCTTCGATAATGACATTGATTGTAGGCTGACGCGCGACGTACAATGACATTTTGTTTATTTTTAACTTGTCCAATGAATATTTATATATAACCAATGAATATTTTGTCATGTTACCTGTTACCCTAGCACAAAAAACGCGAGCCAATGCGATGCGAGTCGTATATCGCACGGCATCGACAAAACTATCTCGCTCCAAACAAATTTAAATAGCTTTCTCGGTGGCCCGCAACATATAGGGCCCACGAATTTTCGGCGATTGTGCTAGGCTAGGTATCTCAAACGTAATATAGTTTTAAGCAGATATTTCAAAACTAAAGATAGGCTATAAGATATGACGTACATTTGACAGAACAAATCTACGTACAAGAAAAAGTTACGCCATCCTGTTTTCACCATACTACAAATGTCAGCCATCTTGATTTCACCATACCTAAATGTCAAAATGGCCCCAAACAACTCCAAAAGTGGGGCCATTTAAGTGGGGACAGTTTTTGCCTCGACGTGCCTCGTCTATAATATATACGTCTATGGTTTTAAGAGTATAATATTGTAGCGGATGAAGCTAAACATGTTTTATTTAAACTACTGGTCTCTTAACGACAATAATATATTCGACGAGCGTAAAAGTACAAAAATGTGAGCGCTACTTGTGGCTACCATAAGGTAGGTACGGTCTGCTAGATGTAGTTGTGTGACTCCGTGAAAAGTGTAAATGGTTTTCAAGGATTTCGTGCGTCGATTTTTTTTTATTTGCCTCGAAATGACGGCACGACACCGCGACACGACAGTGTCTTTCTAAACCATCAGTACAAGTCGCCCCTGATACCGATGGCCGATAGCTTGCGGAGTAGTACGGTGTGATCGAGGCGGTCGAAACACTTGCTATAATCGGTGTATATCCACCTGTGCAGGCTGCGACATGCAGTCGGACAAGTAATCGGCGCAGATCGTCAAATTTGTTGTGGTCGACCTACCTGATAAAAAGCCATTTTGTTGTTCGCAGAAGCTATGTTCTAAAGCGTAATTCGTTATACAGGATGACCTGAAATTCGATACATTCCTTTGAAAGACAGAAAGTAGACCTCATTTACAGTAATATTTTTCATGGCATCCCCTATCCGAAAGTTGATATTTACAAAGTTATTGAAATTTCAAAAATTTTTTCTTCATTTTCGACTTTTTGACTTTGACATGACGCATTTTTAAAAATGTTTGTCTTTTTAGTGATTTTTTTATGTATTTTAACCGTCAATGAGTCAAATATTATTTTTAAGGAATAAATAGGGACAAACTAAGCGAGAATTTTTCATTATGAGACATGAAACAGAATTTTCTTTTAAGAAAAATGCACATTTTTCTTAAAAACAGGTGATTTTCTTAAAAAAATGTATGATGCAATGCTTACAAATACCTTAAATAACTTTCTTACCTCATAAGCTTCCAAAAAAGGTACAAATATGTACATAAAAATATGAACATGTAATAAACAAAGACAAAACAATCATCAGGTAACGTTATCTCAAGAATTACTCTACCTGAGGCGACCTTTTTTTTCAATTGTTTCCTTTGTTCAAACTTCGGGATGTTTCGGCTACTGTCGTCGCGGCCCTTTGTCAATGAGTTACCGACTGGCTTAGAGAGCAAATTTAGTAGCTAATATTAGTTTTAAGTCAACTATTGCCGTGTACGGACGTATTGTTGCTTTAAACTACACCCTTACTTCTACTTGTGATTTTTTTGTATCGCGATGGCAGCTTTTGAGTACGATGAATACGCTGACATCTTGTTTTGTTACGGACTTTGTAATGTTAATGCTGCTGCTGCACGAAGAACATACGTTGAACGTTTTCCGAATCGACGAGTGCCAAACGTTAGAGTGTTTTCAACAACATTTCGACGAATTCGGGAAAGCGGCCGTGTTGATAGAAGACGTGGCGATTCAGGCAGACCTCGTTTGTATGCTCCAGAAGAAGAAGAAGAAATTTTATCGCTTTTTCAAAATGATCCTTCTATTTCTACAAGAGCGGCAGCTAGAAGACTTGGATTGAGTCAATGGAAGGTGTGGTTTACAGTACACACAGCGCGTCTACATCCATTTTACTACACACCTGTCCAAGCGTTGGAAGAGGGAGACCCGGTTAGAAGAATGGAATTCTGCCGTTTTATGATAAATGCAGACATGGAGGATCGCAATTTCTTCTCAAGAATATTGTGGACGGATGAATCGAAATTTGACCGTGACGGGATAAACAATTTCCACAACACACAATACTGGGCACCAAAAGGAGAAAACCCCAGGATGAAAAAAGAAAGGGCCCATCAAACCAGATTCAGTCTAAATGTCTGGATGGGTATAATTAATAATAATTTAGTTGGACCTCATTTTTTTCCTCAAAATTTAAATGGTGAAATGTACGAACATTTCCTAAGAGAGGAGATTACTGGTTTAATGGAAGATGTGCCAATAGCAACTCGTCGTAATATGATTTTCCAGCATGATGGTTGCCCGGCCCACTTCCGCCTCGGCGTACGCCAGTGGCTAGACCAAACTTACCCACATCGCTGGATAGGTCGAGGCGCGCCAATTCCTTGGCCAGCACGGTGTCCCGATTTGACCCCGTGTGATTTTTATCTTTGGGGTCATATGAAGGCTTTGGTGTATACTACACCCATAACTACTGTAGAGGAGCTCAGAAGCCGCATAAGAAATGCAGCAGAAGAAATCAAAACTAGTCTTACTACCAGAATAATCAAAACAGAGGTACGGAGAAGACTACGGTCCTGTATCAGAAACAGAGGTTCACATTTTGAACAAGACCTAAAGTAGAATATTTATTATTAAATTTAATTAAACATTGATGTTTTTTAAACACAATAAACGTAATTAAATTCAAGTTTTTCCTTTTATTTTAACCTTATCGCAAATAAATCGATTTAGACATTATTTCATTTTACTTCTAATATGTTTACTACAACGTCATATTTTTATGTAGACATTTGCACCTTTTTGGAAAGCTAATGAGATAAGGAAGTTATTTAGAATATTTGTACGCATTGTATCATACATTTTTTTAAGAAAATCACCTGTTTTTAAAAAAAATGTGCATTTTTCTTAAAAAAAAATTCTGTTTCATGTCTCATAATGAAAAATTCTCGCTTAGTTTGTCCCTATTTATTCCTTAAAAATAATATTTGACTCATTGACGGTTAAAATACATAAAAAAATCACTAAAAAGACAAACATTTTTAAAAATACGTCATGTCAAAGTCAAAAAGTCGAAAATAAAGAAAAAAATTTTGAAATTTCAATAACTTCGTAAATATCAACTTTCGGATAAGGGATGCCATGAAAAATATTACTGTAAATGAGGTCTACTTTCTGTCTTTCAAAGGAATGTATCGAATTTCAGGTTACCCTGTATATGTAATTAGTCCAACACATCATTCAGTGAACTTATCGCATGAAGTAGGCCAAAGGCATCTTTTTTTCCATATTGTGCCATTATTTTGGTGAAATCTGAAACCCCCTAGCCAATGACTTCAAAACTACGATTGGGCTATGAGTTATGACGTACATTTGACAGAAAAAATCTTCATACAAGGAAAAGTTACGTATTCGTTATCTTGATTTCAGAAGATTTTGTCATAGAAATGCGGACTGATTAAACTGCGGAAATTAAATTTCAAAATGTCGATATGACAAATGTGAAACCGCGACTGCCCCAAACCTAAAAGTAGGGCAGTTTAAGTGTCGACACTGGATATGCCTCGTCTATAACATATAATATGTCTGTGGTTTCGGTAGACAGTAGACACTCCAATGTTTGGTCTGTGATTCGATACTGCTCTTTACTAATGGATGGCCACTTTAAGGAAGCGAAGATACACAATACAATTATTTCTTCAACCTTTTGAAGTGTCTATGTGTCTGTTTTTCTAAACACTCATAACAAGCGTGTTGCTAGCCTATAAATGAAGGTACTGAAATGACATGACGCACCGCACGTGCAAGGGTTTTTCGGGTTCCGTAATTTTCAAGGAACCCTCATAAAACTATACGCGCTATACGTTCTGTCCGTATGCTGTCTGTCTATCTGTCCGCTCATATAGCTTCTGTAATTACGAAAATAAATGAATGAAATTTGGTATAGTTATATAATGCGTATCTTGGTTTTGGCATCATATAATAATAATAATTTTATGATTTGGAGGTGGCTCTCCATACATGTGAAGTGGGGATGAAAAATATTTTTACATTCTACCCCATTCGATATCGTTGAATAGGTGTTTTAAAATAAAGGCAAAGATTCATACATGACTTTTTTACAAAGTCAATTATTTTAATCCAAAGTGGTTTATTTGTTGGTCCTCCCTGGCATTACTAAAATATAAGGGATGTAAACTTGTTGTGAATGTTTCCATCCTAAAAACTTTTTAGGAAAAATATTTCTAGCGGAATCGGACTTTCAAAAAATATTTCTAGCGCAATGGGCTTTCTTTGAATTACTTTTGAAGTAATTCAAAGAAAGCCTATTTCGCAATGGTTACGGAACCCTCCTTAGTCATGTCCCGGCATGCTCTTGGTTAGATTGTTGGGCATTATATAAGTCTTGAACTTTAACAACATTACGAATTTGTTACAATTATCTACCTACAGCGCATAATATGAAAGCACCTATCACATTCATATTAGGTATGGGATTATGTCTTATTTAATTTACTAGCTGTTGCCCGCGGCTCCGCCCCCGTAAATATTTCGTTCGCTCGGGAACACTGTACTTTTTCGGAATAAAAAGTAGCATATGTTATAATCTAGAGCCTAAACTACTACCATACCAAATTTTATCAAAATCCATTCAGTGGTTTTGCGTTAAGAGTAACAAACATCCATCCATCCTCACAAACTTTCAAATTTATAATATTAGTAGGACTGATTCACAATTCAAAATATGTGAACATTGATTTGTATAGATGAAACATCAAAGGGATGTGCTTATATTTCGTATCAAATTAGGTGTATCCAGGGAAACATTACGTTATGATACGTCAAGAAAGTAATCTTTTCTTGGAATCCAATGAATATATTTGTACTTGTATTTTCATGTTTATAGACTTATATCATAAAATGTATGTTATGAGGTATGCGTGGCAATATATTTTTTACCCGACTACGGCGAAGCCAAAACGAAGAGTAATGACTTTGGCAGTCACTGTATGTATGTATGTTTGTTTCACTGTAGCGTATAGTCGCGTCCGATTTTACAAAATGAGGTGTCAATACACTTTGTTCCACCGTAGCGCCTAAGCTACTGACCCTATAAACCCTAGGCCCTAATAATAGCCCGGGAAACATAGGCATATTTTCATTTGCTTAGTCAGGTTATAGTTTTTATGAAAAAAATTCTTATTCGAAAGAGTATTTGCCTGTATGCTACTATACTCTAGTTGTAAAAACAAGTTTAAAAATTAAAAGAAACTAAAAATCTAAGGAATTTTAACCTCTATTAAATCCATTCAATCCTATATTAATCTGTTTGCCAAAACTTTGCAAAGTTTATCAGCCCTCAAAACCTCAGATCAAAAACTATAAATAGCGTAGATAAATACTATTAACGGGAGAAGAAGACATTTATCGTTCCTGATTCTCCTTACGACACATGCTAATGGACGAGAAAGACTTGTCTAATAATTAAGTAGTCAATTCATTCACATCCCAAATTTTCTGGGTGTCCCTAGTTTTTGATGAAACCTTCCGTACACAAATGATATTTATATTCTATCAATTTAAGTAGTCACTATTTACATTGTAATAAAGTCGTAATTCGTAGATAAGTGGTACTAGAAAAACCTCCAAAATAACAACCAAAGTATAATAAACTATTGAAAAATGGGGAAAAGACATGGATTTTCTTTCTTTTTTATGTTTTTGACACAAATATGAAATAACTGTTTTCTAATTCGATTTTAGTTATATTTCCATAATATCATATTCTTCTTCCAAGACAAAAACTGCATCAAATTCTGTCAATTCGTTTAGGATCTATGATAGCACAGACAGACTCCTCTTTTATGCTGCGCCGCGGCGCCGTAGGCAGAAAACACAGCCACGTCAAACTTAATCTAACACATATTTTTTGCATCGGGGGTGAAAACCTGCTACATAGTATTTCAACTTCGTAGAAGTAATTATAATTACTTCTATCTTCTTCTTCATATATAAATGGATTTCAATTCCAATATCTCGCTAAGCCCGAGAACGGCTGGACCAATTTGGCTTATTTTGCTCTTGAAATAATTGTGCAAGTTCATGGAAGGTTTAATAACGGCGCGAAAAATTGAGAAAGGTGTAGGTGTAGGTTACAAGTGTAGGAGTAGGGCATAGTTGCAGGTGTAGATGTAATTTTAGGTGTAGTAATTTATGTATAACGTTCATAGTTAAGACAGAACAACGTGTGTCGGGACAGCTAGTATAATCGTATATAAACGTTTATATGAATATTATACAAGCATAATTTTCTTTCGCAACAGAGCCCGGCTTCTGGACTCATCCACAAAGCATGTCATGCATGATTTACAGACCTGCGGGCTCCAATTGTGTGTAAATTTGTCTATGCATTTCTCATAGGTATGACTTAAGGATCTATCACATGTAAACGTTCTGCAGAATACTGTTTTGGTTAATTCCTAAAAACTGTGCTTTAGATCAAGCCTGACTCATATAAGCGTTTAAAACAAAACTTATTTGTTTTGTTTTAAACGCTTTGTTTGTTTTTAAGTTCTCTTCTTGTTTACTTGTATCAGTAATAAATGTTTTATGTTTAAAACAAGCTAAAGTAAGGCCAACCAGACGAGATAAAGAATGTAAACAAATTTTCAGGGGTTCAAAACATTTTTATTTGAATAAATTATTATAAAGTTCGAATTTTAATCGCTGTCGTCTGTACTAGACAAAGATGATTCGTCGGAAGAGTCCGAGTCAGCTGTGTTTATGATAAAACTATCTATTGTATTATCAATCATGTTGTCAATATTGCTATAAAAATTGTCCTCGACTTTTATTACATGATCCACACAATTTCGCCATTTATCAGCAGATATACGTTGGATCCCCTCTTGTAGCAGTTTTTTCACATCTTCAAATTTAAATGTAGTATTGTTGCGAGCTACGTGTCCCTTTATGTCAACCCATACGAATTCAATGGGATTGAGCTCGCAATGATAAGGTGGCAGTCTTAGGATTTCCACCTTAAATTTTTTGGCGAGCTCATCCACAGCGTATCTTTGGTAGTTCGCCCTTACGTCATTCAATTTCTTTAAAAGTTCTGCCTTTACGTCTTTTTCATCATAGCTTAGTTCTTTATTACGCAGCCATTCTTGAATACTTGCTTTTCTCCATGCTCTGGTGGATGTTTTTTCTTGGCGTCTTGAGTGGTAAGGAGCATTGTCCAGTACCACTACGTTACTAAGTAAATACGGAGACGAAAAAATATGTATCACTTCGAACGCAATCCAAACAGGAATGAACTTGTTCACAATTGTTTGGCGGACCAAATGTTGACAACTGCGGCACTGGCCGCTTTCCTGTACCACGAAACACGCTACGACAGCTGTCGTCGACCAACTGACGTCATTATTGCATACGAGTGATAAGGACAGATATAATATTAACTCACTTTCATAATCCAACTCAGTAGCGGTCCGTTTATTTACGTTTTTTATCTCGTCTCGTTGGCCTTACTTTAGGTGTAAAACTGTGTTAAAACATAATTACAATAAAGATGGAAATCAAAAAATTAAATGACTGAAAAAAACGACGCCATTCTTCTTTATTAAAAGTTACTTGAAATGTGAGCAGCGGTTGAATGGTTGACATAATTTAATTGTGTTAACCTCGCCTGTAATACTCCAGATGAAAATATAACCTAATCAGGAGCATGTCAGGACATGTCTTAAGAGGGTAGAAGGGATACCTCACACGATGAGGAAACATGAATATATATTTTTCATCTCCACCCCTAAAAATAAAAAAATATTATTTTGTGACGCCAAAACCGAAATCTATACACAATCTTTAACTATACATATTTATTAATTATTAATAAGTAAAGAAGCTGGAAGGGCTGACCGACATACAGACGGACAGAGAGAAACAGTAAGGTTTCCTTGAGTACTACGGAGTTCTAATAAGGTTTTTACCCAAAACGCAGTAGGCTTATGCGGTGGGCTAAGGTCTTATCCATAAAATAAATCCTAGTTGAAAAAAAAACTATCTGTTTCGCAGGAACCATTTTTATCGTCGTGTAATTTAACGACATTTACACTCATCACACGTGAAATATTTTTTCTTTGTTTCCCATTTAAGGTTAAATTACACTAATTCAATTTGTTTGTTGTAAGTCGCTGTTTCATGTCATGTCATTTAGGCGTTAATTATGGTAATTAAATCTCATATTTGTCTTCATGTTGCTTTTGCGTTCTCGTCTCTTACATACGACCTATTTAGTTAATAAAATAAATAATTAAGTAGTAGGTTTATTTTTTTGCAGCTTGACAACTTGTTTTCCAATCGCGACTGCATAGTCGCACGTTTTTGTGATTTATAAAAATAATATATTCATCTTGTAAATTAGATGACTTTAAAGGCATATAAAATATTTATATAAAAAAATCCATTTAGCAACCGACAAATTGAACCAATGTAAGTAAAGCACAAGTTTTAATTTCTACCAAACGACAGATGTTCTTAGATATTTAATTACTAAACCAATACAAACAATCACCTGCCAACGAAAGCTCGCCTATTAATAACATCAAAGAACATGTTATGAACACATTATCCTCCCTCGCACAGTAGGTTGAAAATAGGTCACTACGAGACTGGAAATGTTGGAAATATACATCAGTTCTGTCTTAAAATAGCGCCGCTTAAGATTTAGAAAAACGCTAACACAAGCGCTACAATTATCTAGAATTCTAGACTACTTCTAGTGCTTTGTACTTGATCCCGCTATTATGTGGGAGTATCACTAAGAGCTGAGGATAGACTAATAGACTATTGCCCGTTTTCACCAACTGATTCCTAAACAACTCTTATGTAAGTGACCCTTTGGATAGGTGGTCTCCTAAAATCGGCACCTACCTAATTTCATTTTCATCAAGCTGGGTAACACTTAGCTATGGAACTCCTAGTTAAGTGACAGCATTTTTTTTCTAATTTGCGCTCATACTATTGATATTTTATCGATAAATGTAACATTGAAAATTCTAGTATAAATAATTCACAGATAAATAATATAACATAAATAATTCCAAGTTAGTGGTACTTTTGTATGCTTTGATAAATTATTCAGCAATTTTAATAACTAAATTAGTGAGACGATACTGTGTGTAAATTAAAAAGTAATAATGTCAGTTTCACTGATGAGTGACAGACGAGTCATTTGATTTTCAGTAGTAGTACTTAACATCTATGCATTTGGTGTTGTTTATTTACAATTCACAACCACGTTTACTGTCTCACAACCTCCAAATTGTTCGTTTATTCTTTTGTGGTTAATTATTATATAATTTTTGATTAGATTAATTAAAAATATTTTCCATTAACTATGTTTCGCTGCCTACTACTTGTTACATACCTATTTGTATGAAATTGTATCAGAGACGTCCAAGTAGGTAATGGTACATGTAAATACATATTAAAAGAACAATCACTGCTTTTGATTTCGACATGATATTCAAGTATCATTAGAAAATTATGAATTCCATTGGTAAAGAAGTATGTAGGTAAGTACGAGAAAGGTACCTAAATGTAAAATGTAAATGAATAATACCTGTCTATAAACTCAAGAAGATGTTCAATTTTTTCTAATAAAAATATTACCCTCTGTTTTGTTAACCTATATCGGATGAAGAAGTCGATATCATATTTATCAAAATGTTCCACTCTTTGGCGATATAAACGGGGTCTTTTTGGTAACAAGTCATTAGAAAATAATTCAAGCACTTCAACAGCGTCTAAAGTTACCAATAACTGGCTTAGATCGTCTTCCATTTCAAGGGATTCACGTATTTTAAATTACAATGTAATGTTAGGTGACAGTTAAGGCGCGAAATATCGGGCCCCTAAAGTTAGAGGCCCCCTAAGGTCTTAGGTGACACCTAAGCGTTGGTGAAAACAATTTTTCTTAAGAGGCGCCCTAAATGGCCGCTAAGGGATACTTAAAATTAGGAGTCAGTTGGTGAAAACGGGCATTAGTGTTTTAATTAAGTAGGTATTCTAGGATTTAACCGTGTGTCTAGATTAAAAACTACTTAAAAAGAATCGCGCTAAGACTAGACGTGTGTAGTTCACGAATGAGTAGTTCAATTGGGACTAGTTCACATGCTACATGTCGCAGTCGCTTATTCGTTCATTCAGTTTGAATACGAATATATCTTTAGTTCTCGACCATCGTCCGACCCCGCACGCCCGACAGTGCACGAATCAATATAAGCTCATTTGCAAGACTCACAAAACCAACTATTCTGAGGAAAACAACAGTGAGATAAGACTGTTAGGGCCGATTCAAATCTAAATGGCAGCGACCAGCAATATAACTGTCACATAATTTTAAACTTTATCATCATTAACATAAAACACAGTTTCGCTTGAGACAACCGCCGCCGCTCACGGCCGCCGACGGTCGCTAATCGCTAGCGGCCATTAGCCATTGTTCATTATTACTTTATAATTGTACTACTGAACTAAGAGAGTGATATAGTTCATATTCAAAATTTATCTTATTTTTTTAGTAGCACATTTTGCGCACCTCTGACTATAACGAATACCTACTTTGACTTGTAGAAGTAACATTTTTATGGAATAAGAAAATGAGCAGGCGGGTTGCTTGACGATAGCTTTGACACCGCCGTCCAAGGGCACAACTGATTTCTTCTACCTACTTCTTAGCTATATTACACTTTACATAGGGTCGGCTCTCCTGTGCATTTTTGCGCCAAGAAACTCTATATTGGATTGTCGCTTTTGGCAATTTGTTTACAGCGAATGCTTTGGTCGAGTACGACCAGACTAGTAGGTCTACCATGTGGCTGGAGGTCTATCTCTCCTTCCTCTTTTAGTTTCTGAGAGACTCAACGCTATTCTGACAACATACTTTTCGTCTTTGCGCATTAGGCTACGTTCCCACGAGAGTTTTTTTTTTTTCAAGTTTTGTCACTCCACCAGACTACCAACTGAATATTAAAATTATTTTATTGCAAAACTGTTTTCACTTTATGCGCAGCTGATAATAAAATATTTTGCTTTAGTATAGTACACAAAAGCGCAAAAATTACAATAAGTATAAAAGAAAGCAATATTTTATTTACTTGGTAATATAAGGCCAAAGTTGTTGTGTTGACAAAAAGGCCACTTTCCTTATCAACATAAAACATAACCTTAATCCTATGTTTAGGGGTACAACGCCCCGTCTTGAGGTGACCGAAACCACAAAACAAGGTAATCCTATTATATTGGGGAAACCCTACATGTTGTCGAATCGAAGAGGCATAAATTAGCAAAATATAATTCATGGAGAAGTGGAGAAAATCAATTATGTTTCAATATTCGTTGAAATGGATTATAATATCACACCCCTGATGGGCTCAGGTGTGTCATATTTTAATCTTGCTTGATGCGATCTGCAGATATGCGTTATGTCCCGTTGTAATCCGTGTGTACTTATTCTTGCTCGATGCCTTCTGCAGATATGCGTTATATGCCGTTGTAATCCGCGTGTATTTAATCTTGCTTGATGCTTTCCGCAGATATGCGTTATATGTCGTTGTAATCCGTGTGTATTTAATCTTGCTTGATGCTTACTGCAGATATGCGTTATATGCCGTTGTAATCCGTGTGTATTTAATCTTGCTTGATGCTTGCTGCAGATATGCGTTATATGCCGTTGTAATTCGTGTGTATTTAACATTGCTTGATGCCTTCTGCAGATATGCGTTATATGCCGTTGTAATCCGTATGTATTTAAACTTACATCTAACCTAATTTTATCTTTGGTCGCCGTTGCTAATTATTGTTCCATAGTAAAATTTACCATGTCCTTTATATTTTTTAGGGAATTAAAAAGATAAATAAATGCTCAAATTATTATATTCATACGAATATAATAATTTGCGACAAAACGGAAACCGACCAAGTGCGAGTCGGACTTGGCCGGTTTCCGTACAAAACGGCAAAAAAATATGTTTGTTGTATGGGAGCTCACCCTTAATAATGAATATTTATTGTATTCTATTTTTAGTATTTGTTGTTATAGTGCCAACAGAAATACGTCGTCTGTGAAAATCACAACTGTCTAGCTATCTCGGTTAAGGAGATACAGCCTGATGACAGACGGACAGGCAGGCGGACGGACAGCGAAGTCTCAGTAATAGGGTCCCGTTTTTAGGGTTTTGTAATACATAAGGAACCCTTATAGTTTCGCTCTGTCCGTCCGTCTGCCTGTCTGTCTGTCTGTCTCTCTGTCTGTCCGCGTTTCTAGCTTCTATAATTATTATAATATAAATAGATGAAATTTGGTACATTTATAGACTGTGTGTACGAGTAGATCTCCATTTTAGCATTATAAAATAAAAATAATTTTATATTTTAGGGTGAAGACTCTCCATACATGTGAAGTGGAGATGAAAAATATATTTTTATTCTACCCCTTCGTGTGGGGTATCGTGAATAGGCATTTTGAAATAAAGGCAAGGTTTATACATGACTTTTTTTAAAAGTGGACTATTTTCAGTAAGCGGCCTCCAAAGTGATTTATAAGTTGGCATTTCTAAACTATGAGACTTAGAAATTTTCAATTTTCCATGTTGATAGATCATGTCAAACACTCTTTAGGAATTTTATTTTGAAAGAAATCTGTAACTTTTGAAATAATTAAAAAAAAAACCGAAGTGCCTATCATGGCTGACCTGCCAGCTGATAGAGTTATACCTCAGCCCGTATTTAGTCACGTATCAACAGATTTCGCCGGACCGTTTCTGCTCAAATCAAGTCAATTACGTAATGCTAAGTTAATTAAGGGATATTTTTGCATATTTGTTTGCCTCACTACAAAGGCGGTTCACTTAGAACCAGTCTCATCGCTCACTGCCGAAGCGTTTATTGCAACATTACAAAGGTTCTGCTCACGTCGCGGACTTCCGGTATTGATACGTTCGGATTGTGGCACAAATTATGTAGGAGCTAGGAATCATCTACTAGAGGTACAACAATTTCTCAATGACAATAACGACGCCATTTCTCATAAACTCTCAACTCAAAATATAACTTGGTTACTCAATCCGCCTAAAGCCCCATGGATGGGAGGTATCCATGAGATTAATGTTAAATCCACAAAGCAACTTCTATACCGTGTTATCGGTGAGCAACACCTCACTTTCGAGGAATTCTTAACTCTGCTCACTAGAATCGAAGCTGTGTTAAACTCTCGGCCCATCAGTCCACTTTCGTCCGATCCCACGGACTATCAGCCCCTTACTGCTGGCCACTTTCTCATTGGCCGTCCGCTCACAGCTCTCCCCGAGCTGACTCTAGATGAAAGAGTAATATCTCCGCTCAAACGCTTTCAGCTCATTCAATCACTCTCTCAGCGCCTTTGGAACCTTTGGACCAAGTCCTACCTCCATACCCTTCAAATCCGCTCCAAATGGCTTTCCTCTTCCTCTCCACCCAAAATTGGAGAACTGGTTCTGCTCAAGGAGGACAATTTGCCTCCTCTACAATGGAAGATGGGAAGAATCTCACGTCTGCTACCTGGGAAGGATGGAGTCATCAGAGTTGTGGACTTGGACACGACTCAAGGCCAGCTGCGGAGGCCTGTCGGCAAGATTGCCCGGCTCCCACTGGATTCTGCTCAGGATGGGGCTCAGCTCGCCGCCTGTGCGGCCCCCCAGGATGTTCGCGCCAACACTAGCGCGACGTTTAGAATAAACACAAAGGACATCACTACGTGAAGTATGGCCGACCGACTGAGGGGCGCTGTCAGAGAGTGACGAACACTTGCATTTAGATACCCTTCCGCGCCGGATGCATTTTCAGCTCATCCCGAAACCTAGTGAACGCGAACGCGTGTGCGCATATTTATTTGTGCTCGTTAATATAATACCAAAATCGCCGGCGAACCGCGATAAATCTATCGATAATCCGCTCAACAGCTGTGTAGTGTAGTGAGAAGAAACCTCCGCCCAGATACAGAACCACCAGCTCAACAATAATTTATTTATTTCTCCAGCCCTCACATTAACCTATATACCTACTTCCCTCAGCTCAAAGTCGTATGTGTAAGTTCCTAGCTTACACAGGCCACAAGTTTGGACTACTAGCTTCAGTTCTAAGATTCAGCGAGCCTTAGTTAGGCGCAGACGGACGACGAGCGACCGCGTAAGGTGTCTCTCTACAAACTTTTGGAGCCGTCCGTCTGCGTCTAGCTAATGCACGCTAAATGTTGTTGCAATTTAGGCGGCCAGTTTTCAACAGTAAGACTATTTGACGACCTCTGTGGCTCAGTGGTTAGCGCATTGGCGCTCAAGCCGGAGGTCGCGAGTCAACAAAAAAGTTTTGTGTTCTTGGGTCAATATAATAAAAATCTTAAATATAAGTATAGTATAAAAGTATTAATTATATTTCCGTTGTCTGGTACCCGTAACACAAGTTATCCGGATACTTACCATGGTACCAGACTGACAGACGTAGTGTGAAGCGTCCATAGATATTATTATTATTTCGAGCAAATTTTTGGCGCTGTTTACTACTGACACATTGTATCATGTACACTATACAGTGCAACTATTTTTATAATGTTTTTCAGGAATCGTCGTTTCTCATACGTCTGTTATTTCCATAGAAAAACGATGATTGTTAAGGTACAATAAAAATTAAGTGCAAGGTACATCACGTAACATTTCGCCATGTCTATACCCCCGCAAGTCTATCGTGTAATTGTATTAGGCTCGTGATATTAGGGGAGCCGTTAACGCCATATAGCCACCTTCAATGGTTATCCATGGCAGTTTATTACGTACATAGTACATACTTAACTAATTAGATGTCGAGTAGTCTTTATTTACATGAGGAAGGTTCCGGCCGAGTATGAGTCGGAACAATTTTCATTTTTTTTTACCAACTAGCTATTAGCGGCAATGGAAGGTACCTAAATTAAATCCTTGATTTGATGTACATTGTCGTGGTTGCTTAAAGGTTTTAACGGCACACTTTTTGTGCTTTGGGTCCCGCAGTGAAATTGTTCATAAGTCGTTACTTAAGTAAAAGCATTAATTTGTGTAAAATAAATGCATACTGTATCCAACAAGAAGTTAAATATAAATATGATCAGTAACAGAAGAATAAAGTCAAGAACCAGTCAATCAGTCTTACAATTTCCAGATTCAAGGCAATCACGCAAAAAGGAAAGAAATAATAGCATAAACTAAATTAGTAGAGATTGCTTCTCGATTGATTTCTAAATAATAAGACGTCAATGTTACGGAAAATATATTTGGGCACTTACTTTCAGGAGGTATTTCTTTATCTATCCATCCCTATAAATACATGGGTCTACCCTGTTTATTTCATGTATGTGATAATCTTATACATACATTTTTTTTATTCTTTATGTACACAAATATTAAAAACTTAAAGACTAAAATATACAAATCAGATTGTACAAAGTTGTGCTTATCTCGATTAAGAGATTTCTGCCAGCAGACCTAAGACAGAGTTCAGGAATTTTTTTAACAAAAAGGACACAGGTAGTACAAAAAAGAATAATAACAAGAGTGAGAAAAGAAACAAATGCAAATAGTAATAATTATAAATGAGATTATACAAATTAAATTAATAAAATATACTAAGTAATATATTATAATAATAGTAATAATTAAAATGAATAAGTATAATATAAAAAAAGTGTGGTGTCGTGGGACACCGGATAGGAACGAAGTTCCTTATAATAAAAATATTAATTTTAAGTTCTATTCGAGGTATAAAGAAAATAATAAGGACTATACATAAAAATCTTATGTTACGGACGGTTTTTCCCGGCTAGAGTACCCCTCCGCATCGCCCCGTAAGGAACTTCGTTCCAAAAACCTTAATAAACTACTCTGATTCTAATGACGAAACAAAATGATTCTTCAGCCTATTCATGAACGTGCCCACTGTTGGACTCTGCCGCACATGTTCAGGCAAAACGTTCCATAGTTGAGCAGTTCTGACCGTAAACGAATTGGCATAGACCAAGGAGTGTCGAGTACCTTCTTTGGATTGCAAGAGCATGAATGCCTATCGCTCGGGGCAGTGTAGGAGAATCGCTCAAATAGGTAACATGGAGAGGAGGTAAATTTAAGGATTTTAAATAGTAAAGTTAGGATGTTAGTATTCCGGCGAAGGCTGATGGGAAGCCATTACAATTTGTTACGAAACTCAGTAATGTGATCAAATTTGCTCAGTCCGTATATGAAACGAATGCACGAATTCTGGAGCCGTTCGAGTTCGCATAAGAGCTCCTCAGTTACATCTAAATAACAGGCTTCGGCGTAGTCTAAGAGACAATATATAAAATAATAAAGACTGTGCCAATAGTATTTTAGTGGAGATAGGGAGGAAATTTTGAAACCTTTTGAGTGCATGCAAGGAGTGATGTAATTTTCTGCTAATTACATTAACATGGGCAGACCACGATAGATTACAGTTAATTATTAAACCTTAATCTTTGGCACTATCACCAAACTGTATTACACTAGTGCAGTACTTTATTTTGCTTATGGACCATAGTTCAATCCTGGAGCGTAAGTGTCTGCTACCAATGAGAAGGGCTTGCGACTTTTATTGATTAACTAAAAGTCCAAAAGTGTTAGCCCACTTATCTATATCTAAAAGATCTTGGTTTATACTATACTATTTTATATATACTTATGGTATATATAAAATTCTCGTGTCGCAGAAATCCTGCTTGATGGCTGACTGATTTTTATGAAATTTTGCAGGTGCATTCGGTAAGTATGGAATGTGATAAGAGTATGAAAAGTAGTATGCACCACAAAAATATTATTTTTATTAGTTTGACATTTTTTTATAATTTATGATTTTTTTGCAAAAATCGAAAATTCGACGAAAATTTTCTAAGTAAATCGCTGTACCTTTGAAGATATTAATTTTAAATTTTTCTGTTTCCTCTTAGAAATTACTCATATTTAAGAGTATCTAGTATAAGTAATTTGTGCAATAAAAAATCGGCCGTCTAGCCTATTATGACAATTGCAATAACTATGATTTTAAAATGCTGTTATCACTTTTTTTTTCGAAATTTAAATTATTTTTAGCCTTTACGTTTTGACATAAGCGGGATCATATTATGTCTTGTATTTTGGATGTGGTGTGTTTTCATTATAGGTGTGCCTAATACCATGGAGGAATTAGCATACTAATACCTATAATGTAGTTTTATCATTATTATAGTAATGAAATAAATTCCATAAGGCGTTTTGTAGACGACGGGGCGGGGCGGGCTTTTTGTCCGCGAAGCAATAAAGACCGCGTCTGCCCGTCGATGTCTGCGGCTGCCCTCGCCGCGTACACAAAGCACACGACGGGCGGAGGCAGTCAGTTCAGGGCGTTCGTTCTAGTGAATAACACGTCAGTGAAAATGGAGATAGAGAATTCGAATCATCGATAAGAAATCTATAAAGAGAATTCGAAAACTTCAGCAATTAAATCATCTACATCAATGACGTACATCACTAAAAAGCGCGTGGCGCGGACTGAGCTAGCCGCCCCGCGCCGCCGTCTGCGTTACTGCATATAAACTGGTTTGTGTGCTCCGCGGCTGCCCGCCGTGGATCACACAAACCAGTTTATATGCAGTAACGCAGACGGCGGTAGTAGTAGTAGCTCATCAAAAGTGCGAACAGACATTTTATAAAATTTTAAGAATTTGCGAGGATACAATTTTAAGTCTGCATGTTTTATGTGACCTTTGGTCAACCTTTGTGAATTCAGTGGGTGTACCCAGTATTCTCTATCATAGTCTTCTTTTTTTGTACATAAAATAAGCAACGACTCGAATTCTCTCCTCCACTGCTCTCTGCGCATCTCCATTTTCACTGACGTGCTATTCACTAGAACGAACGTCCTGAACTGACTGCCTCCGCCCGTCGTTTGCTTTGTGTACGCGGCGAGGGCAGCCGCAGACATCGACGGGCAGACGCGGTCCTAATTGCTTCGCGGACAAAAAGCCCGCCCCGCCCCGTCGTCTGCAAAACGCCTAATCGTTGAATAGCGTTGCTATGCTACTTCTAGACGTAGATTGTAGATGAGAAAATGAACTCGTTATTCAGAATTTTCTGTTCAGTTTTACGATTCAATATTTATATTGGACGGGATCCAGATACATTCGAGATATTGAACTGTAATTGCCTCTTATCATTTTTAATATTAAACCTTTTTCATGCACCACGTTACCGCTACAGATTTTTTTAAAATAAACCTTGTTATTGTAGACAATAAGAGTTTGTATAGAATAACAGCCGAATATTGAAACACTATTTATAATAAGCGGTACTCAATTCGCGATCCACATGCGTCTTTGTCATTCTGCTGAAATAGATAAACTCTACATAAACTTCACATTGCTAGGTGAAGAGTTTATAACTCTACATAAAATATAGTCTATTTGCATTAAGTTTGCAGTCAATCATTGTAAAAATGACAAAATGGCTCAGTTTAATTGGATAATGTGTACACGGCATTATTGGTAAATTTTAACATTTGCACTGATGATTCACGGGAAACTTAGCGCGAATCCTACTACTATTATAAATATAAAATTTGTGTGAGAATAGATAGATGGATGTTTGGATGTATGTTTGTTACTCTTTCAAAGTAATAATACATTGAACTTCTTGCACTTTTTCCACTTTGATTAAAGTGGGAAAAGTGCATGAACTTCTGTGTATTAATTATTACTGTGGAACTTGAATATCCACCGAAAACCTACAGCACAATTAATAACATATATACTCTTTCACTCAAAAATACTTAACCGATTTTGAGGAAATTTGACATGGTGGTAGTTTAAGCTCTGGATTACGTGTTTACGCGGGCGGAGCCGCGGGAAAGATATAGATAAGATTTGCGGATAAGAATTGAATTACTTTACTTCAAATTCGGGCATTAAGTTATCTTGTTTTTTTTTTAATTCGGCAATGTAACTAGTTTTATAAAAAAAGCTTTGATTACCTAGGGAGTGAAATAGATCGCTTTAAATTTTTCTTACTTAAGATCGAAGAAAAATAATCATTTGTTGAAAGTTTTCTACTTCTTTTGCTTGTTTAAAATGTATCAGCGCCATCTATAATTAGCAAAGTTAATTACATGTTAATTGTTATAAAACCGATAACGGAAACATTGGTCAGATAAGATAAACTTAGTTTATTGTCACTGTTTTGTTCGGAAACGCAATTTAGACGAGTTATCGAACCAAAAGCGCTAATGGATAGATAAACTACCGACAAATTCATCTCAGAAAACGAGCAAATTCACCTCAGAAAGTCATCAAGAATACCTAGCTGCGCATAAATAAATCGATTTCCTGATAAAGCGCAAAAAAGTAGTATTTTTTGACAAACAGCTCGCCTGATGGTATGCGATTAATGCCACCCATGGACACCTGCAGCACCAGAGAAGTCACAAGTGCGTCCCGTCATTACTAAAACAGGTGGCCCCAAGGCTCGTAACGAATAAATACACATTGAATACTTGTCAACTAGATGCAGTAATGCCCATACAAGGTTCAAACAATAGTTAACGATTCATTAGTCTGATGTTCTAGTCAATTACTGTAATTAATGGTCAGTTACAGTCCTGAAGTGAATAATAGATATATGTACTTCAGTCTTTAATACAATCATAAGATATAGAAAACAAAAAATACTAATTAAATAGATAATGTTAAATTTTTTTATTTTCTGTTTCCTAAGTTATCTTTTAAATATTTCATCATTAGCATTTGACCGCGCCCCCGCCCGCGTAAATACAGTATCCCACCGGAACACTGCACTTTGTCGGGATAAATAGTAGCCTAGTAGCCTATGTGGTAATCCCACGGAGCAGATGTAACACATAAAACTGGCGGCCCTTTCTACACCTCCGGCTTGGTGTGATATAAATAAATTTTCATACAGATTGTGCAACTGAATTTCATCTGTCCGTCTGTAATTGTCTGATCGTTGTTTCTGACAGTCGAATACGGAGGCGCAGTTTACACGGGGTCACGTGATGTTGACGTGACTGGCACGTGACAGCTCAATCTACTGTAACAGGTGAAATGATAATAGCCAAAATGTATGCATAATCATAATATATTGAATAGATGACTTAATTTCCTTTAAATATTACGCAGAGAGACACCGTTATAATTTAGCTGCTTAGTGTTTTATACCAAAGATTTCAAAACTCAAGATAGGCTATGACGTACATTTGAACAAATCTTAATACAAGAAAAAGTTACGCCATCTTGGTTTTCAACATACTTCAAATGTCAGCCATCTTGTTTTCACCATACTTCAAATGTCAAAATGGCCCCTAATATCTCAAAAGTGGGGCCATTTAACTGGATACACTTTTTGCCTCAACATGCCTCGTCATTAATATATACGTCTATGCTTTATACATACAAATAGTACTTGGGTATTTTAAAAAAAGAATCACAAAAACGTTTGTCTGACCGGGATTCAAACCCGAGACACCAATTTGCTAACAACGCAAAAATTGTTAGCAAATACATACGCAAACCAAAATGCCATTTGGACTGACATTAAAGGAGTTAAAATAATGATATATTATGTTGTTTTACGATTAAAGAAAAAACCTATATCACTAAAAAATGGACGGTACCTAGATGAATCGATTTTTTCCCCCAAAAACCTCTACCATACTAAATTCCATGAAAATACACGCAGCCATTTTGATTATTTATAAGTATATATTTTACAAGAATTGCTTGTTTAAAGTATAAGATTTGCTCTATGTCGCGATAACGCACTGCACGGCTGGCGCCTAGCATGCACTATGGATCCTCTCACAGTTTATGCGCACCTAGTACCACCACACATGGCGACACCAACATTCCAATCTACAATATATGCTTTGCCAATGAAAATTGCAAAAAGAAAAAAATTATTAGTATTTTTTGCTGGCCAAAGTAGAGGCCCGTTCTGAGGCCTGAGAAGGGCCTGTCTAGGTTATGAAATGTAGTTGTTAAACTAAAATCTCTAGCAGTAAATAACAGTTCTAACTGGTCTCGCGGGAAATCTACCCGCGAGTTATAAATTTGTATAATGTTTTTACGCGTGTTAGGGGAACCTATTAATGACAAACTGTTAGTTATTCTCACAACTTTGCCCCGAAAGAAAACATCGCAAAATATGTATTTTATACTGATAACTGTTTTACGGGGAAACGTTCGTATCACAATTGTAGGTACTAAGGTAGATAGATAACATGCAGGCGCGTCACGTTTCCTTACTAGCTTTGTGTGCGTTGAGCCTGCCCCCTAGCGACAGAAAAAACATCAAACACCTTCATTAATTTGATCACATCATTATGATTTATTACGATTAAATATTATGTATATTGTATAGTACCTTTTACTTATTATAACAGGTTCCCTATTGAATACGGTTCCCGTGGGATAGACTTTAGAAGGAGTTTTATTTTCAGAATCTTGTTTTCGTGTCTGAGTTTAGACGCAAAGGCTTACGGCCGAATACTGGAACGGTAGTTAAATTAAGTGACGCTCAAGTCACATGCCGTCCTTGTCATTTCAGCTAACAGAGACAGCGACAGCCTGCGAATAGGAGGGCTCTTATTTTTTAACTATAGCTATATGATTAATATATCTGATTCGCCTATCTGTGATGAGTGTGGTGTGGTGGAGGATATTCACCACTTGATAATGGAGTGTGTAAAAGGTGCCGATTAAAGAAAGGAGTTGTTAAAGAAATTTAAGTTTAATATTTGTGATTTAGGTTTATATATGAGCATACTTGCTTCACCTGCGAGTGAAGCAGCAACATTTTTGTATAAAATTCTTTATTAATATATATAGTATAAGTTATGATGGTGCTCATGCCTTGTATGGCAAAAGCCTCTTAAATAAAATAAAGTTAAAAAAAATTATTGTTCATGGGTTTGTATTAGTTATTTAGTATCTTAAATGATACAATAATTTTCAGTATAAACAGATGAAAGAGTCGAACAACATTTAACCGCGCGGAGCGGGTGATTTGAAATAATCTACTGAAATGAAATGAGGCGGCTCCGCGCGTCAATGTATTTTCAGTGTAAAAATCACCATATTTTTGTGGTAAAAATGAAATGAATTGAAAAACTAAAAGCGTTTATTCTGAAACAAACATTAATTTACAGCTACTACATTTCTTTATCTAAGGGACATCATCAGACTCCGAAGATACTGTAATATTTTATGTTAAGATATACGTCTATAAGAGTATATCTTAACATAAGATTAGAATATCACTTGCTATACAGTTTGTATGAACCGTCACAGACGGCTAAGGTACTGTATACTTTCATATAACGTGTAATATGAGATATGTCCAGGCATCTTAAGATGAAATATTATACTATCCTTGCCGTCTGTGACGACGTCTGCCCTTAAGGCTGCACTAGTCGCTTTTTTTTCCATACAAACGCTCTTGGTGATTTAACCTGAAGTCAAATTTTAGCGTAATATCGATTTTTATTACACATCTACATCGGTATGTGCTTATATTTCTAAAATTTTAATAAATTTAGAAGTTAATAGCCTCCAAACATCGGATTTATAACGCAACTTGGACCGTAAATAAAAAACAAACGAAGAATGAAAACTAAAAAACAAGCACGTACCCACACAGTTTGATTGTTTAGTAATTGAGATAACTTTACTTCAGACATTATTATTACCTATATTATAGTTTTTTCATTAAACACTAAGAGCTGAGTGCCGACTTACGTAATTTGAGGATACCTTTTCTAAAATACTTTACAGAGCGGTATAAATGTGTGCACTATAGCTTCTCTTAGAAGTATATTATTATTCGTATTTCTTTTCTTTTCGGCACTGTAGGTTTATTGTAAAAAATAAGTATTTATTGTATCTACTTTAACTGTATATGATTGTTTGTTGCCAGCATAGAAAAAAATATATAGATTACTATCTTATGGGTATATCCTTTTTTCCCCGATTTTAGGTGAAACAACAAGCATTTTCCCCGCGCGTCGCAATGACTTAAGCTAGCGCACTATTCATAACTTTTTGCCACAGACTCCGAGCTATTCTATGTTTTGAGTATCCGCTTACCTACAAAGCCTCTGTATTCTGCGCACGTGTTTCCGAACACCTGTTTCGCACAACAAGTGTAAATATATGGGACGGAAGACAATGCGCCTTGATTTACGAGTATGAGACATTTGCTGAAAGTATATTGCGGATTGCTAATGCGAAAACTTTGAGGTATTTTGTTTTGTAGAGAGAATGTTTCGGTTGGTAGGTACTTCTATCGCTTACTAAAAATAACTCTGTGGTAGGTTGAATCAATACAAAAGACTGTTATCTTCAGGGTTCCGTAGCCAAAGAGTCAAAACGGGACCCTGTTATTGGAACTTCACTGTCTGCCTTTCTATCTGCCCGTCCGTCTGTCTGCCACCAGGCTGTATACTTAACTGCCACAGCTAGACACTTGAAATTTTCACAGATGATGTATTTCTGTTGTCGCTATATTATTTAAAAATGCTGAAAATATAATAAAATAAATATTAGTAACCCTTACTATGCAGCAAACGTGATTTTTTTATTAAAATTATTAACTATAGTATCTAGTAGGTACTAAAAAACTATAATCCGACAACGTTAATTCTTATACAGCATGTTTTTCAGTCAGTGTCCAAACTTTCAGGAGGGAATATACTCTTGAATATAAGCAACTTTAACTATGGGATCAACTTTCCTATTTGACAAAAAAAATAATCTGCTATTTCCTACAACCTGCTACGGGAACACTACATATTCTACATATTCTCGATAAAAGTAGCCTTTGTTTTCTCTGGAAAACATAGGTAGTTAAGCATAAACTACTAGGTACCACACTAAATTTTTTCAAGTCCGTTCAGTAATTTTTGCGTGGAAACTGAAAGAGTAACATCATTTAATAGGCATGTTACACAATTATTTTTTTCGTCAATTCAATGTTCGATAACATGTTTATAAACAATCTAGAACCCATTTTCATATATCTTAAAAATTTACGAAGATGCAAAAAATTTAAATTTACAATATGAAAGAGAGCGATATATCGGCCTGTGACGTCACGAGTTGCACCCGCCATCAACCCGCCATCAACCCGCCATCAACCCGCCATGCATTTGTCATTACAAAATGTATGACCGTTGCAACTTGTGACGTAACAAATCGTTTTGCGAGAAAGAGATGGGCAATATTTTTTATTTGCTTATAATTATGTATTTGTATTCAACAATTTTAAAATTGAATTTATAAAAATGTCATATTCCACACTAGGCAACAGCCCTGTTGTAAGAGTTGCTTATATTCAAGAGTATATTCACTCCTGAAAGTTTGGCCAATGTCTGAAAAAACACCCGATATAGCCTATGTTACCCAGACTATTATTAAGAGTCTATTCACATCTCATCTATTAAAATGGGATCAGTTGTTTAGGCGCTACGGTAGAACAAACATATGTATACACTATACAGTACATACATTTACTGCCAAAATCATTACCATTCCTTTTGGCTTCGACGAGTCGAGTAAAAAGAGAAGTTATATAAATTCAAGCACGTAAACTAGCTCCTATTTATTTATCTATACGAATATAATAAAGAGGAAAGGTTTGTTTATTTGTTTGTTTGCATCGAAAAGGCTCCGAAACGAATGGCCCGATTTTGATGAAATTTGGCACAGATATAAAGTAGACAACGGGGAAGGACGTACATTTTGCCGCAATAAAAAGTAACCTATGCTTTTTATTGCGGCAAAATGTACGGTTCCCGCGAGATTTCCTTTAGCGCGCACGAAGTCGCGGGCAATATTTAGTATCGTATGTAAATGTATTTTCCAGACAGGTTTTGTTCATTCATAGTAAAATTCTACCAGCATGCATTGTTTTTGGAATACACATTATTTTATGGTATCTATTTCACAATGTAAATGAATAGCTGATATATAAAATTATTTGAAAAAATGATAATAAAATATCGAATTTCATAAAATATTATTGTTATTATCAAAATTAGCAATCACATTGTTAAAACTATAATGGAATTTAATATATTATGAATCAGAAACCACAGATGACAAATCCTTAATAAATTGTATTATTATTGCTTTGTTCAATTCATTACTTACCTAATATAAGAGTGCCTGTACTATTTAGTGAGTAAGTAAAATAATATTATGCCAATGAATAGGCATCCTAATTTCCATAATTCATCATAACTAATATTATAAATGTGAATGTGAGTTTTTTTTTTTGGTTGTTGGTGTTATGCTTTCACGTGAAAAACTGCATAACCGATCATCATGAAATTTGGCACAGAAAATTTTATTTATTAATTTGAAAGTGTACGGTTCCCGTGACATACTGTATTTACGCGGGCGAACCGCAGGCAAATGCTAGTTTAATATAAATGGAAAGTGTAGTAAGGTTTCATGCTATGTACTATTAGGGAATGTAGTTCATAAGCAGGCTGACCAGTGTCATAATTAGTTCGTATAAGGGCTGATTTTTTAATCGTCAGATATCTTTTACCTGAGGAATAAATCTGTGACTTGACAGATTTTTCATACAAAATCTGTCAAAGCTACTTAATTATTACTCAGATAAAAGTTAATTGACGATTGAAAAATCAGCCCCTAACAAACCTAATATTATTATTGTAGGGGACTGTATTTCAACACAGGATTTCAACCGCCGGCTCAGATTAGACTCGAAGATAGCAAGGTTACACCGATTTGGGCAGAGCCGGGGCGATAATAAAACGCTTATTTGAGGAGAACGATTTTCACTTTTTTCGCTTTGCTTACCTGGCTCATGGCAATGCCGTATAGAGAGCCCCGCCCGTACGCCTCTTTTGGGCCGATTTGCCATCTCACTTTTACCTCTCTATACGGCTATTTTCCATAATAATTTTCCCTATCTTTCATGAGCCAGGTGAAGCAAAACGTGTTGTGGAAATTCTTTATTGTTATGACCATATACATAAACCCTTATATACTAGAGATCTTATTCTATAAAAAAGATATTCACAACTTAAAGCTTACCATATAAGAAATGTTCTACATTTTTACCATTATTTTCTTAATAACTATTTAACCCTTTATTATATATTCTTAATCGTTACGCTACACGTTAGGTATTATGTTTATTCACATAAATCAAAAGAAGCTACGTTAAAATTAGCTTTAGTTAAAAATATATAAGCAAAATAACCTGCACTTGATAAAACGCCATTTAACACGATTTTTACACACTGATGCCATATAAATCTATACATATAGTCACTGAGTATTCACTATTATAGTTTTATGTACTGTTTTTAATTACACGTTTATCGTTCACATTTAAATTCACTCATGTTTTACGTTACGAGGCCGCTGCCTTAACAATTATTATGATATGAAAGTGACGTTTCGTTGACAATTCTATTGTGACTGCATATCATCATTAAAATACTTACAGATAAATTATGGGAACACTCTACATGCTTATGAGTTACATAAGTCACAGAATAAGTAATCTACGGGCGAAGGATTCTGCTATACCGCGCATAGGAGCCGACATTCAATGATATTATGTAAGTACTTGAATTTGCATAGATAAAAAATTGTTGCGTAACAAGCACATTGAAAACGTGCGGTGGTAAGTTGTTAGATTGTCATTTCAGCACATTGAAGATTGTATAAAATCCACCGCTTCGCGGGACTTAATGGTATGTATATGTCGTAGGATAATTATTGGAAAACTAGGATCTTTGCGAAAGACCTAGGATTATTGCAAAGAGCCGGATTTTATTTAGATTCTGAGATAAAATTTAGCCATCTTCCTAAAATTTTTTAGGATCTTGGCAAAAAACCCGAATGTACAGGAATATGGAAAACTAGAGTACTAAATGGCCGTCGCAAAGAGTGCGTTTAGAGCACATTTATTCAGGTTGGTCAAAAATCTGCAAGGTATAATTCCAAATATTTTGGACAGCCAATTAGCATTCACGATTATTGGACCGCCAGTTATTTATGTGCTATTATATCTTATATATATCCTAGTACAGTACTATATCCTAGTACAGTCAGGTTTTTTGGGAAGATCCTGAAAATTGTTAAGAGAGTATCAATATTTTAGCTCAGAATCAAATAATCCAGCTCTTTGCGATAATCCTATGATTTTCGCAAAGATAGATTTTCCAATTATCCTACGACATATTTTGCATGAATGTAGGTATAATAATATGTATAGTCAGGTATAGTCGCATTAAAGGAAATCCCAATATTCGCAGACAGACGGAAGGTTTTACCACCAAGATTACTTTTACACGAGTAAGATTAAATATTTTCCCCCCAGTCTCGAATCCTACTAATAACAAAAATGTGAAAGTTTGTGAGGAGGGATGGATGTTTGTTAATATTTCACTCAAAAACTACTAAACGGAATTCGACGAAATTTGGTATGATAGTAGCCTCTGTATTAAAACATAGGCTACTTTTTATCCCGAAAAAGTATAGTGTTCCCTTTGATTACTGTATTTGCGCGGGCGGAGCTGCGGGCAACAGCTAGTATTTAATCTAATTTCGTAGCAAATTTACGAATTAAGGGTAAAAATTGGCCTTTTTTGTTTGATTTTTAAGGGATTAATACCTAAAGTGCTTGTTAACTCTAATAAAAAATTAAAAATGACACCTGCGCCATGGTGGAATGACACTTGTGCGAAGGCTGTACGAGGGCTGATTGATAAGTTTCCGAAACGACAAAGAAAAACTTCAAAAATCAATTTAAAATAAATTTATTTCTCAACGTAGTTTCCTTCTACCTCGATGCATTTAGTCCAGCGCTTCTCCGATGTCGTTACACCAGTTTGATAAAATGTTTTCTCCAAGCCCTCAAAATACTCGTCCACGTCAACAATGACTTCTTCATTTGATGGAAATCTCTGGCCACCTAACCATTTCTTCAGGTTTAATAATAAGGTTTAAGAATAAGTGGAAGTCGCACGGGGCCAGATCCGGGGAATAGGGTGGATGCGGTAGCAATTCGAACCGCAATTCATGGAGTTTGGCGACTGCAACCATTGACGTGTGTGCAGGTGCGTTGTCATGGTGGAACAAAATTTTTTTCTTGGCCAAATGTGGTCGTTTCTTCTGGATTTCTTCACTTAATTTTTGCAGCAAGCTTGCGTAGTACTCTCCATTTATTGTTTTTCCTTTTTGCAGATAATCCACTAAAATAATCCCTCGAGCATCCCAAAAAACATTCGCCATCACTTTGCCGGCCGACAAAACCGTTTTTGCTTTCTTCGGCGCAGGTTTTCCGCTCTCATTCCACTGCTTAGATTGTTCTTTTGTCTCGAGAGTATAATGATGTATCCAGGTTTCATCGACTGTTACATAACGCCGCAAAAACTCATTAGGATCTCGGTTAAACAGCGCCAAACACTCCGATGAATCGTCCACTCGACGTTGCTTTTGGTATACAGTGAGCAAACGCGGCACCCATCGCGCGCAAAGCTTTTTCATTCCCAAATGTTGGTGAAAAATATTAAAAACGCATTCAGATGAAATGCTCACCATCTCTGCTATCTCTCGCAACTTTAAGCGCCGATCATTCAATACAATTTTGTGAAGTTTTTTGATCATGTCCGGATTCGTGACTTCATTTGGACGGCCAGACCTGTGGGCGTGTCCGCAGCTCTGTCTTCCACGTTTAAAATCAGTTACCCAGATGTGAATTGTACTCAATGCAGTAGCAGAATTACCTAAAACACTGTCTAGCTTGGTTTTAATCTGGGTTGCTGTTTTCTCTTTTAAAACGTAAAACTTTATCACCGCACGAATTTCGTTTCTTTCCATTGTTAAGAAAATTTACGACAGAGAAAGTTCTACGTCCTCTCAAACAAATTCCATCAGTTGGATTAAATTCAAATTTGGCGTTCTATTTTCAAAAAGATGCCAGAATATAATGTAATATTCCTTTTTTGCGTATCATTTTTTTAAGTTCGTCGTTTCGGCCAGTTATCAATCAGCCCAGGTAAAAGATTGTAAAGACGCTTCGAAATTATACAGAAATAATTTAAATATGAAAAATCATATTAACTATAAGAGATTAGATGCTCTTAAAAAAAGAATTGTAAAGGAAGATAAGAAGAAAAGTTGGCATAATTTATGTTCTTCATTTAATAGGTATACTTCAGTAACTAACATATGGAAGTTTATTAAAAAGTATAAACGCTTAGATGTTAGTGTTAATAGAAAATGTGATTTGATTGAAGTTTTATACCTAAATTTTTGGAACAGTTAAACACATGATGAAGAATTTGATAGTTCATTAGCAGATATTTTTAAATGTAATAATGATAGTGAATATTTTAATTTCTTATACGCGCGAACACGCAATAGGCCATAGCAATTTCCAATTTGTTTCTAGTTCTTCTTTTAATTAAATAGAAATATAACAAGTGGTGTCCTCGTGTCACAAGCCGCGAAAATTGCGGAAAATCATATTATTGTGTCGTACTGCGTACATCATGTCTGATATGCATCGTGCAGACATGCACGATGCAACGGCAGGAGCCGGCGGCGGGAGCTCTCGCAATATGTTTTGGCGGTACATATACTCGCCCATGTACCATTTAAGGCGACGCCGGCACCTGCATGTCCTGCAATGCCTCTTGAGTTCTAACCACTGGCGTTCTATGGTGTTCGTGTGGACTTTTACATTAACATGCCCGTTAAATTAATAGCTCCCTAATGATGGGTGTGCTGGGATTTCTATCGTCCCCGCGACAAAAGTCCGGCTGTGATTTACAGCCGAGTGGCCTCTCATGCCTAAGCGCAAGTTTATGCCATTGTATGCACTATGCATATCAGTATATGTCATATATTTAAAAAAAATCAATGGCTTTCGGGAATCTTCCTTTTTTATACATCGTCAGATAAATCAAAACTTGAATCAGCGGTAACACAATAGAGCTGAAAATCGAGTTGTCGATTGGGTCGCGCGCCGCGCCGGACCAAATTCGAGCGTCTGTCGTCGTCGTCTGAGCGAGACAGAAATCGGCACACGTATTATAGTACGCCGTACCAAATCCGAGTGTCTGGTAACACTATTATTTGTGAATAACACGTTTAAGTATATTACTTTGGGTTGTTCAAATTTAGAATTATTTTCATTTTGACAGATGATCATATTTTCATTCATTATTCTCTCCCCAGGTTTTAAGTAGTCATTTAATCCAAGTGAATAATTTTCATAAGCCTATTGTCACTCACAATCGAGACGGTTATTTAACGAAAATCCAACAAATCGTTTAGGCTACAGCTAGGGTTGCCAACTCTCGAAAGGACCAAGCCGGGAGAATTTCATTAAGCGGTAGAGAGTAACAGTTTAGATCGGCAGCGGAGCGGCGCGCGGTGTTGTGGCCGCAAGGCCGTAAAGCGAGTAAGTAGCGACGAGCGAGCAACTCATGCATTTAATTTTTAGAAAAACCGGAGAATTTAGTGCACTCCGGGAGGTAGGGAGGTAAACCATTATTACCGGGGTCTCCCAGTCAATCCGGGAGGGTTGGGAACCCTAGATACAGTCTACATTTTAAATAACCAGAATAATCTTATTTCTTAGTTAAAGGATATAGATGCGTCGAAGTAGCGCAATAATGCCAAATCTTTGTACATGTTTATCTAAAGCAATAGACCTAATTGGAGTATATTTCGTTGAATACATCAGAGCATTTATGTCGTCATAAAACTGGAACTTGGAGGAAATCGGGAATTTATGTTCGGTTTTATTCGGGAATTTACGCCTCAGTTAACTTTGCTTTGTGTTTTATTATTCTTGTTTTCATTAGCGGATGTATTATGTCGTATTGATGATAAAGGAATTAAAAGATTAATAAATAAATAGAACAATAAAGGAAGTCAAATAAGTTAAATTGAAGAAATCTTGGCTTTGGAGATTCCGAACACTTCTAAATGCTAAATGTGTTTTAATTAAGAAGAAGATTTACATTTACATTTGACATTAAGAAGTATTCGCAGCAACATTAACTGCTTTTTTATTTTTATTTAAATAAATGGCGTCGGCTTATAACCATTTGGCAGTGTCAAGTTAAAAAGGCGGGAAATAGAACTTTCATTCAAATTTTCAAGTCAAGTCCAAAGTCTAGTCAAAATCCAATTATATAATCAGTGCAGTCAATGAGTAAAATCAGTCGATTTAGTTAAGTGGTTGAAGATTTACTGAAAGATCCTAGGGAGTTTCGGAGAAAACACAAAAAGCACGATTTTTGTAGTTGTACCACTTGCCCACACTTGTGCATATCAACGAATATCTAATGGTTAATATTCTAAACCAAAATAACACAAATTTTGAAGGAAATACAAATACAACAACGTCGCTGATTGACATTCCCTCCTTACTCCTTAACTGCTTTTATTGGCGTGTTTGTCAGATAAAAAAAAAGGTTTTATGTATTATTGAACACTAACGTGATCTCAGCTGAGTCCTGAGATTTCTGACTGACAGCGAGCTTTCCTCTTGAGTCTTGGACAATCACAGTTCTATCTGAGTTGAGACCGTTTTTTTGTTCTTGATGCGTCCGAGCACATTGAATGTCCAAAATTTTTAGTAACAAAAGTAAACTTTCAGAAATATAGTTTCGGTGGCATACAATAGTTATCGTTACACGAGGAACGGTTTGTGCCCGATATAATTTCAGAAAATATATGAAAACTATACATTTTTTATCTGTGGTTTTTTTTTTCGTGTTAACATTTTAGAAAGCCTACACTCATTTCAAATTGGCATTTTATTTGAATATAACTTAACTCTATGCTCCAATTGACGAGAATAACATCGCCTATATTAATTTGATTTAGGCTAGGAATTATGTGGAAAAATAGATTTCTATGTTGGCAATCACTTATGGAGAAAAATAAATTTAATATGCCCTCGAATCCGGAGGGTCGTAGAAAATTCGTAGCATTGAAAATAGGTCTCTGCGCTAATACAATAAAGTTCAATGTCATATATGACAGCTCTACAATTGACACTTCGATTTTCATCTCTATTGTATAAGCGCAGAGTTATATTTTCAATGCTCTGAATTTTCTACGGCCTTCCGTATTCCAGAGCATATAGTCCCAGCCTTAATACACGGCTCTCGGGCGTGTTGAAATAAACCCGTAAACAATAGGTATAGATTTCATCCCTGCTAATCCTACTACTAATATAAATGTGAAAGTTTGTGAGGACGGATGGATGGATGTATTGATGTTTGTTCCTCTTTGGCGCAAAAACTACTGGAAAGATTTTGATAAAATTTAGTATGGTAGTAGTTTAGGCTCTGGATTATAACATAGGCTACTTTTTTTCCCGAAAAAGTGTTCCCGTTGACAGTTTATTTAAGTGAGCGGTGCGGTGAGAAAACTTAGTATTAAAAAAAGCGCACGTAATTCTGTCTTATCGTATCGTGTTTATGCAATCATACCTAAACCACCAAACAGATTTTAATGATATTTGGCACAGTGTCAGATTAGATTTTCGGAAAAGACAACTTTTATTGCGGCAATATGTACAGTTCAAGCGACATATGAATTTCTGAGTTAACTAGGTTTCGGACCACATCTTCTCTTTTAAAGCTACGTCTAAATATATTGTCCCTACCTTGGACTTGTATCGCCGCCGCGGCGCGTCGCGATCCAAGAGCTCTGAACCTCAATTCTCGTATTTAAAGTGGACATTCATTTTACTTTGATTGTATTATAAGTGAAGCGACTTGTTATCATAATCTGATTTTGTGACGTTTGGACCAATTTTTTATTTCTATTTATTGATATAGAAAAACAAACAGCATTTAATACATAAAACTCAAGATACCAGCTTAGCCCATACGAGCCAGTAAATTTTTACAATTAAATATTACACTAAAGTATGTAAGTATGAAATAATGTGACACAAACTAGAAGTGAACAAAAGATCAGTAAACCAAAAACAATTATGATTATTATTTTGACGGATATTTTAAATTTGATACAAAGAAGAGATAAATATGCCCATGTTAACAAACAAAAAAAGACAAATAAAAATAAACCTTTACATTTCTTTGATGGTGGCAACAATCGATCTTAATTTTGAATTGAATATATCTACATTTATAATTTAGTTTATGCTTGCTACACAACTCTTACAGTAAAGCGATTCCTTGCGTAATTTGATCTGCACAACGCTGTATCAAATGTTAAATTATTGCAAGTGAACACAAATAAAACTATGCTAATGAATTTTAGGAACAAAAAAACTGAAGAAATGAATATTAACATTACGCATCAAGGGAACAAAATTAATGTAGTTGAAAATACAAACTTCTTAGGAGTTATGATTGGTAACACGTGTTCATGGAAGTATCATATAGAACAAATAAGTAATGAACTAGATAGATTTACATATGTGCTGAGAACACTATATTATGATGTTAATAACAAATCAGATTTAATTGTCAATCATGGATGTGTGGCATCTGTACTGACATACGGCATAATTGTCTGGGCAATTCTGTAAATGGAAATAAAAATTTTATCAAGCAAAAGGCTTGTATATGAGCAATGTGTGGTGATTGGAGGTTAGATAGCTGCAAACCACTGTTTCAGAAACACAATACCCTACCATTACCATGTCTTTACATATTTGAAATGTTAAAATATGTTAAAAAGCATAATGAGTTATTTGAGACCAATATTTGAAGTCAAAAGCAAATAAGAAAAAACAAATTAATCGTCCCCATACAAAAAAGAATATCTATTCTAATAGTGCATATGGCAAGGCAATAAAATTATATAATAAATTACCTGAATAATACAAAACAAAAATTATACAATGTTTATTAAAATGACATTTAAATTATTACTCAAAAAATGTTACCATATAATTAATGAATAATATTTTAATGATAAACAAATAAATTAGAGTAACCGAATAGTTGACATGATAAAAATTTACATACTACAAATAGGCAACCAAGTACCTATGTTATAAAAATTACAAAAATATGTAAATGTTGACTTATCTCTATTATAATGATTAATATTATTAACAATTGACATTAAATTTAATACATTGACATTGATTTAATTATAACTTCATAATAATGACAAATTCAAATATCAATAAAAAATAATTAAATTAAAACAATAATAATAATATTTAAAAAAAAAGAAACAAAAATAATGCTATCTAATGTATGACTGATATTATGTCCTTTTATGTGATTTAAGTTTTAGACAGTTTTATAAGATGCAGTGGTTGTAAGAATCAATAGTCTTTAAACGAAAATTTGCACGCCACTTAAAAGGCAAAATAAGAAGGATCTAATGTACCTAAACTGTAACACCATATTATACCTTATTTATGCAAATAAATGATTTCTATTTCTATTCTGTTTATTTCGGGACGGGTACCGAAATAAAATTTGTCCTAAAAGATATGGAGAATCTATACATATTGTGAATTATTTTGAATAAAAGAATTTCATCTCTGAAATCTCTCCACTTAGCTGAGAAAACTAATTCTTTTGTGCTAGTGTTTGCAAATTTGTATTGTAATCGATTAAAAAAAATTTTTTTGTATCTTTTCTAACTTAACGATATATTTAGAATAAAATGGATTCCAAAATGTGGACGCATATTCAAGCACTGGCCTCACAAAAGAGTTATAAAGTATAATGTATGTTGAAGGTTGTTTAAAATTATTCGCCTGCCGAAACAAGAAACCAGGAGTTTTATATGCTTTGGTATATATTATACCATTTATATCATTTACAAAAGTTAGTTCACGGTCTAGATATAACCCCAAATCCTTTACTTCGTCTACTCGTTTTAGAGTTTTTCCAAATAGTGAATAACTGAATGTTGATAAATTCCTTTTTTCTAGAAAAGGATAAGAATAAGGATAGTTTGACATTTATCAACATTCAGGTGCTATTTTTTGTTAATACAATAATAGCATAAGTCATCCAAATCTTTTTGCATATTATTGCAATCATTACTGGTTCTAATAATACAAAAATTTTTAAAAGTAGGTACTACAAGCAAACTAACAACAAAAAAACCGGCCAAGTGCGAGTCGGCCTCACTCACACAGGGTTCCGTACCATTATACCAATAATTTACATGTTTACCCAAGCACGAACAATTTGCGAAAAAGTATTCGTATTGTAATCAAATGAAAATTGCATGAAAATATTATGATACAATTTTCCTTCGATGTCGATATGAATACACTTTCGCAAATTGTTCTTGTTCGGGCCACGGTTTGTTAAACACTTTAGTCACGTCAATGTGACGTCATCGCAGTCTCCCGGGTCAATTCGAATCTAACAGAATCAGCCCGTCAAAGGCGGATAATACCGGTAATAATTGGATCAAGCGCCGGATCCGGTAATATCAATTGATTTACTGCAGTGACCCGATTATACAACACCAAGTTTGTGTCTTGTTTAGAATGAGGATTGCCTATATCGATCTCTCGTCGGCAAATTTTCAATAGCATTCAGTGGCGCGGGGTCCCTACAACTCCATTCCTATCGGTTCACTTACCACTTACCTTTTGAAGACCCTCATCCAAATCCCTACCTATTATATAGGCCAGGGCTTCCCTACATTTTTATTGTGCCACTTAAAACAGTTTTTCGAAACGTTGATAAATACAAATAATTTATTTTATCTTTATTAGACCAGTAAAAACTTAAATTACTATTATTGTATTCTCATGCGATGTTTTAGCATGAATTTCACCATAACATTTTTCATCCCCATATTGTAACAAAGGTTGATAACCTTTTTTGTGTAAGGTTAGACTTGACACTACACACCCACACTATTATTTTTTAAACCTTAGGACTATGGAAAAATTCAATTAATATTCAAAAACTTAAAATACTGTGGCCCTGTGCCGGGAGTAGGTGTAAGCTATAAAAAAGTTATTTTTAAAATTAGATTTTGATTAAAACTTTACTTTAAATAAACAGAAAGACAAATAGATTAGCAATAATTATTATATATTCATACACATCTTAAATAGAATTTCAAAATTGCTAGTTCTGACAGATAAAGTTAGCGGGTTTCGTATACTACCGAATACCGATATAGTCACCATAAAACTAGATATTGCCGACACAGTTTTTGTAAATTCAATGTACTTAGTCCCCCATACGGATCACGCGTCCCGCTCCTTCCGTATACTTATATAACGTACGTTTATTTATATAAAAATGAACAAAATATTACATTTGAATTTGAATTCATTGGGTTTTCTCATTTTGGCGCCAATACATTGTACAATATTTGCGATATTAAAATGGAGTGGGGTGATAAAGAGAACCGAATCGATGTGATTGCATCACACAAAGTAGGTATGGAGCCAAATGCAATTTTTAAAACTCTCCATACGCTAGGTATTAGTAAAATGTTTGTGTAACGGGCTATTAATAGGTACAATGAGACCTCCTCTGTTTGTGAGAGAAAGATCTGGCCATCCACGTAGTGTTCGTATGAAAAAGGTGGTCAAAGCAGTAAGGGAAAGAATTCGAAGGAATCTTGCAAAATCAAAAGATTTTATCTCGGGAGATGAAGATAGCACCTAGAACCATGTCGCGTATTTTAAAAGATGACTTAGGACTTGCACCCTATAAGAGACGTACTGGTCATTTCTTAACTGATAATTTAAAAAAGAATAGGGTGGTAAAATCGAAACAACTACTGAAGCGGTACGCAAAGGGAGTTCACAGAAAATTTTTGTTTACGGATGAGATTTTTTTTACAATTGAGCAACATTTTAACAAACAAAATTATTATTTATTATATATAATAGTATTTATGCTCAAAGCTCTAAGGAAGCTTCCCAATTAGTCGACAGAACGCAACGTGGGCACTATCCGACTTCAGTGATGGTTAGGTGGGGTACTACCTATGAAGGAGTGACTGAGCTATACTTTTGTGAAAAAGGTATCAAAACATCTGCACAAGTGTATCAAGATACCATTCTTGAGAAGGTAGTGAAGCCCCTTAACAACACCATGTTCAATAACCAAGAATGGTCCTTCCAGCATGACTCGGCGCCAGGTCATAAAGCTCGGTCTACGCAGTATTGGTTGGAAACGAACGTTTCGGACTTCATCAGAGCTGAAGACTGGCCGTCACCTAGTCCCGATCTTAATCCGCTGGATTATGATTTATGGTTAGTTTTAGAAAGTACGGCTTGCTTTAAACGCCATGATAATTTGGAGTCCCTAAAACAATCCGTACGATTGGCAGTGAAGAATTTTCCCATAGAAAGAGTGCGTGCTTCTATTGATAACTGGCCTCAACGTTTAAAAGACTGTATTACAGCCAGTGGGGATCAATTCGAATAAGGTTTTTATATTTTAAATTGTTTTATATTTATGTATTAAATAGAAAATATTATTTTTCAGTATTTATGGCAAGACTAGGTATATATATAACACCGTACCGATTTTGAGCTGAAATATTCCTAACATATCCTAAACAGCAACAACCTCTGCAATATCCTGAGCGTCACACACAATATATCAACACGCCAGCAAGGCGGAGATAACTACGACATCTTGTGATAGATTGCGTGTTATTATAACTTATACCGTACTTTATACGGGGTGCATTTTTATCTGAATTAAATATTTAATAAAATTTTATTCCACCATATTACCAACTTAAGAAATTACAGAACGCATAACTAAAAAGTTTCGTAGTTTACAGAAAAACTAGCTTTTGCCTGTCCGGCGGCTCCGCCCGCGTAAATACAGTTTCCCGCGGGAATACTGTACTTTTTCGGATTAAAAAGTAGCCTTTGTCTAATGCACAACTTAAAATACTGCCATATCAAATTTCATCAAAAGCCGTTAAGTATTTTTTGCGTGAAAGAGTAACCAAACATCCATCCTCACAAACTTTCACATCTTACTAATATTAGAATGGATGGATGGATGATTGTTACTTTTTCACACAAAAACTGCTGAAAGGATTTCGATGAAATTTGGTATGGTAGTAGTTTAAATTGTGAATTTAGACATAGGCCACTTTATATTCCGAAAAAGTACAGTGTTCCCGCGGGATACTCGATATTATATTTATGCGGGTGGAGCCGCGGGAAACAGCTAGTTTATAATAGTAATAAGATATCATGGCTAACATTTCCAGAGAACTCTCACTAAATATGGATACTGTCACACTTGTATTCCGCGCCGGCTGTACTGGTAACGCACCCGCCGCCAGTATGTACACAGTACGTTACGTTTTTTGTGATCGGGTCGATGGGATCGGCTAAGATATGCTTAGGCCGCTTGTACGGTGCCGGAAAGTCTGTGCGTCGTGGTATTTTTTTTTTCTTTTTTTTTTTTGTTTACTTGTTCCCCCAACCGTAAGCCGGGACAATTGTTTCCTTTGTTTAATTTCAGCTTGTATATTTTAATTATTCCTAATACAGTGTTTTTTAATTCTAATATGTTTACATTTTTCTATTCTGCTTACATTTATTTTCTTCATTAATCGATTTACAGTTCTCTTTCTATTATAATTTACATTTCTCTTTTATACTTTTACCATTACTTTCTATTACATTTCTTATTCATTTCTATTTTTACATTACCTCACATTACATTCATTTCGTCTATAGATTTACATCCTTAGAATTTTACATTTTTTTATTTATTTCTATTTAGACATTACATTATTATTTCTATCATGTTTTACATTTGTCTTTTATACTTATTGACATTATTTTCTATTACATTTATTTATTTATTTCTATTTTTACATTTCTTCACTTTGCATTTATTATTGGCAATTTCTATTCACTTCAATTAATTAATTAATTTCAATTTGACACTAATAATCTTTTAATATGATATTTTTGCGCCCGGGGCGAAGTGACCGGCCAGGCGGTTTGCTAAGAAATTATTTTCACAATAATTCTGTACAGATTGTGGTCTGCTATGCACTCCGTGAGATATAATCAGTCAGTTATAATAGCTACAATAGTACCAGTTTACACACGAAAGTTGTTATATCCTATATATTAGTACTTAAGCTATATATGCTGCGTTATATATACTATAACCATATATATGCCAAGGTTGAATTGTTACATTTTTATTGGATTTGCCAAAAACAATTTTTTGACAAATACCAACTAATTTTATTTCGGCTATACTGGCCGTACTGGTACTATTGCGTCTATCCCTGACTATCATAATATGCTACGGCTGCTCATGCTATAGCATCCCACTTACGCCGTACCGGACACTCCGCACTAAACGCGTTATGATCTGTTCTCTTTAAGTCCTCGTTTTACAGTTTATGCAACATGCCTTTTTCCCTCCAATCGACTCTCACATTGGGACTGATGATGCTCTCCGGAGCAGTGGCAGCACTTTTCTCCCGTGTCGTTGGTACAGTGTCGCCTTCCATGTCCGTACCCCAGGCAGCGCGAGCACTGCACCAGGGGGGACTGGTCGGCTACCCGAACGCGCTGCATGTTTACATACATGTAGACTGCCTTAGTAAAGCGCTGCCACAGCCCCGGCGATACACTCAATACCACGTGTTCAGTCTGTTCGTCTTTCCCTTTTCTCCTATATTTTACTGTAATTCTGTCTTCTGCCCCATCAGGGAGTGGTTGCATGAGGTGCCCATTCTGTGTCCTAAACGCCTCGAGGATTTCCTCGTCGGTGTTCGGCTCTCGAGGATTTCCTCGTCGGTGTTCGGCTTGAGCACCCCATACAACACTACCTGTGGGTCCTTATTTTGTACTGTTTCTACCTCGAAATTGCTTCCACTATTTTCAATTTTACTTTTAATTCTATCCCTATCTTTCTTATCCCTAAATCCTAAAATAATTTTTCTCTCCTTCCCTTTCCGAATCCTGTCTACTTTTATTCCTTCCTTTCTAGCTTCTATTATTTCTCCTATTCCCGTTATCATTTCCGTCCCCGACATGACGTTTTCCCTGTCTGTTACCACTAAAGAGTGGAGGGTCATGCGCCTGGGGTCCAGTGTGGTCTGGGTTACCCCCCCGCCACTCACCACACTCGCGTAAGTCGCGGGTTGTGGGTTTGTGGGGGCATCGGTCCTCCCCTGTTCCACTAATGCTACTACCGTTATTACTTACTGTTAGTATTTTTCCTGTTTACGTCTATCAATTCATCATGGTTTGTTTTCATTATTTCATGTGTTTTAAAATTCGCTTCCGTTATATATTCTTTTATATTTTCGAAGTTTGTAATCATATGTTCTTTTATCTTTCTATATACTTCAATAATTACTTCCTTACAATCAATATTTTTCAGTCCCTCTACAATTTCCTTCACTGTATTCCTTTCATCCCTTTCATCCCTTTCACACTGCACGCATCCCTAGTTTCCATAATTTCCTTTCCATTTTTCATTCCCGTCCTTTGCCCATTTAGCAGTGCAGCCTTCCCCGCCTGCTTTGCTATTTTTGCGAGGTTATCTGCTAAACCAGACTTTAACTCGCTCTTCATATTTCTAGTCTGGTTTAGCAGACTAAGACTCTCCCTAGCCGCGCGCGATATGTCCGCCAGAAGGGCTTCCATAGGGTCCGCGGGGCCCTGAGCTACTGCTACTGGGCTGTTTCTCCGGCCGCCACCTCCGCCACCGCTTCCCCCAGTCCCCATGTTCTCCATGGACAGTCGCGCTTTCGGGTTTCTGGGGTTGCCATTGTGTGGGGTGTGCACCATGGCCATTTGTGTCAGTTGATTTTTAAAATAAAATATAAAATGTTAAGTACAATTGTTAAATTAATATAAATGCAATAAATGTATGTATATTTATATATTTAAAGTTGATATGTTGTGCGGCGGTTAAAAAATGTAAATTTTAAATTATTTGGGGGAACGCGTCAAGTGTAAATTTGTAAAATAAAATATAAAATATTGTGTATAATAATAAAATAACAAGTAATAAGATTTTATTTGTATATCTAAGATAGTTGGGTCTTTTATAGTTAACGTGTTTATTGTTTAAGTGAGTGACTTCACTATGTTATTTAGCTATTTTGATATAGGGCTCCAATATTCGTTAAATATATATGTTTTGTCCTAGGTTAAAATTATTACGCCTGATATACTTAATAGCAAATCCCGATCTTGTCGGTTTGTTGGTTTGTCGATCTTGTGCGTCGTGGTTATAGTCCAGGGCCTTTTGGATAAGGGGTTTGGATGATTTTTGCCTTTATCAAAGAATCTCTCTACGAGTTCCTTGATATAGGCTTAAATAGTGATGAGCTCGCAGTCTCTATGCAAGTCGATGTTACGCATGTAATAGGGGGCTCCTGTTTCCATGCGTTTCTACGGTTTTGGACTCTTTGCAAACGGTCCAATTGAGACTCGCTTATTTGTGCGAAAGAGACGCACGTATAAGTGAGTATCGTTCTTATGCAAACTTTATAAAATGTAAGCTTTATCTTAGGGACATTTTGCTTCGCGAATTAATTAGCGGATATAATTTTAAGAGTACAAATTTCGCTTTACGTAACGTGTTACTGATTTAACTCGAGAACGTCATCGACTTGTTTAGTAATACGCCTAAATATTTGACTTGAGTGACCTCTGGGATTATGTTGCCGTGCAGGCTTATAGGGCTCATTAGTTTACGGGGGCAAGTACGCTTTTTACACATTTATTATCAAATTGGATGGCGTGACCTTTGTCGGGATTAACTTCGATTCTCCATTTGGAGAGCCAATTACCGAGAGCGGTAACTGACTCCTGGTGGGCTTTAGACGCGGTACAGGCACGGATGTGGGAATAATAAAGGGCTGTGTCGTCCGCGAACATAGCTAATTGCACATTAGCGTGTTTAGGGATGTCACTAGTGTACAGGTTATATAGGGAGGGCGAGAGGACCGAGCCCTGCTGTACTCCCGCCTCCATATATCTTGGCGACGACAGTGCGCCTTCTACGCGGAAATGAAACTTGCGATTTTTGAGAAAGTTACTAATTAATAAAACAAGATTATCGGGTATACCCATTTGATAGAGTTTGTATAACAGTTATGCCAAATTTTATCAAAAGCTTTTGCAATGTCAAAGAATACGGCGCATGTCGTCTTCCTGTCGTTTTTTCTGGTAATTATGTACTCCGTTAAGCGATGTACTTGAGCGGGACAGCTGTGCATTTTGCGGAAGGCAAACTGCTCGTCTGGAAGGAGTTTTTTGTCGGTTATGACGTCATTGAGGCGCCTTTTAATTACTTTTTCATAGACTTTTTCAAGGGAGCTAATGAGACTAAATTTAGTCACAATTTCACCAACGCTTTATACCAACGCTTAGGGCTGAGCTACGGTTTTCGATCTGTATGTATCCCGTTCTAACATTGAATAGAGAGGGAGAAATAATGCGGGTTTATCGCTAAACGCGTTTTAAAAAGTTTGGCGAAATTGGAACTTCGTGTTGAGATAAAATATACATACGATCAGTTATTTTTTTAGCTCAACTTTTTGGGCTTGCCTTGTATTTTTTAGTACGCGCTAAGATTAATAAATAATCCTTGTTCAAATACATTTAAAGTGAGTCTAGAGTTTCCAGGAGACAGAAAATCTTTAACAAAATTTTATCAAACGTTAAGTGACTACCAATTCCGGTAGTCACTTAACGTTTGATAAAATAAAGCCTTACAAAAAATAAATTTCTTGGAATAAGACTGACCCTTTTAATTTTATGGAGTAATTTAATAAGTGAAATATTCGTAACATATAATAAAACAGAAGGGTCTAATATTATGAAGGATTCGCAATATAACCCTCTATGGTGGACCGGGCTCCAATGTATGTAATAAAATAAATACAAAACGTACTTATTACTTTTATTTATGGGGTTTCATTTCATTTATTCTAATGTCAGGGATTTAAAATTTATGCTCGTCAATGTAACTGATATTTATACCACCGACGTTTGTTTTTAATATACAGCATTAAATATTCTCTTCTTCTCTCTTCTCTTTTCTTTCTTTTTATTTGCTTGTTACGTAATGGTTTAATTAGTATTATTGCTTTTTTCATCTCATTACTTCATGGTTACTGCTAAATTATAGCTCACCTTAATTGTTACTAATCTGTACAAACTTTTAAAGGCTTTTTGTTTCTATTTTGTTATGATATTGTTATATGTATAGCTGTAAGTTTTTCTGTACAAATAAAATAAAATAAAATAAAATAAAATAAAATAAAATAAAATAAAATAAAATAAAATAAAATAAAATAAAATAAAATAAAATAAAATGAAATGAAATGAAATGAAATGAAATGAAATGAAATGAAATGAAATGAAATGAAATGAAATGAAATGAAATGAAATGAAATGAAATGAAATGAAATGAAATGAAATGAAATGAAATGAAATGAAATGAAATGAAATGAAATGAAATGAAATGAAATGAAATGAAATGAAATGAAATGAAATGAAATGAAATGAAATGAAATGAAATGAAATGAAATGAAATGAAATGAAATGAAATGAAATGAAATGAAATGAAATGAAATGAAATGAAATGAAATGAAATGAAATGAAATGAAATGAAATGAAATGAAATGAAATGAAATGAAATGAAATGAAATGAAATGAAATGAAATGAAATGAAATGAAATGAAATGAAATGAAATGAAATGAAATGAAATGAAATGAAATGAAATGAAATGAAATGAAATGAAATGAAATGAAATGAAATGAAATGAAATGAAATGAAATGAAATGAAATGAAATGAAATGAAATGAAATGAAATGAAATGAAATGAAATGAAATGAAATGAAATGAAATGAAATGAAATGAAATAAAATGAAATGAAATGAAATAAAATAAAATAAAATAAAATAAAATAAAATATTTATATGGATCGAAGAAAGTACTTAATTTCAAGCATTCAATGCAGATGGCGGTAAATTTGATATTTCAGAGATACTATTCAATTTTATTATTTTTATTATTTCTTTACTTATACTAAGTACTTCATTATAAAATGGAATTTTATATTTAGATGTGTCAAAATAAGTAATTGATTCAATTTTCACTCTACTTCTAAGTGAAACATTTTACTGTTCGATCGGAGTGTTTACTGAACAAAAGTGGAAGATTACTTTCAGCGTTTAGAGTAATCCTCCGGGACATTTTCATGCGAGAGCGGTTCCACGAGAAAACCCGTTAACTTGCCATACGTTATTGCCAACTCCACTTTTATGTGATCGATGTAACTCAATACTACGACTGTTAGTACACTTTACACACAGGCTGTGAATTTTCTATGTGTGCGTTAAAAGAAGAGAAATACTTCTCTTTTTTACGTACTATTATGTGGAGTCCAGAGTATAATAATAAGTGAGTCAGGATTAAAGTGTAATCTGGAGATAAACTACTATGTACATTGTACGTGGAATTCACCAAATGTTTACTAAATCTCTATTTAAAAAGTATTGATATATCACCAAGGCATTGATGGTGAACCGATGTGAATGTTTTTCATTACTGCGCTTTTAGTAAAATCCGTAACGACTAATGCCTTTTGAAATTGGCTACACTTCAAAAGAGTTGCCTCCAGATAGGATACATCAAAAGAACGATTTTAGTTTTATTCCTTTTTGACTTTTCACGACATCCTTTGTTGGTTTTGCGATAAACTTGTATCGACTTTAACACATCTTTAATGTGTTTGATTTAGAATATTAATACTGCTATTAATATTCACGATACAAAATGTTGGCTGTGCTTTTTTGGCATTACCTACTAATTTTGTATTCGTGAAGGGGAATGGAGGAATACTGTTAAAATCATCTTTATATAATATTATTTTAGTGAGAATAGTGTCAATTCTACCCAATCTCCGTTACGATCAGTAGCTAAGAGCTAGGACAATAAAACTGAAAATTACCATTTAATTTTAACCAACTTTAAAAAAGGAGGTGATCCCTAATTCGACAGCATTTTTTATGTTTTTTACCTTAGAACTTTCAACTGGGTGAACCGATTTAGATGATTCTGTTTTTTTTGAAAGCTGGTGGCTTGCCGTGTGATTCTACTTCAATTTAGCCCAGTTCTGATAGTGGGTTACATCATAAAACTAGATAAGTCCTAAATCTTTAGTTTGGACATCCAAAGTACAAGTTTTAATTTTTTGTTTAAAAATGATATAAATGTTAAGTTATCATCCCTATTAGCAGGAACATGGAGATTGAAGATGTTTTGAAGGAAAACATGATGTGGTATTAAAAAGTATTTTTTATCATGCATAAAAGTGTAAGGCTACGTAAAACACTTAGCGGCTAAACACTTCCTTAACGACTAACGCTTAACAGGCTTCAGTCTGAAGTTTATCGCAGGTTTAACACAAAAGTAAGCAATTTCAGAGTCACAAACTTCGGGCTCGATTAAATGTCTCGGATATTCAGAATATTTTCTATTTCGATGCTTCAAACGAAATCTTTTACGTTAACGAGAAGTTAATGTAAAGTAAAATGGACAAGGTTCAAAATCCATACAGAAAAACCAAGAGTCGACAGCAATGCAATGGGTTCATAAATCAAATTTGACGTTACCAAATGGGCAACCTATGTAGCTCTAGATGTATTTGTTGGTGTAGGTTGCCAGCAGTTGCAGGAGTATGTAGTTAGATTGCTGTTGTAGGTAGGTAGGTAGAGGTAGAACGATAAGTTTGAGTTGTAACGGAGCTTTCTTTTTTCCTCCGCAATCGCGGAACTTCCGCAAGAAATCATACTATCCAAGTCGTACCTCCGTACATTGAAAATGTAGGTAGGTAGGTAGGTAGGTATATGTGCGATTGTATCTAAAATCACAACACCAAAAATTACACCTACACCTAATATATAATAATATAGATAAATACATTACAATCACGTTCTTAATGTCTTTCGGGTACCGCCTTTTTTCATACATCACGCCTGTCATTTACATACAAAAACCGATTTTATTTTTGGCCATAACTTCTATACCCGGCATATATATTGTCCTTTTGGTAACGTCAAAATATATGAGTTAAAGTGAACAAAAAATCAACCGTTTCGTTGCTGTCGACTCTGGGTAAACTTTGGACCACTTACCTACTATTTGTGTATACATCCTGATAATTACCTGAAAACAGAAATACAATTATTTCAAACAACGAAAGGAAAACATTTTGAACTCTAGAAAAAACACCACAACTACAAATTTTATAAGCTTTATAAACGTTGATAAGATTTAATTGGCTGTCTGTGAAATAATTTCCGCATAAAATTATATGTACTAAGTACTTACAACCAACAAACAAAGGAGAAAGATTGAAGTTTACTTATGTATAATGTATATTGTAGCCATGCACATAACCGTTCCGTCTTTAGCAATTCAGACTTCAGCTGTAATTAATAATGTATTTTTCATATTTACTGCCTCTTGACAATATTTTGCATGTATTAAAAATAGGTACAAAGCTTTCTCTTCAATTAATGATACGGTATAAAAACCTCCTTATATATTGTAGTTTAAGACGTAGCACAGGCACAGATTAAAGGCGAACAGATGAACAGCAACATAGTTTCGATTTGATTGCACTACTACTAGCATACGACGTGTCCACGATATTGCTACATATTAAAGAAAGAGGAACAGGTAAACAGCTATATAGTCAGCTTTCGATTTGATTGCACTGCTACAAATATAGGGTGTGTCCACAACTGTGTCGAAAAATCGCGGGCCGTTGAAGGGGATATAAAATTTTCAAATTTACTCGATTTTATCGTTCTATGAAAGCCGTGTGTGTCTCTGTACGTAAGCATATAAGGTCTAGAAAATTCAATTACAGATATTTCGGGCATATGATTTATAGTATAGACGTCTTATGTATAGACGTCTAGGCAGAAAAATAATTCTCCTACTCCAAAAAAATATTATTTCTTTATATGGGCGAGTTTGTGTTTAGCGGAGACTGGAGAGTCACCGATACATAAGGTGATTTTTTACTTTGAGTATGACAAATATTTTTTTACCTAAATGTCTTTACACAAGCAGTGAATCATAATGTGCCCGAAGTATCCGTAATTGATTTTCGGAGTCGTTATATATATTTTCCACTCTATGGTACAGGTAAAGAAAGAGTATATGTGTTACAGTCAAAGGTCGATATGCAGTCTCTTCCCAGAATTACTACTTTTATTTATAATATTGACCAAAGCCTTCGCGCTAACTTCGAAAAAAAAGTCCAACTTCAGCCTTTGACTAAAGTATTTTAGTCAAACCTAAAAGTTCGTAAGTTTCTAGCGTAACGACGCAAGACGTAACTTTTCAGAGATCTGTCGATCTCTAGTCTACTCGAACTTAGGCCGACACTATATTCTCCGGAATCCGTAAGGGCAGGGAAAATTCGGAGCACTGAACTATGAACTCTACACTGATACAATAGAGCTCAAAATCGAACACACGATCGGGTGTCAAGTCAAATGTCATTGTCAAATCTGAAAACTTGATTGTTCATGTGTTCGATTTTCAACTCTATTTTCCAGAATCCTATTTTCAATGCTCGGATTTTTCTCCGTCCTTCCGGATTAGGAACAATATAGCCGTAGCGTTACAAGCGACTGGCGGACTCAAGTCAACGGCTGAAAATTTTGAATACAAAAACTTAAAGCAAAGAAAGTAATTAAGATAAAGTATTATTATTTTTAAACAAAAACTTAAACTGACTTCCAAAGTACAAAGTATGCATAAAAAATTATGAAATAAAACTTAATTATGAAAAAAGTTACGAAAAAAATAATAATTAGCAGTATTTTTAAATACGACTAAAATTTTAACTATTTCTCTACTCAATCTTCCTAATTTTGCAGGCCTTATTTAGAAAATGAGTTGTATTTCATACTTTTATATGCATTTTTAAATTTTTGAAAGTCGGTTGAATTTTTTTTTTAATATTATCTTTTCCCTTTTTAGTTATATCTGTTAAATTATTATTAATACATTTTAAGAACGTTTAAAATAAACGATCGAATTTATAATTAAATACACGCCAAGCTTCCATTTACAATACTGTAAATAAGATGATGATGATGATGATGATGATTACTGTAAGTTATATATGCTTGCAGTTCTTTAAACAATGCCGAAATTTCCAAATGCGTATCTTTAAAGACTGAGGAGTTCTGTTCAGTGCTTTTGGATCCATCCAATCTTATTTTTTGGTAGCATATTACTTACATACTACTCGTGTTTACTTCAGAAAAAGTCAAAATCATTATGTGTCCATATAAATTTTGAGGAGTTCCCTCGATTCCTCATGGATCCCATCATCAGGTTTCCGCTTTAGTGACAAAATAACCAATTTAAAATTATACCCTTTATAACAACAAAATAATTTTTCAAATATGTCCATAAACGGCAGAGTAATGTTCAAAGATATCCGTGTCGGTGTAAAATACTATGAGAAGTACCTTTTAATAGGTCTTTACCTATGAAATTGCCGTTCTGCAGTACTGGCCATTTCAAATCACAATAATTTCTGTTTGGCTAAGAATTCTAATTTCAAATTAATTTTATTTTAAAAACATGGAATTCTTTTTCCAAAAGTAGTCATTTGTTTATTGATTAGTGTTACATTTTCATCGCATTTAAATCTTTTTCGTCATCGTGGATACGTTAAAAATTCGAGCAATTATGGAATATGAGTACCGTCGTGGCAGCAACGCGGCACTAACGGCACGCAACATCAACGACATTTACGGAGCTAGCACTACAAACCAACGCACCACCTGTTATTGGTTTACTCGCTTCCGTTCTGGAAATTTCGACCTGAAAAATGAACCTCGCGGTCGTCCGAAGACTTTGGTCGACGATGACGAATTAAAGGCGATTGTGGAAGCTGATGATACACAATCTACGGCTGAATTAGCAGCAGCTTTCGACGTTAGCGTCAAAACAATATTGGTTCATTTGCGTCAAATTGGCAAGGTAAAAAAGCTTGACAAATGGGTGCCCCACGAACTCAATGATCGCCAGCGCAAAGTACGCGTCGAGACGTGCCTTGCACTGCTCAACAGACACACAAATGAAGGAATTTTCAACCGCATTGTTACCTGCGATGAAAAATGGATTCTGTTTGGTAACCGCAAGCGCTCAGCAAGTTGGTTGGATCCTGGTTCAGCACCTAAACAATGCTCTAAACGAAAACTTACCCCTAGAAAAGTGATGGTCCCTGTTTGGTGGTCTAGCGCCGGTGTGATTCATCACAGCTTCTTACCAAACGGGGTGAGCATTACTGCAGATGTGTACTGTGAAGAACTGAACACAATGATGGAGAAGCTGGCACATCTCCAACCAGCATTGGTCAATCGCTCGTCTCCGCTGCTCCTGCACGACAACGCGCGACCTCATACTGCATAGCAGACGGTCTCCAAGTTGCAAGAACTGGGGTTGGAAGCTCTCCGTCATCTCACCACTCTCACAATACTCACCAGACCAGACCAGACCTTACGCCTACAGACTACTACTTTTTCCAGAATTTGGATAACTTCTTGGCGGGAAAAAAATTCAATACCCGAGAGGCAGTACAAAATGCCTTTGAAGAATTTGTTACCTCCCGTCCAACTGATTTCTTTAAGAAATATATCAATAAACTGCCACTGCGTTGGCAAAGATGCATTGATTGCATGGGTGATTACTTCGATTAATACAAATAAAAAAAACATGAAAAAAATAGTTTAAATTTTTTCATACAAAACGGCAATTTCATAGGTAAAGACCTAATATATCATCATAATGTGATGATGTATGGTATGATGAGAGTGGTGATGATGATGATTACTCTAATTGACATAGTGGCATATGCTTGCAGTTCTTTTAACAACGCTGAAATCCCAAACATGTATCTGTAAGGAGTTTGGAGTTCTGTTCAGTACTTTTGGATCCAGGGTTTAAAAAAAGGAGGAGCTGGAGATCATCAGGTCACCAATTTGATATCCAAAGCACCAAAAAAACAATTTTTAAAATCGGTCCACAGACGGCGGAGTAATCGTTGAACATACAAATATATATTATATATATATACCGAAAATATAACCACCTCCTTTTTTTGGAAGTCGGTTAAAATTTCACAATCATGAAGAAGATGGAGAAAAATAATATTTTAAGTTATTTCATAAACTTAACTAAAAACTATATATTATGAGTCCTGCAATTTATCCAACGATGAAATTTTCATTAAACCGTCAAGTGATCTGAAAGTTATGTCCTAGTTACTCGCTCAAGATATCTTCGATAATTAATCATTATTATCGTTCATTAAATATCTTATGGCCGATTTCTTCATGAGAGAGATAAACTAGAGTTTGTTATTCGGCAGATATACTTATTCCAGGGTTAAAATTTCGATGGTTGTCTTCAACAGACCGACGGGTTAGCTACCCTTTGGTCATGTATGTGTGACTTTGAGCTATATACCTACTCTAGGGGTCCTTTAGACCCAAATTTAATGTATGTACTTAAAAAATATTTACTACCTACTTCCCCGTTCTAATAAAAGTTTGTAACTTATTATTTGTTTACGCTAAATGATCTAGTTTTATTCATTTTTTTTATTATTATTATTTTTTTCAGACAAATTTTCATTGGATTTTTTTTCATTCACCCTAATATATATATTCACGTCTATTTGTTTAAAACAATCAAAATTTTCACAAGTGGGAAGGAAATATTATTCATTTTATATTTGTCATTCGAAGAATCGTTGTACAAGAATGTGCAGTGCCATGTAAACTCTACACTGTAGAGTTTTCACGCACACACTGACATCAGTAAGTTAACTGCCAGGTATAAAGTCAGCCCAATATTTGCCCTTAGGACAAATATATTCGGGGGTTATTGTTTAAACTGGTGTAAATAAAACGAAATCTCCAGTTAACCCACGTTAACTAACGGATAACTCTAATCGTAGGATAACTACGAGTGTAGAAATCGGCCATTAGTAAATTAACATGTTGCCCGCTACTTACAAGCGCAAAAATGTCTATCCCACGGGAAACATTCTACCTGGGAAAAAGCTTGTAAATTAAAAAGCCGTTTTTTGTTGGAGCACGCCTTGTGAAATATTTTAGCAACACGTAACTGAAACTTATTTTAGCTCCGTACACATTCCTCATATTAAATATTAATATAGAAATGTACAACAAAGAGAATAATAAAAATGCAGCACCCGACGTGGGCGTCGTTTTCAGGCCTTAAATTAGCGTATCTTTTTACTTCAACATTTTGTGTAGGTTACATTGGCAGTTGAAAATATGCTATAAATATTATAAGCCTTTCAATTGCCCTATGAATAACGTTCATAATTTAGTTTTCGCTATATTTAGGTACGGAACGACAAGTTAAGTAAGCTTTGCATAAATAACAGTGCCGCTTTGAGTAACTTATGAAGCGTCAATACTCTTATTATGCTGTTAAAGTTTGTGTAGTAGAACTAAATAATGAAGCTTGTACAATTTCTCTGTTTGTCGTTTGCACACAGTCTCTTTTTGTTGTTTCGCTTAAGGAAAATGATTTCCGGTCATTTTGTGCGTAAAAATCCCACGGGACCTTACTTATAATTGGCAGTAACTTTATTGACACTTATTGCCACAGATTTGAGAAATATATATTCCACTAGCGTTTACCTAAATACGCGGGCCTGGGGATCCCACGGGTACACTGTACTTTGATGTATTAAAATTAGTTAAAAAAGAATCCAACAACAATATCCTAACCTAACCAAGAGCATGTCAGGACATGTCTTAGGAAGGAGGGTTCCGTAACTGTCAACCCGTAATAGGTTTTTTTTTTCAAATTACTTCAAAAGTTACTGTCCGATTTCGTTCAAAATAATTTTTCTAAAGAGTTTTTAGCATGATGTCATCAGCATGGAAACTTACAAGTTTCTATCTCCAATAGTTTAGAAATACTAATGGGGGACCAACTTACAAACCACTTTGGAGGCCGATTGCTCGAAAATGGTCGACTTTGTAAAAAAGTCATATATGAAACCTTGCCTTTATTTTAAAAGACCTATTGAACGATACCCCACACAATGGGGTAGAATGAAAAAATATTTTTTATCCCCACTTCACATGTATGGAAAAGCCACTCCTAAAATATAAAATTATGATTATTTTATGATGCCAAAACCGAGATCTATACACAATCTATAACTATACCAAATTTAATCCATTTATATTTATAATTACGGAAGCTAGAAGCGCGGACAGACAGACAGACAGACAGACGGACGGACAGAGCGAGACTATAAGGGTTCCTTGTGTATTACGGAACCCTAAAAATCGTTTGGAGAAAGCAAAAAAGTCTCCTCAAAATTTTCACGTGTTTTGCTATTCTCCATAAATATTAATGGCGATAAGGTTTATTTTATTTGATCACTGTCCGGATTTATTGCACCGAAACATTTCTAAAGGAATACCTGTCAAAGAACTTTTCGTAAACGCGTCCTTAATAAACAGTGGGTAGATTTAAATAAAACACCTGAGCCAAACAAATAGCACAACATAATCTCGTGCCGATGGCAATATAGTTGTATTGGAATTCCTCTGGGTCCAGTCTACGTGAGCCATCAATTACGTGATTGACAATTCTCCTTGATATTTCTTGGCGAAAACGTAGACGGCAGCTGAGTGGATAACTAATTTTACCAGTAGGTAGTTAAAAAAAGGTTTTTGTAGTTTCAAAGCAGACTTTTTAATTTCATTTTCGTAGTGCTATTAGTAGAAATTATATTAAAATGTACATATGATATAATTTTGTTTCACGTTAATGGCTTTATAAAAAAAACACAAACTTTTTTTTTTTTTACTTTTTACTTCACTTTTTACTTTTCGGTTTTTTATCACTACACACAATTTTAACGTCCGGAAGACAATATTTTTATTAGTAATTACCAATAATAAGTAATAGGTATTAGTAAAAAGACGTCTGCCAGACGATGAAATTCCTGTTTTCCGCAACTTAGTTCATTTGGAACTAATATATTTTGTTATGTCATACTCGTATTACCTAGCTTACCTATACTTAAAGCACAGAATAAATAAAACATGTACCCTATCGCCATTCACAATTTAAGGACTATCCAATACAGAAATGATATAGATAACATGGAAGAGCCATGCTTCGAAACGAATTGGCTAGCAAGACCGGAAAAATACCATGGCATCACAGAAAACCGGCGTGAAGGAACGGTTGCGTTGTGTTTCTCCGAGTGAGTGAGGTGCCAGGAACGCAAGTGCACAACTTACACCAGAGGAGTTACAAGTATAACTCCTCTGGTGTTGCGGGTTGTCCATGGGCGGCGGTAATCGCTTACCATCAGGAGGTACGGCTGCTCGTTTCCTGGTCCATTTCATAAAGAAAAATAAATATTTTTTTCAAGTCGAACTAGTAGTTTCTGAGATTAGCGCATTCAATTAAACTAAGGAATAAGCTCTTGCGCTTCATAATCATACCTATTTTTATACTTGTGACTTTGAAAACTAAAGCTTCTGGCCAAACAAACAAAAAAATACTCATTCACTCAACAAATATGACAATGTCTTTGAAAACAAGAAAATTACTTTTAGTATTTCATGTGAAAGCAGCCATTTCCATCTTCCTTCGCACGTTTTCATATGTTGACATAATATTGCGTAATTTTTCATATTATGCTCAAGTAAGTAGGTAGCTCATAACCTAACAACGAAAAGCTTGTAAATACTGATGTACTTAGTACTGTAGCAAAATTAGGACAAAATATGAATACAAAAATAGTAATAAACGTATCCTTTCCGCTTGAATTTAAATAATCTTAGCCGTGATCCGAAAAGTTGTTTGACATTATGTGGACTTTAGAACAAATAAAGTGTTGAGAAAATAGTACCTACCATATAGCATTGGGGAAATACCGCTTAACCCCAAACGGTACTGACTGTTTGAAAATACTCATTTTTGTTTTTTTCTCCTTGACCGGAGGCACTAGCAAAGTATATTATACACATTCTAAATGTTAAAATATTTGCTTTTAAATGAAATAAATGAAAGTTTGTTTTTTGTTGTTTCTGTATGAAAATAATAGCTTTTGCTTGCGGTTCCGCCTGCGTAAATAAAGAATTCCATGGGAACACGCTTTCGAGATAAAAAGTAGCCTATAGCCCTTCACAAAAGCTTAAAGCTGTGGATTAAAGTGTGCTTTTACTACCACAGTCCATACCAAATTTCAACAAAATCCGTGCAGTCATTTTTGCTTGAAAGTGTATTAAACATCCATCCATTCATCCATACATCCATCTTTACAAACTTTCACATCTATAGGTAGTAGGTAGTAGGATATTAAAGATATTTTATCACACCTATCATGGTGATACGACGTTAAGAATAGTTGAAAAGATTGCAACATTCAATGCCAATTAAACTCAATAAACGAGTATCATTATTCCACAAAGCATTCACAGTTGTAAGTACAGTGGCATAAACTGAATTTTGAGCAGTTCGATCGACCTCACAATATTGTGTTCGCCATATAATGACAGAATATTGTCGTCATTACTTACGTAAGTATATATATTACTAGCTTTTGTCCGCGGCTCCGCCGGCGTAAATACAGTATCCCACGGGAACACTGAACTTTGTCGGGATAAAAAGTAGCCTGTGTGTTAATCCAGAGCTTAAACTATTACCATACCTTTCATCAAAATCAGTTTTTGCGTGAAAAAGTAAGAAACATCCATCCATCCTCAAAAACTTTTACATTCATACTAGTAGTAGGATTTAGTCTGTAATTACTTTCCAGAATGAATTATCTGCATATACATCAAACTGCTAATCATTGAATTTCTGACCGTACACAATCTTCCATTCAAAAGTCAAAATTGCAGCCAAACTCAAAATAGCTGCACATTATGCATCTCTGACAAACGTGTTGACATGCAGCGCTCATACAAATTGTTCTCTCGCTGGGAATCGTTTCAATCGTGCAGCCAATTCTCAGGAGGGATTCCAAAATTCAATTTCAACAGACGCAAAACGAAAACCGTTAAAAGCATACTCACTTTAGCGTTATTTAGAGTTACTTAGGCCAATTTAATTACAAGAAAGGATTGTTAATGAAATAATAATTGATTTTAATTAGATATTTCGTTTCTTAAATTTAATATTGTTTAAAAGCCTCCGCTCTAAGCTATATAATGTATTTCGAACGTTTTGAGCCTTGTTCATGAAAATGACTTTTTAAAAAAAGCAACTGTTGAAGTACCTATATTAGTCTATGTCTATTCGAGTTTAAAAGACAGTAAATGTCAATAAGGAGTTTTGCCGGGGAATTCAATGCACACGTTTGAATTTTGCATTTTTTTCATAAATGTGTGTTATTTCGGTTTATAATGTGTAATATTGGTAGAATATTAACCATTAAATATTCGTTAACGTGCACCAGTGTGGGCAAGTGGTACAACTTCTAAAAACGTGCTATTTTGAGTTTCCCTCCAAAACTCCCTAGAAACTTTCAGTAATAAGCTTCTACCACTTTACTGAATCGACTGACATGACTCATGGACTACACTGACTATTAATTTGGAATTTGACTAGACTTTAGACATGACGACTTAGGAATACGGTGTTGAAAATTGAAACGAAAGTTCTATTTCCCGCCTTTTTAACTTGACACTAGCAAATGGTTATAAGCCGATGCCATTATTTAAAAAAATAAAAATAAAATGTCAATAAATAGTATGTCAAAACGGCTTTACTGTAATTGGTTAATGTGAAAACGGCTTAGAGTTCATTGGTTAATTTTGAATAAATTTTTGACATTTCACTGTCTTCCTAACGGGAATAGACTATAGTGATTAAATAGACTATCGTCCATTCAGAGTTATTTTATCTCAGAGTACATGGTTAGCTACAGATTTGATTACACTACTATAAAAAGAATACGACATGTCCACGATATACAGGGTGACCTGAAATTCGATACATTCCTTTGAAAGACAGAAAGTAGACCTCATTTACAGTAATATTTTTCATGGCATCCCCTATCCGAAAGTTGATATTTACAAAGTTATTGAAATTTAAAAAAATTTTTCTTTATTTTCGACTTTTTGACATTGACATGACGTATTTTTAAAAATGTTTGTCTTTTTAGTGATTTTTTTATGTATTTAAACCGTCAACGAGTCAAATATTATTTTTAAGGAAAAAATAGGGACAAACTAAGCGAGAATTTTTCATTATGAGACATGAAACAGAATTTTCTTTTAAGAAAAATGCACATTTTTCTTAAAAACAGGTGATTTTCTTAAAAAAATGTATGATACAATGCGTACAAATATTCTAAATAACTTCCTTATCTCATTAGCTTTCCAAAAAGGTGCAAATGTCTACATAAAAATATGACGTTGTAGTAAACATAGAAGTAAAATGAAATAATGTCTAAATCGATTTAATTGCGATAAGGTTAAAATAAAAGGAAAAACTTGAATTTAATTACGTTTATTGTGTTTAAAAAACATCAATGTTTAATTAAATTTAATAATAAATATTCTACTTTAGGTCTTGTTCAAAATGTGAACCTCTGTTTCTGATACAGGCCCGTAGTCTTCTCCGTACCTCTGTTTTGATTATTCTGGTAGTAAGACTAGTTTTGATTTCTTCTGCTGCATTTCTTATGCGGCTTCTGAGCTCCTCTACAGTAGTTATGGGTGTAGTATACACCAAAGCCTTCATATGACCCCAAAGATAAAAATCACACGGGGTCAAATCGGGACACCGTGCTGGCCAAGGAATTGGCCCGCCTCGACCTATCCAGCGATGTGGGTAATTTTGGTCTAGCCACTGGCGTACGCCGAGGTGGAAGTGGGCCGGGCAACCATCATGCTGGAAAATCATGTTACGACGAGTTGCTATTGGCACATCTTCCATTAAACCAGTAATCTCCTCTCTTAGGAAATGTTCGTACATTTCACCATTTAAATTTTGAGGCAAAAAATGAGGTCCAACTAAATTATTATTAATTATACCCATCCAGACATTTAGACTGAATCTGGTTTGATGGGCCCTTTCTTTTTTCATCCTGGGGTTTTCTCCTTTTGGTGCCCAGTAATGTGTGTTGTGGAAATTGTTTATCCCGTCACGGTCAAATTTCGATTCATCCATCCACAATATTCTTGAGAAGAAATTGCGATCCTCCATGTCTGCATTTATCATAAAACGGCAGAATTCAATTCTTCTAACCGGGTCTCCCTCTTCCAATGCTTGGACAGGTGTGTAGTGAAATGGATGTAGACGCGCTGTGTGTACTGTAAACCACACCTTCCATTGACTCAATCCAAGTCTTCTAGCTGCCGCTCTTGTAGAAATAGAAGGATCATTTTGAAAAAGTGTTAAAATTTCTTCTTCTTCTTCTGGAGCATACAAACGAGGTCTGCCTGAATCGCCACGTCTTCTATCAACACGGCCGCTTTCCCGAATTCGTCGAAATGTTGTTGAGAACACTCTGACGTTTGGCACTCGTCGATTCGGAAAACGTTCAACGTATGTTCTTCGTGCAGCAGCAGCATTACCATTACAAAGTCCGTAACAAAACAAGATGTCAGCGTATTCATCGTACTCAAAAGCAGCCATCGCGATACAAAAAAATCACAAGTAGAAGTAAGGGTGTAGTTTAAAGCAACAATACGTCCGTACACGGCAAGAGTTGACTTAAAACTAATATTAGCTACTAAATTTGCTCTCTAAGCCAGTCGGTAACTCATTGACAAAGGGCCGCGACGACAGTAGCCGAAACATCCCGAAGTTTGATGTTTCGGCTACTGATTTGATGTTTGAAAAGGAAACAATTGAAAAAAAAGGTCGCCTCAGGTAGAGTAATTCTTGAGATAACGTTACCTGATGATTGTTTTGTCTTTGTTTATTACATGTTCATATTTTTATGTACATATTTGTACCTTTTTTGGAAGCTTATGAGGTAAGAAAGTTATTTAAGGTATTTGTACGCATTGTATCATACAACTTTTTAAAGAAAATCACCTGTTTTTAAGAAAAATGTGCATTTTTCTTAAAAGAAAATTCTGTTTCATGTCTCATAATGAAAAATTCTTGCTTAGTTTGTCCCTATTTATTCCTTAAAAATATTATTTGACTCATTGACGGTTAAAATACATAAAAAAAATCACTAAAAAGACAAACATTTTTAAAAATACGTCATGTCAAAGTCAAAAAGTCGAAAATAAAGAAAAAAAATTTGAAATTTCAATAACTTTGTAAATATCAACTTTCGGATAGGGGATGCCATGAAAAATATTACTGTAAATGAGGTCTACTTTCTATCTTTCAAAGGAATGTATCGAATTTCAGGTCACCCTGTATATAGTGGAAAAATTGTGGGCCCTTGAAGGGGACGTCAACATTTTGAAATTTGGACCGATTTGGATCGTTCTATGAAAGCTATTTCTCTGTGTAACGTAAGTATATATATTTTCACCTCTGTGCTTGTACTCTAGAAGCAGTAACATAGATAAGCCTAAGAAATGTACACGACATAATGACATTACAAGTCCCGTTACTAAGTATTGAAGGTCGCCCTGGGGTCAAAATTCGCCTTTAACAATTAATATAATTTTAATTTTGAACTTTATAAGGGTTTATAAGCCTGATGGATAGAAAAAAAATGAAAATATATATATTTTTTTAAGATATGGCGTCGGCTTATAACCATTTGCCAGTGTCAAGTTAAAAAGTCGGGAAATAGAATTTTCGTTTCAATTTTCAACACCGCATTTCTAAATCGTGAAGTCCAAAGTCTAGTCAAAGTCCAAATAAATAGTCAGTGCAGTCAATGAGTCAAGTCAGTAGTCGATTCAGTAAAGAAGCTGATGTTCCTAGGGAGTTTTGGGGGGAACACAAAATAGCACGTTTTTTGAAGTCGTACCACTTGCCCTTAACTTGTGCACGTTAACGAATATTTAATGGTTAATATTCTATCAATATTACACATTAAGAACCGAAATAACACAAATTTAAGGAGGACATACAAAAACCACAACGTCACCCATTGAATTCCCCGGCAAAACTCAGTGTCACAAAGTTGTATATATCAAAAGCACGGTAGTGTGTTAATAATCTGAGGTAGTGTGTGTTGTTATTTTTATAAATTTTAGGTATTTCTAAGCATTATTAAAAAAAAAGGTTTCTGCAAGCCTTCCTCCACACAAACTACTGAAAGTTTTAGCTTAAAAAGTGCTCATGACTGTGACCTAAATCCTTGCTGGCTAGAAAAGACGAAACATTATTTAAATCTATATTCCGCTAATAGCCTTATTCCATTGATGACCGCTTTAGTGGTTTTATTTGAACAGAAATGGTACCTACTTAGGCGTGCACTCAAAGCTTTTGATCCCATATAAAAGATGTAGATATACATAATATACGCACGTCACACGTATTGTAGGATAGCGGAGAGTAAAACACTCTTCATATTACATGTCTGAGATTCGCATCTTTTACATCTACTACATAAATCGCCGAACTGTGGAGTAGTTTGCCGGCGGTCGGAGAATCTCTTCTAATTTCTAAATAATTTTTAATATTTGCAATTGTTTATTATGATATTTATTAGAAAGAAAGAAAATGTAATTCAACTGGTATATCAATAATAGTACTTTAGGTTTTATGGTCGGTATGCAAACATACATACCACAGAAGCTTAAGATAAAAATCATAACAGATAAAATCATAAAAACAGTTCTAATTTCTATGTTTTTCTAATATTTTTCATCAGGGGAAAGCATTGTAGCTTCTAAATTGGTAGTAGGTATTTTTTCGATGGCTGATCGATGTTTGAAAGTGTGAATGGAACGATCATAATGATGGACATTATCAATGTAAAATACCGCTGAAGTTATGTACTAAAACTGACTTAACGAGTGTGTGATATGGCAAAATATGAAGTCATTAATTCATGAATAATTAATTTTCTCGGATCAATAAGCGTGCGCTTTCTCTTAAGTAGAGCACTCCATCTTAGCTTGAATTAAAAAAATTTTTGCTACGGTTGCCTTTATCGCTTTAGATGCAACAGATCGCTGGTTCGATCCCGTGTTATAATCAGATTTCACACCTTACTTCTCACAAAATAATATATAGTAATATTATAACACCGAGCGAGAAACACAACTAAATACACTCGTGCTTTTATAATATTACGATTTTGAAGTATAGTGTTTTGTGATCGCAATATCTGAATAATTATATTAGTAAGTTGTAATAACGTAATATAATATTTTGGATAGGAGTAAATATATGCAATATGTATGTTAAAGGAAATCTCCAGAACTTAGTCCTTCTCTATTTTGGCTGTCAAGTTAAAAGGTTAAGTATATAAGTCGTAGATTAGTATTCCTTCCCTTTCCCTCTTTAAAAAATATTATAATTAAGTATCTAGTCGTTTTGAACCAGAAAATTATTGGCTATTTTGGCAGGAGATTTAAATTAACTACCCAGTTTAGTTTAGTCCCAAGATAATTTTATTTCAATCTAAAGTGCCAATAACTGGAAAAGTTCCAAATATACTTAACAATTTAAACTTAAAAATATATTAACTAACATAATATGGGCAATATTTTCGCTTGCGTTATCTCCGTACAAACTTGGGTGGTGAATTTTCTATAACCCTATTCTTAGCGGACACCTTCTCCATAGTTATTATTATCTGCGTGCTTATTTTCAAGTTCGTTTGAGCTACGTGTTATAGATCATTGACGGATTGACTATAATTACCATGTTTAATAAAATAACAAAATATGCAAATCGTTTATTACCAAATAAAATCAACAAAATATTTGGAAAATAACTTTTCCAGAAATGCGCAATCTGTGCTACGGGTAAGAGCCTAGTTTAGTGGATTAGGCTAATATTAATCTCAGTAAATTTTCAGAGTAAAAATATGCATATTATAAATGTTAGCGTCAATTCACGATTCAGAAACGATATGCGACATGGTGCTGTATTTTTAAGTAGCTATTCAAAATTGAACTTTATCAATTACAAAAGAAGATATTCTAGGAGTTTGAATGACAGGTAGCACCGCGCTGCACAGCGTATGTGCAGTGAATAACTGATGTCATATGAAACGTGTTCTTTGGTATATTGAATAAAGTTCAATTTTTAATAGATATCTTAAAAGTGCAGCGCCGCGTAGCGTCACGTATCGTCGCGGTGTGAACTGACTCTTAGTTTACTCACTGATATTAAAGTTATAGTGTGAATAGGTGCTGATAAATATTTTGCACGAAATTTATATTCTAGTCCAGTGTTTCCCAACTGCTGCGGTATTCCCGCCTTGTTTTGAAACAATGGCTACTATCAATCGACACATTTAAATATTCGCAAGCGGTAAGGCGATACTAAAATATGTCGTATTAATAAAATATTTTTACTATTAATAAATTCGCAATATTTGTATTAAGTGGGCCACGAAGGGAAGTGTGAAAATACCGGGCCATGGCGGAACTATGTTGGGAAACACTGTTCTAGTCTACAATAAATGCACCGGAAATCTTTCCTACAGTTTATACGTGTAAATCTTATTTACTTTCTCTCATATTTTCCATGTCGAAAATATTTCGCGTGGCTTAAAATATAGAACGAAATAGAAAAATATGTCGAAGCAATATTACGGGTATGAGAATATCGATCTATTTTACTTTTTATAAAACGTTTCGACGAGGCTTATTGTAAATGCTTACAACCAAAGTAAATTTTTTAACTTATGATTTTCAAATTAACCCGAAAAAAGTGTTGTGAGGACACGTGTTCATGATGATGACGAAATTCTATTTAAAACTAAACGCGGTCTTGATGATCAATTTAGTCATCACCGTTCTATAAAAAACATGCTGTGTAATATTATATTTAAACCGCATAATTTTGCTGTAATTGTAAATAGAGCTTGTCCTGGATCTCCTCGTCCTCTCTATCTCCTCTATCATATCTCCATCTTCTCTCCAATAACCTAACCAACTAAACCTAACAAACTAAAGAGCATGTCACGATATGTCTAAGGGGGGTTCCGTAACTATTTACGCGCAATAGGTTTTCTTTGAATTACTTTAAAAGTTATTGTCCGATTTCGCTCAAAATAATTTTTCTAGAGTTTTTAGCATGATCTATCAGAATGGAAACTTATAAGTTTCTATCTCTTATAGTTTAGAAATGCCATACCAACTTATAAACCACTTTGGTGGCTGATTACTCAAAAATGGTTGACTTTGTAAAAAATGACTTTTTACAAAGTCAACCATTTTTGAGTATGAAGCGTTACGTTTATTTTAAAATATTTATTCCACGATACTCCACACGATGGGGTAGAATGAAAAAATATTTTTGACCCGCACTACACATGTATGGAGAGCAACCCCTAAAGTATAAAATTATTATTATTTTATGATGAAAAAACCGAGATCTATACAGTTTTATAACTATACCAAATTTTATCCATTTATGCTATATATAGCTAGGAGAGCGGACAGACAGACAGACAGACGGACAGAGCGGAACTATAAGGGTTCCTTAAGTATTACGGAAAGGAGAAAGGAGATAATCAAAATTCACACAGCGTGTCTGGGTCGTGTAGTAAAATGTAAAACAAGATGGCATGGATTCAAAATGGTGGTTATCAGAGGTAGGCAAATCTGTAAGTGACAGTGTCCTCTCGAGCGCACTAAGCCGGACCAAGAAATTAATAATACATTTTTTATATAAGAGTAAGGATTTAAATCTTTTACTTGTAAAAGGATAAGGATAATAATTTTACTTGTAAAAGGAAAGAGTAAGGATTTAAATCTTTTACTTGTATTTTTCTTTTTTTTAGTTTAGTTTTCGACATTTTTATTTTCGTTTAAGTTTCGCGACGCGATAGTTAATTGAACGAACTTTTACTGAATTGTCAAATTTGAACTACATGATATTTTATTGAATGGAATCAATCTCCTTATTATATTTTCGTAAATAATTTGCAGCAGACTTATAAAGCTTCATAATCTCGTGAGAATTTTCTTAAATCGTCCCCCCAAACACTTTGCGAGTTCCCTATCTTTTTACCTACAATCATAACCTATAGAGAACAACCCTATAGGTCCGTGTCGATTTGAGAACCTCCTCCGGTTTAAAAATGTTCTAGACTTAGAACTGAATATGTACTATCGAACAAGTTGCCGCTCGACCGGGCATAAGATGAAAATCGCACAACAACGCCGTTGAATCGTGCGTGTGAAACACATAATCACGTGTCAATACGTCTGCATTCGTTGCGGTCACTTCCTTTGTGTTTAAATATTTTAAGGCGTCCTAGTGCAAGGGAAAATGTTTACAAACTGGTCGAGCAGGAACTTTTTCGATATTGCGCCTAATCTGCATTTACCAGGTCTAGAAATGTGAAACCCCAAACGCCCGTATTCGAGATAAGTTTTATTCCATAGTTATCTATTAGTCATTCTGTGTTAGCAGTAAAAGTAATCCGGTAGTAAAATGTTCATTAACTCCATAAATAAACTGATATGTGAATGTTTATTGGTTCGTCAGTGAGAAATATTGAGTTCAGTACAACCTCGTACTAAAAGATAGCATCATAATTGAAAAGTAACCTAACCAAGTGCCTGTCAGGACATGTCTAAGGAGGGTTCCGTAGCTATCAACACGCAATAGGTTTTCTTTGAATTACTTCAAAAGTTAGTGTCCGATTTCGTTAAAAATATTTTGTCTAAAGATCCTTTAGCATGTTTTATCAGCATGGAAACTTACAAGTTTCTATCTTCTATAAGTAGTTTAAAAATGCCAGGGGGGACCAACTTATAAACTACTTTGGAGGCCCGATTGTTTGACTCGAAAATGGTTGACTTTGTTAAAAAGTCATGTAAAAAACCTTGCCTTTATTTCAAAAGAACTATTCAACGATACCCCACACGATGGGGTAAAAAGAAAATAAATAATTCAGCCCCACTTCACATGTATGGAGAAACACCCCTAAAATATAAAATTATTTTTATTTTATGATGCCAAACCCGAGATCTATACATATATTAGGACTTTACCAAATATCTTCCATTTATATTCATAATTACATAAGCTAGAAGGGCGGACAGACAAACAGACGGACGGACATGTGAAACTTTAAGGGTTCCTTGAGTGTTACGGAACCCTAATGAAAGGATGCTTCAAAATAATAAAGGATTGGAACGCCACGGCAGAGAATAGTTATTAGGTATAATATTATTACGAGGATATATGTTATTATTAGTGATTGTTCACAGACACTAAGGGCCTGGTTCCACAATCTTCTAATAAGTGCCAGAAAGCTTACATATTCAGAAGTTTTTTAGCTTACTTTAAATCGAGCGACTGAGACAAAACATGCTAATAAACTATATAACACTTATCCGTAGATTGTGAAACAGGCCCTTAGAATATTAGTCGCCGTTTTAATATTTTTGCGAGGCGGTTAAAGGGAGGGTATAGTTCGTGGAGAAAATAATACGATTAGGTTGGTTAACTCCCGAAACTGATACAATTTCGATTTACGAGTCTGATTCGATGTCGATTTTGATTCATTTTCGATCCTGATGCGTACTCCCGAACAAAATCGAATCGAAGTCGAGATCGCGTTGAGATCGAGTCTTACCAGCGCCGTTAGCTGTATCCGGTTGCTGACGTCACGTCCAAAGTGTAAACAAGTTAGAGTTGAGTGCCGTAGTCTATGGCGAAGATTAATAAAAATCTGGAAAAATTATATATTCTTTACTTTAAATAACATTCTGTGTATGTTTATTCAAATGAATCGGCCTCAATCTCATGCAATGGTAGGACGAAGATTATTTTTCTAAAAAGAACTGTGACAGTAAATAATAGTTTCAAAATTAAAATCTTTGACATTCTGTCAAATGTCAAAGTCATATTTTTATTTATTTTGTCCGCAAAACTTAAGTATTGTGCACAAAACATATTCGATAACTATAATAACTGGCCATAAATAGGTAATTGTAAAAACGATATTAATTGTTAATTTTAGTGAAAATATAAGTAGTATATTTAATGTTAATGATACAGTAACAAATTCGTGTTTAGTGTTTACATTTAGAAAACCCGAGCATAGTGACAATGTCAACATACGACTTTTTATAACTATTTATTGACTTTGTTTATTCAAAGACAGATTGAGACAAACGAAGTCTTCATATGATACGTTAATATAGATCATATTATGTAGACTTAATTTGTCTCAATACCTGTCTTAAGTGAAAATATAATACATGAATTAGCGGCCAAATGTGTAAACCAATGCGTTAAGGTTTTAAATAACTTTACACATAACGGTGATATTATTTCAGTGAGTCTCTTTGAGGATTCTTCATATAAGTAGTTAAATCTGCGACTCATACGTTAATTAAATCATTTTTAAGGCGATAATTGCATCGAAATTCCTCACAATCCATGACCATTGCTAATGTGTTGAAGTTGGTGAATCTTCGTAAATTTCCCGAACGCGCATTCTATTAGCTCTTTCAATAACATTAAATAATGCTGCAATACTACAATAAAAATAACGAGATTAGTTCAAATACACTAAAACAAGCAAACTCGATACTGTACTGTAAATGATGTGATACTGTAAATGAGACCTCTATAGCTATCGTGTAATTCGACGTTTGTTTTCGATCCTGCCATTCGATTCTCAGTCAATTGATTTCGTCGGGAGTACCCAAAGTTACGATCTAACGAACTTCTCGATCGAGGTTAGTTACGAATTGAGCCACCGCACGATCATGCGCTAGTATAGGTGTCGGGAGTATCAAAAGCTATTGAGATCGAACTGATTCGATTCTCGATTGTGTCGGGAGTAAGGGGGCTGGTCTAGAATCTAGATGTAAGAAACTAATATTTTGTTAATACTATCCAATAATGCCTCATGACGACGACATGGTCGCTCTCTGTTTGTGAACCAAGTCCTTATTAAAGATAGTAATAAAGTTTCATTGGTCTGCTATTATCCTTTTATTTTAACCGTTTGCGTCCAAATAACTTTCGTTGAATCGTAATCGCGACGGTCAGCTGTTGATTGGTAACTTTTTTCAATATATTTTTGACCAAATAATTGCTCTTTCAAATAGTTTCAATTATGTTTCAAGTTGTATATTTACTGTAATGAAGTTTTAGTTTTAAATTTAAGTTTATCAGCGAGCAAAACAGGTATTTTATTTAAGCGATAATAATAATTATTATATTAAAGTAAGTACGTTGATTACCTACCTTGAACGGTGGAGAAATTACTTAAATCATAAAGTCCCCTGAATTAGAGTTTTTATGACAGGTTTACGGAGATTGTACAACTTAGAATTCAAACCGGACATATCTGGTGTAATTAACCAGCGTTAATAAAAGCGCAACACCCATAGAGGGCCATTTTATTTCGTCTGGCAACACAGCGCCGTAATTTCGTGGGTTGTATCTCGGTCATGCATAAGTATTAAGCCTCAAGAGTGTCGACCACGAGTGCAATTTACGTTCAGTTTTTCAAATTATTTGATGCCGTTTCGACTCGAACTTTCTGAAGTAATAAAGAGCTAATTAATATTTTAACTAAAGTGAATTTCTTATGTGACTTATAATAATTATGTAACTAAAAAATTTGACGTCCACATTATAATAAAAAACTGAGATCCCAGCCCCGCCAGACTACCATTGTATTCTTACTGATAAAATGTATTTCATAATATTATGGTATTAGTATGTACAATAAACGTATGCGTACCCGCTAGTTTGAGTAGTGGGCCAATTTTCAGGTACGGGGCGCCAAAGGTACAAAAAAACTTTCCTAACTTTTCTTGCAGCCTTTGATATGATTGAATAATGAATAATAGGGGTAGTCTGGCGGGCCTGGAATCTCAGTCCATAATGCAGGTGACTTTCACATCCACAACGTAGCGCCCGCATTAGCGCAGAATTTAATAAGAATATAGCTGAAACTCGAACACACGGGAGCGCTTTGAAATCGCGACGCTCACGTGAACAGATACGTGGATATGCATTTGATCTATTCTAACGCGCGAAAAAGCGCTCGTGCGAACGGGTGCTAACGAGCTGCTCGATATTTCGAAGTTATATCAATATTAACTTAACTGTACCACTGTAATTTGTATAATAATGTACAAGTCACCAACTGAACCTACTTTGAACGCCTGGCAGTAACGTATTAGGCTAAGTACTCACGGAGCGATTTTTTGTCGCGCCCGCCGCGATTTCTTTTTTCAACTTTCAAAACTCACGTGACCAGTTATTTGCGTGACTACACAGTCGCCGCAGTTGCGATCATCGCCCGCAAACGGGGCGGGCGATGATCGCAACCACCTCGTTTGCGGGCGATGATAGCAACCGCGGCGGGCGAAAATCGCAAGACGGGCGACTGTAAAACGGGCAAATCTAAATATATATATATATATATATATATATTTAGATATATAATAAATAAGAATTTCGCCCGCCAACCGATCACAGAGCGCGCGGGCGCAAATCGCCGAGGCTGCGGGTGATCGCGGCCCGCGCGATTCTACTAGTCGCCCGCTGGACAGCGACACCCGCAAACAATCGCGCACGCTGCGGGCGTAAATCGCGTCGTGCATTGTGCTTTAAATTTTTACATATATATTTGCATTTTACAGAAGCTGCGGGCCTGCAATCGCGGCGGGCGCGACTGATAATCGCTCCGTGAGTTCTTAGCCTTACAGTACCAGTTACTACGTGACCAAAACAACTAAAATTACACTTGATTTTCGCTTTTGTGCCAAGTCGACATAAATCCAACCAACAGATGTACATTAAATTTACTGAGGTCAGGTGGCTACGAAATTGGCAATATGCCCACACGTTTAGAAAAGTGTTGAAATATTTAAAGTTATGAAAACATGTGAATTTTACTTTCGCTTTTCACTCTGAATGATTGATCGGATATCAATCTTTTATTTATTGGATAAAATGTACTTTTTTTTTTTAATTCTTTACAACAATAATAACAGTGAACTAAGTAGATAGGTACATATTAAAATAAAAATGAAAAGATAACTATTTTTAGGTAAATTAAATGAAAGCAAATCTAAATACTACACACACCGGCATATTTAGCGGAACATAAAATAAAGGTTTGATATCAGTATCATATAAACTTGCTGGCTGGTTTATACGTCATTTAATTTAAAAAGAAATATTTTCAAGTTAAGAAAACAACTGAACATCACATTTTCAAGTTAAGAAAAGAACTGAACATCACATTTTATGCAATTGTTTTAATTTTATTCAAATACCCCTTATCTGGAGCGAACTTCGAGTATTTCTTCTTTCTGAGTTTGATTTAAAATTTCATTGAAATACTGTTTTTTGTTAGTTTTTTTTTTAATCGCGTATCTTATTGGAGTTGAGGACTAAATTATGCCTGACTTAGCCCCAACGGAGATTGCCAGGGCACTCGAAATGCGAAGAAATGGTCAAATCTACAAAGTGATATCCAGAGATCTTCGTCGACCAGTATCGCAGTATCCAACGGTTCAGGGAGACCGGTACTTATGTGAGAAGAGCAGGACAAGGCAGAAAAAGACGTACTTCGAGTAGGGATGATCGTTTCATTCGGCTTTAGTGTACGTAGGAACCCCCGTTTGACGGCCGTCCAAGCCCGACATGAGTTAGAAGCAGTGCGTGGTGTAACCGTAAGTGGATCGTCCTGTCTCCTACTGCGTGTCGTAGTGTTTCACTCCGCGTTTGGTGCCGTCTCGCTCATCGTGTGTAGTGATCCGCTCACTCCACGATCGTGCCGACTCGCTCTAAACGTGTTGCAGTGTCTCACTCCACGTTCGTGCCGACCCGCTCTAGTGCAGTGCCTATAGACTCCTAATAGCGACCGTAAATTCACACCTTATTCATTAGAATAAGTTGTGGATTTGCGCCTTGCTGGGGAGTTGCCCTGCTCTTGGCCACCCATTGAGTTTCGGCTCAACGTTGGGTCACGAGGAGACAGCCCCCCTAAGTGTGTGTACCGTATTCGTGTGTGTACACTTAGTGTTTCGTTTCGTCCACAATAAGTGTGATTACCTTTGTGTTGTGATACCTACAACTGTTGCCGTTCAGTGTTGACTGTTTGTGTGACTCGTGTGTTTATGTTGTGTTACCAAGTGCAAACATGACGGACTATGATCCGTGGCTACCACGCCACGACCACCTGAACTCTCGTGCGGACTCCGAGATAACGTATAGCCCGGCCTCATCGAGTTCCAGCTCACGCTCGATCCCGGACCACACGCACAACCGTATGCTCGCCGAGCCTAGCTTTTGCGGACAGGACACCGCCCGCCCCGGGTCGCATTCTCGCGGGGGTGTACTGGTACACAAGCTAGGCTCGGCGAGCATAAAATTCCGCAGGGAGGCAAGGAAGCTGCGGGAAGACAATGCTCACTCGTCTCCCCCTGTGCGAATTCTGACCCGCCTCCCCCGTGCAGGAGGCCCCACCTCCTCCGCCAACTTCAACATCTTTGATGGCGGAGGCAAACGACTGCATTCCCAGACGTGTCGTCCCCCCGGCCTCCGACTCCTCCACACGGAGGATCAGGAAGCCGAGAACCAGGAGGACAGATGCCGCAGCTCCTGCGGCCACCCCCTGTGCTGCCGCCGCTTCCACAACTAACACGCAGGAGCTGGAGCCCCGCGCTCCCCGCGCACCTCGCGCACATCCAGTGTCTCCTCCGCGGCCATCACAGCCGTGGAAAACACCGCTGCCTCGGAGCCCGCAAAACACGCGGTTGCCCCGTACTCTCAGCCCCCCGTGCTTCCCCAGCCGCCCCAAGTGCCGACGCAAACGAGGCTCCCGCATCGACTGCAGAGCTTCTGCAGTCTCTCCTCTCCCTGGACCTTTTTCAGAAGGTTCAGGCCGGGGAGGACATACTCCAAATCGTCATGCAGGCCCTCCTAAATGGCGCCTCCACCATCGCAGCCCTTCTAAAAATTTGGCTCCCCAGGCCCTAGTTCGGACCCGCCCCTAGATATCTCCGGCATCCAGAAGCTCCTATTAGAAGAGCCGACTGTGACTGCCGGAGATCGCGTGCTATGCACCCCCCCCCCCCCCCGCATTTTGAATGTGAATAATTTGTATTTTCTAAGTTATACATTACCTGTTTCTCCGAGCGAGCGGAAGTCACGTTCCCGGTCATGTCGACCCGCTGCCATGACATGCCCGCTCGCCAAACGGTACCCGCCCAGCTGTCACCGGACGCAGGGAGCTTCCCGGAGCCATGCCGCCGAGACGACCCCATGCGCGGTGCGCCCCCCGACTAGCACCGTTGGATCGATGCCCCCCCTTATCTACCCCGCGCCGGTTATAAAAACCGGCGCAACTATTTTTAGTGCGCCCGGAGAATGACGTGGGGCAGCCCTATTGCCCAACACGTCAGCCCCGTGGTAGCTCCTTTCCCCCCCGACATCAGAAGTCTGGGGCCCGGGAATACCCTTCTCTCCCCCCCCCCCCCCCTCCTTTCCCTGGTCGGTTGTGTCCGTGGTCGGCAAAAGCGGCGCGTGTGGGAGTGGACCCATACATGCTTCCTGGTCCCCGGACCAGGACCCCACGCGTCGTCGGAGTCGACCGCAGGTCTTGACCGCCCACGGCCCTCGCCACCATTTACTCTCTCGCCACCTCGGGTTTCCCCCGCGTTCTGCCGCGGGGGATCTTCCCTAAAAACTGACTCTATGCGCCCAGTACTGGCTTAGCCCCTGGTATTGGTTCCCCGCCCAAGGCCCTTTTCAGGGGCCCGGCGTACGAGAAGAGTCTCCCTTCTCTCGGTTTGTAACCGTAAGTGAGCGTACGGTACGAAGAAGGTTCGAAGAAGCTGGTTTAGGTTCATTTGTGCCCACCAAGGCTTCAAGGCTCGAGGTAAATCATCGTAGAAACAGGTTAACTTTTGCTCAGGAACATCGACTTTGGAACGCGGACCATTGGAGTAAGGTATTGTTTAGTGATGAGTGCAGAATTCTCTTAAATAAATTTGATGGCAGGCAAAGAATATACAGACGCAAAGGAGAACGATACATTCAGACAAATTTTGAAACTACAGTTGCATACGGTGGTGGATCAATAATGGTTTAGACGGGCATTTGTTTGGGAGCTCGCACAGACTTGGTAGTGATTGACAGAGGGAGTCTGACTGCAGACCGCTATATCAGAGAAGTTTTAGAAGAAAATGTCGTACTGTTTGCCCCATATATCGGTGACGATTTTGTTTTTATGCAGGATAATGCTCGGCCGCATACCGCTCGGGTAACTCAAGCTTATCTTAATGATATGAATATCACTGTTATGGAGTGACCGGCGAGATCACCGGATATGAACCCAATAGAGCACGTTTGGGACTTGCTGAAAAGAAAAGTTAAGTCCAGAATTCCAGCTCCTGCCAACGTGGGTGAACTGCGAATCGCCGTAGTTGAGGAATGGCGGAGACTATCCCAGGAGACCATCGATAACATCATTCTCAGTATGCCTAGACGGGTAGAAACTTTAATAAGAGCACGTGGAGGAAATATGCGATATTAATCACCATTTTTATAATTTAATTAACTGTTATTTTAATATTAATTTTCACTTTTCCCGTTTACATGAAAAGTTCAAAAATGTACCATTTTTCACAAATAGCATTTACTCGCAAAATCTGTTCTTAATGTGATCTCATTTTAAGTAAAACAAATGAAACTTTAAATAACAAAAGAAGTGCAGTAAGTAGATTTTAAAATAAAACCATATTTTTTTAATTATGGACCTTTTTTTTGTGTTCCGCTAAATATGCCGTTGTGTTTATATTGTACCTAAGTTTTTAAGAAATATCTCGTAATCGAGCAAACACATCGCCTGGGCCCCAATTCTTGTACCTCGAAACTTCGTTCGGTTGTCAGTCTGTCCCGCTCGCGCGCGCATGATTTGACGCCTGTGCGAATGAGTCAGCGCGTTAATCGAATCGAGATTCGAGGTACGAGAATTGGGGCCCTGGTGGTAAGCTATACGTGCCCATGGACGCAACACCAGAGGAGTTTCAAGGGCATTGCTGGCCTCTGAAGTCTATTCGCGTTTGTCATGTCATAAATCAAATCATAATTTTATCATCATTTAGGTTTGTAGTCATATTTTTTTTATTATTCCCGCGGCGCTTCCCCTTTTTTGTCACAATAAAGTCAGAACAACACAAGAACAAAATAAAATTTTGCTGTCGCCCGCTTTGCTTTGGGAGGAAATTTGGAATTCTTCCTACTCCTCCTAACTTTCTGATTAATTTCGTTGTGGGTCCCACGACAGGTTTAGCATGACAATCAGGCACCCCCTTAGATCGTAACAAAGGGTGTTTCCGGTTTGTTACCACTGTAGATCCTGAACCTCAATTCTCGTATTTAAAGTGGACTTTCATTTTACTTTGATTGTATTATAAGTGAAGCTACTTGTTATCATAAACTGATTTTGTGACGTTTGTACCAATCAGGAGGCGTTAGACGCTGCTTTAACGTTTACGAGAATACCCGTTTTGCAGTTTTTGCGTGTCCGGACTTGATTGTAATTGTATTACTGCAGGCTTTATTTAGCAGAATTGATCCTCAGGTTACACAAGAGTCGCGGTGGTAATGTATGGGAGGCCAGTTGCCCGTTTAAAAAAAAAAAAACTATTTGCGTTAAGTCAAAATTGACCAAGAACTCTTAAGCCTTGCTTACACCAATCAATTGAAAATGTATAGCAGTGCAAATGTCAAACTGGCTTCATTTTGACATTAATTGCACTGCTGACTCACTGCATATTTAACATTCCTTTGACGACCTCTGTAGATCAGTTGTTAGCGCGTTGGCTCAAGCCGGAGGTTATGGGTTTGAATCCCGCCAGGGAACAAAAAAGTTTTCTGTGTTCCTGGGTACGTGTATTAAATTATAATAAAAATCTTAAATATCTGCATAGTACAATAGTAGTAAAAATATTTCCGTTGTCTGGTACCCGTAACACAAGTTCTTCGAGAACTTACCACGGGACTAGATTGCCGTGGTGTGAACGCATCCATAGATACTATTTATTATTTATTTATTTATTATAATAGTAAACTTTCACAAACAGAACAGTTTCCCACAAAACTGGTGTAGCAGTTTGTCTGTTGGGAATGAGTACATTAAGGTTTTAGTTTACTAACAATAATATATTATTTATTATTATTACTATAGTTTATTCTATTTCGTGGATACAAGTTGATCGACTCAATAAATTTGGCTACACCCATGCTTTACAAATCATATTTTCTCAGACGAATGATGAAGTAGAACTGGGTCTAGGCCGCAATGTGGTTCCATTCTTGTTTTATTAAGTAACAAAGTCAAACGTTTGAAAACTCCATACGGTAACGAGGCGCTTGTTGATACTGTTTTATTTGGACTTTTCAAGGCTTGAAACAGAGGGAGAGTTTTTTTTGCTCTTTTTTGAAAACCGTTAAATATTACGTAATAAATAATGGTTGAAAAACGTGAAATCCTAACCTACTGTTCTACTTTTGGGATTTTATGTTATTATTTTGCCTACAAACGATAAAAAAGTATTCTTTCTATATTGTTTGTATGCTGAATTTGTATACTAAAGCTTTCATAAATATTATTGAATTTTCTATCAGACTAATATTATAAATGCCTCCGTGGTCTAGTAGTGGTTTAGAGCTTGCCTCTCGACTCGGAGGTCCTTGGTTCGATACCCGTATTAGAACAAAAAAAAACGTTTCCAAGATTGGTTAGCACAATGCAGGCTGATCACCTGATTTTCTGACAAGAAAGATGATCCATGCGTCGGATGGGCATGTAAAAAGACGGGCCTGCGCCTGATCTCTCGCCAGTCGTGTCGGTTATATGTCCAACTGGGCTTCGAGAGTAAAGGAAGAGAGAGTGCTCTTGTGTACTGCGCTCACACTTGGGCACTATAAAATAACTCCCGCGTAGCTGGCCTGGTTTCAATGAAACCGCCCACCGTCACCGCAACCGGTGTGGGGAGCTATTATTATGAATGCCAATGTGTTCACGCCTTTAGCGCAGCAACACTCCGCGTCACACCGAGGCACTCGCGGGGCGAGCGGGGGCCCGACTGTGGCGGTCAGCATGCGGTCACAGTATAAGTAATGTACAGTAGGAGAACTCACCTATGTCCTTGAAATGCTTACCTACGATTTAGCGTAGCCGAGCGGAGCGCTAGGGTTGGTACGTCTATATAGACAAACTGTCAACAGGTTTAGTAAAATCAACTACGGATATTTTGGGTATATGATCTACTGCTTATTATAAAAAAGGTTTAGGCAAAAAATATTGTCATACTTAAAGTAAAAAAATCACCTCATATATCGACTGTCCGCTCGACGCAAACCTGTCCATATAAAGGCAGATATTTTTTTTTAGTATGACAATTACTTCTGCCTTAAAAGTATCTAAATAAGCAGCAGATCATATGCCTAAAATATCTGTAATTGATTTTACCGTATTTTATATTTACATAGGAGCTCACCTTTGCATCCTCAACACAAAGATTTATCAGTGTTATGTATATTGTGTGTATTTTCTTTATTTATATTGTATTTCATGCAGAAACCGTTTGTATTTAAAAAAGTGGTAGAATGTAGCCTGATTTAATTCGATTTAATATTTATTTCCGGGATCAAAGTGGCCTAACACATAGGTTATTTTTATTCGAGAAAGTTTTAAGGATTTCGTGGAATATACGGATGGAAGTCGCGGGTGACATCACGTCCTAAGGCTGGAGTGAACGCGTGCTCTACTGTTAATGTGAAACAAAGTCAGAATCTTAGCTGGTATATATAATTGTACTGGTTCTTGGTGGAAATTCATGCTTCACAGTAATGATGCACAGAACTTCTTTCAATTTTTCCACTTTAATAGGTATATTACATTAATAGGCATGTTGCATAAAAATTTTTTTTCGTTAATTCGATGTTAGACAACATGTTGATAAACAATCTAGTCCCATTTTCGTATATCTTAAAAAATAACGAAGATACAAACAATTTAAATTTACAATATGAAAGACAGCGATATATCGGCCTTTGACGTCACGAGTTGCACCCGCCATACACTTGTCATTACAAAATGTATGGCGGTAGCAACTTGTGACGTAACAAATCGTTTTGCGAGAAAGAGATGGGCAATATTTTTATTAGCTTATATTATTAATCGCGTCAATCTAAATACCTATTTCTTTTAGATTTATGTATCTTTAAACAACAATTTAAAATTAAAATTTATAAAAATGTGATATTCCACACCAGGTAACATCCCTATTTTGATGTATGACCAATTTCGATACAGCACCTTTTGCACTTTTTCCACTTTAATAGGTTTTTCACATTAATATTAATATTTTACACGACCAGTTTCGACAGCATGATGACTTTTACTACCTTAAGTAACCAAAATATAAAATATTCAATCGCTTGTAACTCATACGATACTCAGAAGATGCACGTTTCATTGTGATAGTCTTTAGATTGTGTAGTAGAATGTCAGGTTGCACCGCGCTGTGCAGTGTATAACTGATTTCATATGAGTCGTGTACCTTTTTGTGAAGTGAATTAAGTTCAATTTTGAATAGTTATTCTCAAAATGTAGCCCCGCGTAGCGTAGTGTGTCGTCGCGGTGTGAACTGACCCTTATACAGCTAACCAAATACCTACTTAGCTAATTGACACCAAACATCATTAGGAATAATTCTACTTGATTGCTCGTGTGAGTCGTGTCTTTGGGCATGACATGTGGGCGGATGTTTGTATGTCGTTCGCAAGTGTGTTGTCAAACCATTTATATATAGGCAATTAATTAATTATTTTGGTATATTTGTCATGTATCCGATTACGGCTACGTCATCATCATCATGATCATCATCATATCAGACCACTGACTTCGCCACTGGATCTTGATTATCTTTTTACCCGACAACGAAGCCAAAAGTATGTAAGTATGTATGTGTGTATGTATGTGTGTTTGTTTGTTTCACCGTAGGGCCTAAGCTAATGGTCCGATTTTAATGAATAAGGTGCCATTCTGCCAATATAATCGTAATAATGGCCCGGGTAACATAGGCTATATAATTTACGTAGTCGGGTTATAGTTTTTCATAAAAAATGTAGTTACTAAGGACCGAATTAGACGAGGCGCGCGTTTTCGGTCTTTGTGAATTCACCGCGCGGTCAGATGCGAATGTAGGTAACGTTAGAGTTTTTTATTTATGGGCCGAATGTCGATTACATTGTTCTGTTGTAGTACTCTTGAACTCGTTGTGGTAAGGCCCTAAATGCGAACCGAGATCTTAAAAAGTAATATAATATCTATGGACGCTTTCATACTATGTTAATCTAGACCCGTAAGTTCTCAAAGAACTTGTGTTATGGGTACCAGACAACGGAAATATATTAAATCATTTTTTATACTATATATATATTTTAGGTTTTTATTATATTACACACATATTTAATACACATAAATGGTGGACTCAGAAATGAAGAAAATGAAAAACCCATGAACACATAAAACTATTTTTGTTGCCTGGCGGGATCCGAACCCGCGACCTGCGGCTTGAGCGCCAACGCGCTAACCACTAAGCCACATAGGCCGTCAAAGTAAAACAAACAAGTACCTACTACGAATAAATTGTTTAAAAGTTTCTATATACAGATATATAATATAATATACAAGCTTTTTCGGTTAGAAAACGGTCAAAGTGAACATAAAGGTTGGGTAGAAAAGAATTTTTAACGTATTTATTACGAGAGCGCGCCGAGTTTACACAAAAAAGGTACATGAATAACTAGATTTTTTATATAAACTTTGACCCGACAACGTAAATTAAATAGCCTATGTTTCCCGTTATTTTGTTACAAACCTATTGACACCTCATTTATTAAAATCGGATCAGTAGTTTAGGCGCTACAGTGAAACAAATAAACATATATAGGAATAGTGGAAGCCCCAAAGGGAGATCTTCAGACTCCGACCGAGCAAGGTGGTATGCCCAGTCAGGCCGAAGCCCACTTGTAGTCATTTCAGCTGTTGCATATATAGCGCCGAACTACAGAACCTTCGATAGCGCGATTCAGGATTGTGGCGCTAATTGGTCCGCCACACATACATACATAGACGCTAAAATCATTATCTTTGCTTTTGGTTTAGCCGTAGTCGGGTAAAAATAAAACAATACATGTAAAATAAAACAATTCAAGACGTATTATAGGTAGGACGTGAATAACCGAGTTTTGTTCGGAGTTCGGATAAATAAATAAAAAATATAAATAATCACAAAAATATTTATCTGACCGGGATTTGAACCCACCACATTACGAATTTTTGTACAAAGCAAACATTATACCAAACTGTCAATCGTACTGACATAATAGAGTCAAAATAATTGGTATACTGAAGCACGACGAATGAAAAAACATAATATATAGCTTAAAAATGCGCAGTTTCTCAGAGAAAAGACCTAGCTAGATGGATTATTCTCCCCAAAACACCATGCTTACTAAATTTCATTACTTGCAGCCGTTTTCGAGAAACCAATTAAACCAAGAAAAAAAAAATCAGCAGTCAAAACGCTATCTATGCCGTAGCCCTTTCGTAGGAAACAGCTGATTTTTTTTCAAGTAGAAAAGTTGATCCCATAGTAAAAGTTGCTTATATTCAAGAGTATATTCACTCCTGAAAGTTTGGACACTGACTGAAAAAACAACCTGTATATACAAGATTGTCTCGTTTAAATTATAAGATATATTATGTATATTACCGTCGGGAAACAACTATATATTATTCTCACATAACTACATTCTATAACTTTCACTATTTCCACTATTCATCTCTGGAATTCATTAGCTGCTATCATTAAAAAATCAGAATCAATTAATAATATATTTAAAAAACGTAAAAGACTACTATCTTGACTTACACCAATACCATTAGTTGTTTCCTCGAGATTTCCTCCACTCGACTCAATCTCAATCCACGACAATCGTATCATTGGTTCAACAAAATATCCTCGACTTAAGGAATTTCCGTACGCGAGTCGAGGAATCAACTGTCAAACTTGAGGTACCTCAGGACGTACCAGGCTCTCTCGAGCGTCTATTTCCGACATTTATATCAGTTCTATTGATAAGCTGAGTGGAATTATTTGAAGCAATTACGAAATTACAGAGGGATTCTTATTTTAACCCTAGAAAGATAACGTTATTTTATAGTACTGAAAAAATAAACATGCGCCTGAGAGGCGGAGATTTGAAAAACTGATTTTATTAAAAATTAAATTACTTATTCCTATTTTATTACTGTAATGAAATGATCCAATATCGACGAGTAAATAAAACAAAAATATAATATGTTATGTATGTTTTAATATAATAAAAAAATGACGAATCTTACTAACCCTTAGAAAAACTTTTAGAAACATTAGAGTTATTTGTATTAGGACCCAAATTAAGCGGTTGAAGCATCATTCTGCCAAATTCGGATTTGGCCGAGTTTTAATGGTAACTATCGGGTGTTGACATAAATAGAAATATTTTTCTATGATTATATTATATGACACCATACCTCCCACTCGACCTTACTGGAGGAGCAAACAGCTGAGGTTTTAGGAAGGATTTACTGTTTTATTTTGACTTATTTTGTCTATTTATCACACTTTGAAGATCACGTCATTGTTTATTTAGTGTGTGTAAAGTGGTTTCAGAGTAAAATGGAATTACATACATGCGTAAATTCACTGCAGGCGTGAACGTTGTGTTAAATTAATATTTTTTTAAATTTAGGCATCGACATAGCCCCGCTACTCCCAGCCTTCGTTTTTTTATAATTCGAGAGGTATAGGACAAGCTGCCAGGTTGACACAAATACCTACCCTAAAAAGGTACCAGCTCTCGGGATATTATATATCATGTATAGTCAACGACAAACTCAGTTTTGCACTGGAATGGAAAGGTTAAGGCCCCGACTAAATGGCATGGCATTTTTCCCCAACTCCATAAGCTCCATAAACTCCATAAACATTAAACTTCAACATCTCAAAATTTCAAATTGCCTCAACCATTTTTTTTGAGAACAAAAAATTTGCACCGACGCGCTAACCACTGAGCTACAGAGGTCGTCAAAAGTGGTCCATCTGTGTGCTGAGTACGAGATTTTGTCACTACTCGCCGTGAAGACGTTAATTACAATAATTTGTATGGCCTTATCACTGGGAAACTACGCTTTTTTTCAGCTACATACGCTTTTTCTTTCGTTGTGCAAACAATAAAGTCAAAAATTTCGTCTCTACTACGTCCGATTGCCCACATTCCGAATTTTAGAATAAAGTAAAAATTATACATAAGCATTATTGGCAAAATACTTATTAATTATATAATTTTTGCTTTATTCTGGGTTCGAACCCCGGTACAATATTTTTGTGATTCTTTTTAATTTTTATGAAATATACTAGAGCTCTGAGCAAAACTCGGTTACCCAGGCATTATGTTATTAAATTACACTATTAATACCCATAACTTTTTTGGAGTAGAACAAAATGTTCATAGCGCAAAGTCTTGACAGTGTTCTGAATTTCGATTCGAGTTTTGGCTTCAATACAAAAAATAATCAAAACAAATTAATACCTGAAAGACTAGATGAGTTGAGCTTCAATGTAGCAGTGTCGTTCATTTTAATCTGTGAAAAAAATAATTGTTAATCGTAATCGTTTTGTTAAGGAAAAGACTCAGACAATATCGACAAAGTTCCTTATCGTTTTTAAACATTTTCCTTGCACTAGGACGCCTCAAAATATTTAAACACAAGGGAAAGTTGCTGCCAGCAACGACTGCAGACGTGGTTGAACTCCGTATTGACACGTGAGTACGTGGGCGTGCGCACGATTCAACGGCGCTGTTAAGCTATTTTCATCTTATGCCTGATTGAGCTGCAATTTGTTCTATAGTACATCTTCGCGTAGTTAGCAGTTCTTTAAATTATACACAACATCGACTCTCACTCTGCCTGCTTACTCTAGTAGCCTCTAGGTTGATAGAGGTTGTAAAGGTTAAAATAGCTAAATACACACCAAGCTGATATTACTTCCCATCAGAGCTTACACAACATTTTCAAAATTAGACCTTAGCATGTCTAAATTGGTCACATTAATTGAATCGTATTATAAAACATCAACTGCTGGAAAAGTTGCCGTAACATTATGTTCTAACAATTACATTATGATAGTATTCAAGAGAAATACATTAAAATATTAGAAGGTACTGCAAGAACAACTTCTTGAAAAGTAGATATTTTATATAATAGTACGATCCACTTAATGGGGCCATTTTAGACCGGCAGGACTATAAAATTACTTAGAATTGGTTGATTGTAACATCTTACTATCCTACTAATATTATAAAATATGTGAAAGTTTGTTAGGATGGATGGATGTTTGTTACTCGTTCACGCAAAAATTACTGAACGGATATCGATGAAAAATGGTATGGTAGTAGTTTAGGCTCAGGGTTTCAACACAGGCTAACTTTTTATCCCGAAAAAGTACAGATTCGCGTGGAATACGCGATACTATATTTACGCGGACGGAGCAGCGGGAAAACCTTAACAACACACTGCAGCTTCTATTTATCTTTAAGCCTCGACCCAATAAATTTAAATTACACGTTTAAATGAAATAAAAACTTCGTTTTAATGTTCGTGTTTAATAATGAATTGTATTTTTCATTATCTTTATTGAAAACTTTAATAAATTTAATGAGGGCAGTAAATGATTTGCCCTGCGTGATTTCCTTTTGCGCGCTTACTATAAAGCTTCGCTTCTTTCGGGCGTGCCTAGACGGCACTGTTATTTTATTTACTTTTACTTCCACTATTTTCATAGACTACTTTTTTTCCAGTATTTAATAAATCTCACACGGTTTTCGAACACACTTCGTTAGCGAACTTGATTTAACTGTCGTATTATACTCGTATAACAAGAGAGTTTTTGCACGTTTTGCTTTCGCTAGGCGAGGAGCAAGAGCCCCTTGACTTTGAACTTTTCTCAAACGCTCGCGTCTAGCGCTGATGACAATCTGTTTAGCCCTGACTTTGTAAAATGTTTTATGGGTGTGCATTTTAGGCGTTAAAATGTGTAGAATACTACTAAAACTAGTAAGTTTTTTAATACTTGTTACGTATCTACTATGTATACTGTATATTGTATAAGCAACAATGCGTGAGTAGTAGAGAGCACATTTAAAAAAATTGTTTCAAGGCCAAAGTATATGCCTTTAAAATGGTATCCCAGAAAACGATTGAAATTGCTCAATCAATAAACATAAAAAGTGATCAAAGTGCGAGTTTCTTCTCTCCGGGCTAGTTCCCGAACCGGTCGGTGGTAGGATAATTTGAAAAACACATCGCATAGCAAAATTCTATAGGCGTATATATACGTAATAACCTAATATAGATATAAACGATTTTCATATTCATTTTTCATTCCCAATAATCACTGAAAAAAATATTGATTCTTAGAACGTACCTAGAATCTAGTAGAATTCTTTAATTAAAATATATTGTCACATTATAATATGATTTTTAGTAAAGCCTAATATGTTGGAATAATATAATCATTGTTTTATAATTAGGTATAGTTATTACCATAAATTACCTAAAACTATTTTAATTCCCTGATAGGTATACTCTAAGAGTAAAACACATTACCTATCCAAGACCAAAACCACTAAATCCACCGCCTAAGTAAACTCTTTTTTATTTTTATACGGCTCTCAGCAAACCTTTCAGCCCTTGTCGGCCGCCGAACATTCCCAGCATTGTTGCGGAAATTTCGGCCGCGTTACAAATTTGAACAGCAAATTGTTGTGAAAATATGAACATCTTTCGACCGCGGATCCCGGACTGTTGTTACAATGTTTTTATTAATTTTCCAACGACGATGAAATATGAATTCCATGTGGGAGTTTGTCAAAAACTTGCGTGATTAGTTTGGTTATAAAAGCCATTTGTATAGTTCATGTAATGTAGACATATTTTTATTCTTTACATGCTTCTACAGATATTTGAAATGCTATGAGCTTATTATGGAAAATATATAAGGGACATACATAATTTAACTTTACCTACACAACTAGATCTTTCAAACTGTTTCCATAAAAATTGAAAACATTAAACTACTGTAAGAATTATCGAAGACCTTTTTATAATAGAAGCGTGAAATTACTTATACACGGTTCATTCTTCTTATCTTTTTCATTTTGAATGAGGCTTGGATTTTAAACCTCATTTAAAGTAATAAGCCCTAGCTTTATAATCTTTTATCTTATATTATAGTGCACAGTCCGTAAAGAACAGCGGACATCATTTTCCAATACGTAGAAAACGCCGGCCGCGTTTGTGCGGGGAAATGGAAAATTACTCACCATACACGTTCTTACTTGGGTTTTCATACTTTAAACCAAGTATGAAATGGTTGACTTGGTTATTGATTACTAGCTTTTGCGTGCGACTTCGTCCGCGTGGAGCCCCAACTGCACCGCCGTGGTATATATTTCGTAAAATCCTTGTTTATCGGATTTCTACGTCATAATACCGCGTGCCAAAATTCAACGCAGTCAGTTCAGTTGTTAATATTTCACTATACAAACTTTGGACCCCCATTTCAAAAAACTATAAAATACGTACTCAATCATTTTTATTTATTAGCTCGGATATCAAATTTCATGTAAATAGGGGTTAGATTTTAAATATTTTCCATACAAACTTTCAACCCTCATTTTGCACATACCATGATAACCATATTTTTTCCTCAGTTTATGTCAGTATTATTTTATCATTGAGAAGAATAAATCTTTTTTATACTAACCCCCGACAAAAACAGACGGGTGTTATTAGTTTGACGTGTCTGTTGTGTGTCTGTCCGTGGCATCGTAGCTTCCAAACAGATGAACCAATTTTTATCAAGTTTTTTTTTGTTTGAAAGCGTCCAACCGTTCGGGAGCTATGACGCAACGGACAGACACACAGACAGACACGTTAAGCGTATACCACTAATCTTTTTTGGCAGGGGTTAAAATAGCTTCATAGAACGTAAGTTTATAAGTATCTGCAATGCATTTCAAAGCCAAATCTAAATAACAATGTGAATGAAAGTAAACAAACTCGAAAGGTTTAGATCAGGTTAGGTCCCTAACTAACCTAACCTATTGTAGGTTACACTTTTCTAACTTTAGATTTCATTACGTTTAGACCTTTCAGCCCAAGAATTTGTATTGCCCCATATTCTTGTATACATAAAGGTTTAAAAAGGGTTCAGCATGTAAATTGGAGTGCTGCTTAAAAATAGATCAGTCCCTTTGGACACAGAATGAAAGGGAAAGCCCTACGAAGGCCATGTATTTATATTTATCGAAACAGTAAATCTTGATACTTTTTGAATTTATAATCATAATTAAGTATTGTTACAGTTTTAAACACAATAGTTTCTGTTAATTTTAGAGAAAATTCAAAATATAACAAAGTTTATTGCTATCGGTTGGAAGTAAAATGCCTGGATGTAGTTAATTGTTCAAATATTTTATAGTAAAATCGATTTAAACATAAATTTTATAGGTTATAGTCATAAAAATAAATCCTACTATAAATGTGAAAGTTTGTGAGGATGGATGTATCTTACTCTTTCACGCAAAAACTACTGAACGGTTTTTGATGAATTTTGATTTTGGTCGTAGTTTACGCTGTGGATTAACACATAGGCTACTTTTTATCCCGGAGAAGTATAGTGTGCTCCTTGGGATAGTTGATTTATGCAGGTGGAGGCGCGGGCAAAAGCTAATACTTTTACACCTAGACTTTGCCTCTGGGGGTTACAGGACTTTATCGGGTTAAAAGTAGCCTATGTTTTAATCCAGAGCCAAAACTACTGCCATACTAAATTTCATCGAAATGTGATCAGTAGTTTTTGCGTGAAAGAGTAACAAACATCCATCCATCCACCCATCAATACATCCATCCTTACAAACTTTCATATTTATAATAGAAGTAGGAATAAACTTTATCATCTTAAATCTTTTGATGAATTGTAATTTTAAATGTCGTTTAATTTCTGGTAGATGCGAAATAAAATAGAAATTATTGCAGAATTACTATAGAGTTATTATTTTTCGCTGGCGTGGGTTTCTGAGGAAAGCAATTTATATTTTAGCGGTGGATATGGGTGTGCCATGATAGCAGTAATTATATTATTTTATTTCTTTAATAAGATCTCTTTGTTGAGGCGAACGATAAGGTTTCGGATTTAAATATTCTCATATTGTTAATAATTATTTTTAGCATAAAAAGAGGCTAGTGCCTGCCTATTGCTATTAGACGTCTATATTTTTCTAACACATTCTCTTTTGATATTGGAAAGAAAAAGTGTCAGATATTCTTGTAAATGTGTAGTGACGAGATTTGATAACGCATATTGCGCTAAAATTACATAATATAATATCAAGTTTCATCTTAATACTTTGCCTAAAATTTTTAGGCTTATCAACTATGGATTATGTAAGCATACATATATATTATATATACCATTATATGGTATCCAATATACATGCGAGGCAAATTAATTATTCATATACCTACAAAATGTATAATATGATTTGTACCCTCTATAATATTCATTAAATCAGGACAGTAACTGCGTAGGCCGTTGGTGTTTATCTGAATTATTACATTAGCTCAATGCAAAAGCTGTGGAACAATAATAATCACTGCAAATTCGTATAATAATTATGTTTTGTTAGCAGTAAAGGGCATTTATGTCTATCTTTAAGGGCATTTATGTCTAAAAGGCAAAGCTGATTGACTGATGTATGCATAGGCCTTAAGGCTAGAAATTTGAAATTTTGCACATGTGTTTCTCATATGACGTAGGCATTCACTAAGGAAGGATTTTTTAAAGTTCAACTCCCAAGGGTGTAAAATAGGAGATAAAATTTTGTATGAAACTTTTTATTCCTTGGACATATTTGCATGAAATTTTGTTTGAATTGAGTAGGGAAAAATAATGAGTTACCTATTTCAGTGTTTTCTTATACTCAACCCCTAATTACCCTCTTTTAAAATAGGGGATGAAATTTTTAAATTACTATTAAGATATCATTTAAAAGCCAATTTTACGCGAGCGAATGCTAGTATTTCAATGATATAATTATGTTCTTATAGCGTAGGGTAGGTGTATATGAGAAGTGTGTAAATACATACCCACCCAATTTAGTGAACTATTTACTTTTTAACTCCTTTACGTGTATACGTCACATAGAGCTCATTTTGTGTCTCAAACGTATTCGTTCCTTCTTTACGGTTCTGTTTTTTGCCAGTTGGAGGAGAATTCGTCTAAAGTCGTAACTACGTGAATTCTTGGTATGAAATTGTATGAGACATAACGCACTACGCGGCAGCGGAACTACGCGCCGCAGAACTCCATTGCAGTATTATCAGTAGGGAAGTGTCGCGACGCTCCGCTACCGCTTAGTGCGGCCACACCTTTAGGGTCAATTCACACTAAAACGAAACGATACCCGACACGTGTAGCGATATGGCGTTTTACAATTCAATAAAATCTAAAAAAAAAAGTTTACAATTCAATAAAATCTATTCCTATATGTATATTACATTATATAAATAATTTATTAATAATTAATTGAATAAATTAATTACCGAAATGCTTGTACGCGAATAATTTCTAAACGAACAAATTTGATCATTCTTTCTTTTATGTGTGTGTATGAGAAGGTTCTCCTGTCATTAACGAACTACTACTACTACAAACCTTTGTATGAAAAAAAATATAAACAAATACTAGCAACTTATAGTAATTGATCGCAAAAAATACGAAGTTCGCCGGGTCAGCTAGTAAATAATAATATATCGATTTGACTGATTGGATACCGACTTTCAACATGTAGTGTGTCGTAAATGTCATATAAACGCGTCGTATTGACTGATTGGACACCAATTCCCTCTAGTCTAGTCAAAATGACCATAAATAATAAAGGCAGATTGATATTGGCAATAAAGCCTATGCCTAGGTCTGCGTAGGTTGCAGTGGTCCCTAGGCAATTGCCTGCAAACTCTCTGAGAGAGAGGCTATTGCAGACTATAAATAATACTCTATAATCTACTAAATAAGGAATATAAAATATATGTAGGAAATGTATGAGTGTATGTCCTGAGCATAACAATCGACAGGAAATAAGGAAAGGAAGGAAATTCACAAAGAATTGTTCAGTTTGCAATGCGTGCATGTCTTATGTTAGTATGAACAATTTGATATATTTTTCAAAAACTTGGAGAATATACTCTGTTTAGTAAACTATTTACTTTTTAACCCCTTTACGTGTTTACGTAACGAAGAGCTCATCTTGTATCTCCAACCGTACCAACTTATTTCTTCTTTATGGTTTTTTTTTATTTATTATACTTTATGCACACAATATGGTACAAAGGCGGGCTTAATGCCTTGTGGCATTTTCTACCAGCCAACCTATGGGTGATGCAGAGACAGTGTGAGGTAGATGCATAGTATTAAAAGGAAACATAGACTTAGACATTTTGTGTATATATACAATATATAATAATAATAAATACTACCATATAAATACTAATATAACTCTTTATTTAAAATTAACCTACTAAATATTTTAAATATGTAAACCTAATAATATATAACATAATAAGATATCTAAATAATTTACTTATTTATTCTAGTCTATTTCTAGTCTGCCAATGATTTTAAGTATAGTTCACAAACTCTGCGTTTGAATAAATTTTTTGTCTCAGACATCCTAACGTCTTGGGGTAGTGAATTCCAAAGGAGGATAGACTGAATATGGAAGGATGAATGGACAAGGGAGGAGCTATGAGAAGGACAAAGAAGGAGCAAATTATTTGTAGAACGAAGATTTCTATCATGGCTACTGCACAGATATTTAAAATGAGGAGTTAGGTAGTGAGGAGCAGAGGGGGAGTGAAGAAGGGAATAGAGTGTACACAGAGCCCGTAGAGAACGACGTTGTCGTATTGGCAGCCAATGAAGCTTAGAGCGGAAGGAGGAGATGTGGTCGTACTTACGGAGGCCAAAAACAAATCTTATACAATTATTAAGGAGCCGGTCGAGTTTGTTGAGTAGGTCTGCATTAAGGTCGAAGTAGCAAATATCACAATAATCCAGTATTGGGAATATAAGGGCTTGAACAAGCATAGTTTTTATATTGGAAGGCAAGAAATTTTTCAGACGGTAGAGAGATCGCAAGCAACTGGTAACACTATTACCAACATTAGCGATTTGGGTACGCCAGTCAAGATTAGCATCAATATATAAACCGAGATCCTTAACACACGAGCTGAGAGGAATAATGTTGCCGTTATAGATAATAGGCGGGAGACTTCCTGTGTCAACTCTACTCAATAGTCTTGGACTTCCTAATAAAATCGCCTGACACTTATTGGCATTCACTGACAGTCCAAACTCAGTGGACCAAGTGTGAATAGCGTTTAGATCTCGGTTTATATCATCGATGGCAGTGGACAGATGTTCAACCCCTTCTTGACAGTACACCTGCAAGTCATCAGCATACAGATGATACGAAGTACGAAGAACATAGGATATTAAATTTATAAATATGGAAAATAAAAGAGGAGAGAGTAAGCCGCCTTGAGGAACCCCAGCTTCGAGAACCCGCCAATCAGAAAAATACTGGTCAACGCGTACACGCTGCTGATGGCCCCGAAGATAAGAAGAGAACCAGTTCAACGCTTCAGGCGAGATCATAAGATGGGAGAGGACGGCCAGGAGAATATCGTGGTTGACATTGTTAAAGGCGTTTGAAAAGTCAATTAGCACTAAAATAGTGACTTTCGAATCCTCCATGCCTGCCCTTATATCACTAGTAATTTTTAATAGAGCCGAAGTGGTACTGTGTCCAGGTCTGAATCCAGATTGTAGTGGAGAGAGAAAGTTGTGTTTGAACACAAACCGAGACAACTGCCTGTGAACACACGCCTCGATCACTTTGGAGAGGAACGGGAGAATGAAAATCGGTCGAAAGTGTGAGGGTTGCACAGAAATTTGTACCTTTGGTAAAGGACGGACGTAGGCCTTACGCCATAAATCGGGAAAAGTAGAGGACTCAAAGGAGAAATTTATAATGTGGGTAATGGCTGGCAAGAGATGTTCAAGGATGGGAATGATCATTTGGCGGCTGATTTCATCACAGCCCACGGCTTTCGAACTAAGAGAGCTAATGATTGTATTGATCTCGCCTGCAGTAACTGGTGTAAACTGAAAATATTCTATAATCTCTTGTGGTAATCCGTTTAAATAGCTAATTGTTTGAGATTTAGTATGCACGTCTATGGTTATGGAAGTAAAGAAATGGATATTAATGTCATCCAAGCTAATCGTACACGGAAACTCCACATGACGCGATTTACCTATACCAATGGTTTTAAGGAATTTCCATAAGGTAGCAGATGAAGAAGAGTTATTAACTATATTATGAAAAATGTGTCGGCGTTTAGCATTCCGTATCATCTGATTGCACCTATTTCTTGCTTTCTTAAAATTGTCCCAATTAGTATCGCATCGATTAGCCCTGTATTTGCAAAAAGCACGGTCCCTAAGTCTTATCGCCTCTCTTATCTCAGCCGACATCCATGGTGCCGGAAGGTGCTTTATTTTAATTCTTTTGATCGGCGCATGTACATCATAAAGAGCAAGAATTGAATTATTAAAAAACTGAACTTTATCATCAACGGTGGGAGCTGCTAAAAGTGGATCCCAATTAATTTCCGCAGCGTCCACCATAAGCTGTTTAGTATCCATGCGTGAAAAACAACGGTTAAACAATATTTTAGGTTTTATTTTAGGAGGTTTTATGACGTACCTCAGGAAAAGGAGATCATGAAACGAGAAGCCGGGGGCAGGATATTGAACGTGGGAGTGGACTAATAAGGGATCAGATCTTAATATTAAATCTAACCAAGTATCCTCACCGATTAAATTATGGTGTGTGGCTTGAAGAGGCAAATGATGCAGACTGGTTGATTCTAAAATGTGAAGTAGTTTGCGCGAGCGAGAGGATGAGATGTCTAAAAGATTTGTATTAAAGTCACCCATTATGATATGGTGTCTATATTCAGCTCCCAAAGACTCCAACACTGATTCAATTTGACTAAAATAATCAATGGAAGGAGGACAATAAACTACACCAAGAACTAATTTCGTCCCTCCAATGCAGACCTCAAGAAAAAGAAATTCAGCGGCAGCAGAATATTGTGGAGGTGAACGAGCAATTATATTAAAGGGCATGTCACTCCGTATGTAAATAGCTACACCGCCACCACGTCTGTCAATACGATCATTTCGTATTCAAATAAAGCCGGGCAGACTGTAAGCTGTAGAAAGAATGTTAGGTTTTAACCAGGTCTCTGAAATTAGGAGTGCGTGAACATTGATTCCCGAAAAAGTGTTTAAGATGTCATTGAAGTGGCTAGGCACACTTTGGGCATTTATATGACACACATTTAGTAGTTGGCTGTTCAGTGTAGTAACATTTTTACGCAAGAGTTCTCCCAGAGTGCTATCATTAATAGAACCAAAACTGTCGTTGGCAGCTGAATTGATAGAAGTATTATTAGCTGAGTAAAATGAATCACTATCAGAAATAGACATTATAATAATATATAATATATATTTAATATTTTCCAAAATAAATAAAATTAGTATTAATACGATATTAAGTATGCCGTTTCGAAAAAAAAAAAAAAACTATTTGGTGGTAGTAATCTCTGCACCACCCGCCAGCTGACTTTAAAAACAATACAGAATAAATTATTTTACACTTTTATAACAAAAAAAAACAAATATAGTCAAAGACACGCTTTTCACAATTTTAAAATGATAAATTTACTATGCTATGTATGTACTTTTATACTCAACACTAAGCTTAATACACTGTGCCATGAGATACTCATACATAAATTATTACACTATCATTATTTAAAAAGTTCAATAAGTTTCTGAACGCAACCTTGAAGACAAATGTCAGAAGTCAAAACAAATGATAGTGACAGGTGACATAATGTCAAAGTGACGTGAGTTTGCAAAAACCGGGTTGCATTAAAAATTATAATTTTTAGATATAAACAATTTAGAGTATACCCTATAACAATCGGAAATCTCAATATACAATAACGGAAAACAAAGTAGAAAAAAGATGATAGCGAATAGAAAATAGAAAAAGCACCACAAACTAAAACATAATATACGAAGTACTAAACTCGGTATTAAATTTTAACAAAATAACATTAGCCGTTATTAGAGGAAGTTACCGATGATGTTGCCCTCTGGTACTTTATCAAAAGGGGCTGGAGCTCTTCTAAGGTCGTCACTTTGTGGCGTTTACTATCGGAACTCTTAACGACAACAGTACCATCCTGAGTCCAACACGCCCTCAGACCAAAGTGCATCCTCGCCTTACTAAACACTGTCTGTCTTGCCTTCGTTAAAAACTCTCTAACAGAATAAGGTGTACCCTTCAGCTTAGTTTTAGCTCTAAAGACAGCGCTTTTGATATCAGCAGAGGAAAACTTAACCAGTATAGGCCGGCTTTTGTGTTGACTGCTGGGAGTCAAAAGGCTGCCCAGTCGATGACATGCCTTGATGGAATTTGCTGTTATGTCTTTCATAGCAAGTTTCTACTACTATATTCAGAACTGAAGACACACAGTTTTCACTACTTTGCTCGGGAACACCAGAGATAATCAGAAACTTTCTGCGAGATCTGGTTTCCATGATATCCACAGCCCTGGAACACAATGCTATGCTGTAATGCTATTTGTTTTCGGAGCAAGTTGAGCATGGAAAAAGTGAGCTCACGAAATGTGCGGAACTCCTCAGCAACTTTAGCTACTGTGTCCTTAGCGGCTCCACATTGCAACTGTGCCCGAAGCTCCTCCATCTTCTTCATTACACATTCCTCTAAGCTTTGTGCCTTTTGGATGTCGTCTAGTTGTGACATTTTATCTTGTCTGCTTGAACTTGTCAATAGTGTAAATATTTAAGATGATAATCAGCTGACAGGTGGTGTATTAGTTATATGGTTAGATTGTCACATAAAGTTCTACCAACATAAAACCTCCAAAAAACCGTATGTATTGCATTAGAATTAATAATAACTGATGCAAATAATTTATTAGAACTAATTAATTTAATTAAGAGAAATGTAGAGACATGTATTAACTTTATTTACACCTACCCGAAAAAAAAACTTACGGTTCTGTTTTTTCTGTCAGTTGGAGGAAAATTCGTCCAAGGGTATTCGTCTTAGCACCGAAACGAAACGATATTCGACGTGGCGCTGCATTTTTAAGATAGCTATTGAAAATTGAACTTTATTCATTAGGTACACAAGAATATATTCTTTAACCATTATACATGTCATATGAAACGCGACAAGATATTATATGCTACGTGGCGCTGCATTTTTAAGATAGCTATTCTAAATTAAACTTTATTGATTACACAGGAAGATATTCATATTTCATTATATTTGTCATATGAAACGTGTATATTTTTGTGTTGTGAATAAAGTTCGTAAAATGTTGAATAGCTATTTTAAAAATGTGGCGCCGCGTCAAGTATCGTCTTGTTTCGGTGTGATCTAGCCTTTAGATATAATATATCTTGTTTATTTCCTATATCGGTTGATATAATTTAATAGGAAAAGAAATCTTCTTAGAGGATATTATCGAATGCTTCACGCTGCACAAAATAAAGTAAATTAATGGAAGCCGCTTAGGATCCTTGTTTTTCTTTGAGGAAATCTCGATTGATATTAGAAATACAATTTTTTTTTCGTACTCACAGTGCCGTCAAATTTGATACATTAAAAATGCTAATTCCTTTAAATGAAAAATAATATTATATATTGAAATTATGATAAATTTTCTTTATTTCCATGTAATTATGCATTGAGTCCTGTAATTTCGAATCGCGCGAATTAGATAAAAATATTTGAACCATAGGGAAGTTTATTCGCAAGTTTATTTGCTATTTCTTAACTACAAACATTTCGCACGTTACGTTTCTCACCAGTTCTTACTATTTAATATCATGCAGCCAAATTTCTAAAAATAACAAAATAATGAACAGTGTACAAACGCATCTGTTTATCAAATTTGTGACATTTTAAGCGATAAAATTAATGGCGGACGATACATGGGGGTCGGACGTGAATTTTATTGACGTCATAAATAACGGCGTGGTTGTGAATATTTCGGAAATAAGGACGTATAATATCGACGGCTTATATGCCAATTCATGGACTATATTTATACCGTTGCCTGTGTGCGAGTTTTCGAATTCGTTACCATTGTTTGCCACTAGGGGCGTTGTTTCGATGCCATACAAATTGTAGTTAACTTCTTCACGGAGTGGTGACAAAATCTCGCACTCGGCACAAAAAATGTCTTATATGCCAGTTCATGGACTACCCATTAGTACTGTGATCATACTAATGGGTGACATGCCAATTCATGGGCTGTATGTACTGCACATATTTAATACACATCCATGACCCAGGAACACAGAAAAACTTTTTGTTCGTTCGGCAGGATTCGAACCCGCGACCCCCGGCTTGAGCACCAACGCGCTGAACCACTGAGCCACAGAGCCACAGAGGTTGTTCGTCATAGGTTATAAATTACTAGATTTTGTCCGCAGCTCCGAACTTCCAGATTATATGTAGAAGGTAGGTGTTCATAAGATCAAATACCTTAGAACTTCCGGATTATACAGGGTGTAAAGACAGACATTTGATTACTTTGGGACTATACGGGGCGTTGGGAAATTCAAGGGTGAAATATCACTCAGTTGGGAATATGAATCAATTGAGATTATAACCTAATTAATTCCAACCTGTATATTGTTCCGGCTGATTAATACGCTAGAATAAATATGAGTTATACTGCAACTTCGTATAGGATATTGGCCAAAATTGTAAAACGTTATATCATATAATAAATTAGAATGCAATCAAAGTTATTATATGTTTTCGTCGCTTGTATTCGTCAAAATATATGTTTTTTTAAATTATTTATATATATTTAATAATGAAAAAAGAAGATAGCGAATAGAAAATAGAAAAAGCACCACAAACTAAAACATAATATACGAAGTACTAAACTCGGTATTAAATTTTAACAAAATAACATTAGCCGTTATTAGAGGAAGTTACCGATGATGTTGCCCTCTGGTACTTTATCAAAAGGGGCTGGAGCTCTTCTAAGGTCGTCACTTTGTGGCGTTTACTATCGGAACTCTTAACGACAACAGTACCATCCTGAGTCCAACACGCCCTCAGACCAAAGTGCATCCTCGCCTTACTAAACACTGTCTGTCTTGCCTTCGTTAAAAACTCTCTAACAGAATAAGGTGTACCCTTCAGCTTAGTTTTAGCTCTAAAGACAGCGCTTTTGATATCAGCAGAGGAAAACTTAACCAGTATAGGCCGGCTTTTGTGTTGACTGCTGGGAGTCAAAAGGCTGCCCAGTCGATGACATGCCTTGATGGAATTTGCTGTTATGTCTTTCATAGCAAGTTTCTACTACTATATTCAGAACTGAAGACACACAGTTTTCACTACTTTGCTCGGGAACACCAGAGATAATCAGAAACTTTCTGCGAGATCTGGTTTCCATGATATCCACAGCCCTGGAACACAATGCTATGCTGTAATGCTATTTGTTTTCGGAGCAAGTTGAGCATGGAAAAAGTGAGCTCACGAAATGTGCGGAACTCCTCAGCAACTTTAGCTACTGTGTCCTTAGCGGCTCCACATTGCAACTGTGCCCGAAGCTCCTCCATCTTCTTCATTACACATTCCTCTAAGCTTTGTGCCTTTTGGATGTCGTCTAGTTGTGACATTTTATCTTGTCTGCTTGAACTTGTCAATAGTGTAAATATTTAAGATGATAATCAGCTGACAGGTGGTATATTAGTTATATGGTTAGATTGTCACATAAAGTTCTACCAACATAAAACCTCCAAAAAACCGTATGTATTGCATTAGAATTAATAATAACTGATGCAAATAATTTATTAGAACTAATTAATTTAATTAAGAGAAATGTAGAGACATGTATTAACTTTATTTACACCTACCCGAAAAAAAAACTTACGGTTCTGTTTTTTCTGTCAGTTGGAGGAAAATTCGTCCAAGGGTATTCGTCTTAGCACCGAAACGAAACGATATTCGACGTGGCGCTGCATTTTTAAGATAGCTATTGAAAATTGAACTTTATTCATTAGGTACACAAGAATATATTCTTTAACCATTATACATGTCATATGAAACGCGACAAGATATTATATGCTACGTGGCGCTGCATTTTTAAGATAGCTATTCTAAATTAAACTTTATTGATTACACAGGAAGATATTCATATTTCATTATATTTGTCATATGAAACGTGTATATTTTTGTGTTGTGAATAAAGTTCGTAAAATGTTGAATAGCTATTTTAAAAATGTGGCGCCGCGTCAAGTATCGTCTTGTTTCGGTGTGATCTAGCCTTTAGATATAATATATCTTGTTTATTTCCTATATCGGTTGATATAATTTAATAGGAAAAGAAATCTTCTTAGAGGATATTATCGAATGCTTCACGCTGCACAAAATAAAGTAAATTAATGGAAGCCGCTTAGGATCCTTGTTTTTCTTTGAGGAAATCTCGATTGATATTAGAAATACAATTTTTTTTTCGTACTCACAGTGCCGTCAAATTTGATACATTAAAAATGCTAATTCCTTTAAATGAAAAATAATATTATATATTGAAATTATGATAAATTTTCTTTATTTCCATGTAATTATGCATTGAGTCCTGTAATTTCGAATCGCGCGAATTAGATAAAAATATTTGAACCATAGGGAAGTTTATTCGCAAGTTTATTTGCTATTTCTTAACTACAAACATTTCGCACGTTACGTTTCTCACCAGTTCTTACTATTTAATATCATGCAGCCAAATTTCTAAAAATAACAAAATAATGAACAGTGTACAAACGCATCTGTTTATCACATTTGTGACATTTTAAGCGATAAAATTAATGGCGGACGATACATGGGGGTCGGACGTGAATTTTATTGACGTCATAAATAACGGCGTGGTTGTGAATATTTCGGAAATAAGGACGTATAATATCGACGGCTTATATGCCAATTCATGGACTATATTTATACCGTTGCCTGTGTGCGAGTTTTCGAATTCGTTACCATTGTTTGCCACTAGGGGCGTTGTTTCGATGCCATACAAATTGTAGTTAACTTCTTCACGGAGTGGTGACAAAATCTCGCACTCGGCACAAAAAATGTCTTATATGCCAGTTCATGGACTACCCATTAGTACTGTGATCATACTAATGGGTGACATGCCAATTCATGGGCTGTATGTACTGCACATATTTAATACACATCCATGACCCAGGAACACAGAAAAACTTTTTGTTCGTTCGGCAGGATTCGAACCCGCGACCCCCGGCTTGAGCACCAACGCGCTGAACCACTGAGCCACAGAGCCACAGAGGTTGTTCGTCATAGGTTATAAATTACTAGATTTTGTCCGCAGCTCCGAACTTCCAGATTATATGTAGAAGGTAGGTGTTCATAAGATCAAATACCTTAGAACTTCCGGATTATACAGGGTGTAAAGACAGACATTTGATTACTTTGGGACTATACGGGGCGTTGGGAAATTCAAGGGTGAAATATCACTCAGTTGGGAATATGAATCAATTGAGATTATAACCTAATTAATTCCAACCTGTATATTGTTCCGGCTGATTAATACGCTAGAATAAATATGAGTTATACTGCAACTTCGTATAGGATATTGGCCAAAATTGTAAAACGTTATATCATATAATAAATTAGAATGCAATCAAAGTTATTATATGTTTTCGTCGCTTGTATTCGTCAAAATATATGTTTTTTTTAATTATTGGAGTTTAGTCCTTAAGCAACAATTTTCATATATTTGCCCGGGGTATGAAAATTTATGAGAGTAAATTCGAGTTCACGATATCACACGGTCACAGGGTACGGCGTCACACGATGTTACCCGAAGTGACACATATTTTTTCATTTTATTACTCTAATATTATATTCGTATATTACCACTCTAATTGCTAAAAACTTGCCAGCAACACAACAATTTTGATTCCAAGTCGAAATACTGCAATGAAAAATATACTGTGACTAGTCATAGCGCGTAACAGAACGTAGCAGCTCTACAAATGTTCTGAAAATGTATACGCGGTGAAATACAGTAGTGAAAAAAAATAATAATAATAGGTATTTACCCGTGAAATTGCCGTTCTGCAGTACTGGCAATTTCAAATCAAAATAATTTTTGTTTGGATAAGAATTCTAATTTTAAATTAATTTTATTTTAAAAACATGGAATTCTTTTTCCAAAAGTAGTAATTTGTTTATTGATTAGTGTTACATTTTCATCGCGTTTCAATCTTTTTCGTCATCATGGATACGTTAAAAATTTGAGTAATTATGGAATATGAGTACCGTCGTGGCAGCAACGCGTCACAAGCGGCACGCAACATCAACGACGTTTACGGAGCTAACACTACAAACCAACGCACCACCTGTTATTGGTTTGCTCGCTTCCGATCTGGAAATTTCGACCTGAAAAATGAATCTCGCGGTCGTCCGAAGACTTTGGTCAACAATGACGAATTAAAGGCGATTGTGGAAGCTGATGATACACAATCTACGGCTGAATTACCAGCAGCTTTCGACGTTAGCCTCAAAACAATATTGGTCCATTTGCGTCAAATTGGCAAGGGAAAAAAGCTTGACAAATGGGTGTCCCACTTACTCAATGATCGCCAGCGCGAAGTACGCGTCGAGACGTGCCTTGCACTGCTCAACAGACACACAAATGAAGGAATTTTGAACCGCATTGTTACCTGCGATGAAAAATGGATTCTGTTTGATAACTGTAAGCGCTCAGCAAGTTGGTTGGATCCTGGTTCAGCACCTAAACAATGCCCTAAGCGAAAACTTACCCCTAGAAAAGTGATGGTCACTGTTTGGTGGTCTAGCGCCGGTGTGATTCATCACAGCTTCTTACCAAACGGAGCATTACTGCAGATGTATACTGTGAAGAACTGAACACAATGATGGAGAAGCTGGCACACTTCCAACCAGCATTGGTCAATCGCTCATCTCCGCTGCTCCTGCACGACAATGCGCGACCTCATACTACACAGCAGACGGTCTCCAAGTTGTAAGAACTGGGGTTGGAAGCTCTCCGTCATCCGCTTACTTGCAATGTTGCTTGCTTGCTTGCAAAAAAACAAAAAAAAAACTTGCTTACTTACCAGACCTTGCGCCTACAGACTACTACTTTTTCCATAATTTGGATAACTTCTTGGCGGGAAAAAAATTCAATACCCGAGAGGCAGTACAAAATGGCTTTGAAGAATTTGTTGCCTCCCGTCCAGCTGATTTCTTTAAGAAGGGCATCAATAAACTGCCACTGCGTTGGCAAAGGTGGATTGGTTGCATGGGTGATTACTTCGATTAATACAAATAAAAAATACATTGAAAAAATTCCTTTAAATTTTTTCATACACAACGGCAATTTCATTAGGTAATTTCATACGTAGCAGGACGTAGCGGGTCTACGGCGCTACGATATTGCTACGACATTTAACATTGACAGCGAAAAGCTCTCGAGAAGTTTGCTGAGCAAGAATATTGGCTATCGATTTGTTGTCAGCTGTCTAGAATCGTGTGGAGATAGATAAATAAATAGATATAAAGATTTATTTGTGTGTGTAGAGTTATTTATTGGTGAAATCCCATTTATTTGAGATAAATAACTGACATCCTTTTTATTTTTAAACAATTTAGAGGAGGGCTTTGATAAATCGAATAAGACCTAAAAAAAATTAAATCATATTTTTGTCATTGCCTTTTTACCTGACGGTAAGTGTTTTATAAATATATAAAGTAGAAAACAAAGGTTTATCCGAGCTTCTTCACTTCACTTCGATAAAAAAAAAACTATCGAATAATGTTTTAACATTTAAGACCAGCTTTTGACTACGGCTCCGCCCGCGTAAATACAGTATCTCACTGGAACACAATACTTTTTCGGGATAAAAAGTAGCCTATGTGTTAATCTATAGCGAAAACTACAACTATACCAATGTTCATAAAAATCCGTTTTTGCGTGAAAGGGAAGGAAAAAAAATATTAAACAAACATCCATGCATCCATCTATCCAACCTGACAAACTTTTACATTGGCCTGTATAGTAGTAGGGTTAGGCTTCAATTTGACTACTACTAATTCATTTTCTGTAAGATGACTCGGGCCAAGTGGGGCCCATTTTATCACTCTATCTGGGTCAAAAGGATTATACATTTGTACAGCACTGGCTTTGCCTGCCTGCCTGCGGCCCGCGGTCCTTTGCCATGCGACCCCCGAGCTAATTTAAACCTCGAACTATCTAATCGGGATTGTCTACGAACACGATCTATCGAAAGATCCCGATACGCGGACAAACGGTAACCGACCCTTTGTCTATAACGGCACGCCCACCCGCACGCCTGGCGGCCGAGCATTTATGACAATATTTGGTAATGTTTTAAAAACATTGATTCTTGGGGTTTTTTTGGACGAATTGTGGATTTTTATGTGCGGACGGAGTTTTGCTAAACTAAAAAATGGCACGCAACCTTGAAAAGGTTGGTCATGCCTGTCATAGACCATTTTGCCTCATCTATAAGACTGCATTAAACAATCTCTGAACGACAAACAAATCGAAGCGTAACGATAATTGGATCTAAAAAATGAATATCTTAGTTATTGAAAATTAATTCTATCGCCGACAATGTAATGGCGCGAATACTTTGAATCTAATTTACTACTTTCGAATTAATATTGTTTATTGGAAAATTAAGGTAAGTTTGTTCGAGAAAATTGCTTTAAAGCACCCCTTAATAGATTTCGTAAACAAATTAAAAGATCTAATTTCAATTTGTTTCCATCTACTTTTATAAATTATACCGGTGTTATAAATTATTTTAATTAATCGTTCACTTTGTGATGGATGTAAGAAAAATATTAATTCAGAACCTCAGTAAAACAGAAGCTCTCGTAACTCGTAAATCGGTCCGTGTGGTGTCGCACTCCTACACGCCTCTATCGTGCGTGAGCGTGTGAGAAAGCCCGCGGACCGAAACAGGATTCACAATATAACAAAGGTAAAGGTATAAGGTCACAAATAGTTACGATAATAATAATTGGGCTTCTGTCCATAACAAAATACATATACAAACCAAAAGGCAGTAAACTAAAATTAAGTACAATTATCAATTTCCATTAATAAGTTTTTAAATAAATTGATGGAAAGATTTTGAATGTTTTCTAGGATTTTATTGTATATTAACCTTTTAACTGTTTACTAATTTTGCTAAGTCTGATCACCGGTATTTCTAATTTGTTCTTTTTTCCTACTCCTACAATGATTATCGCTTTTCTTTTTGAAATTATTTAGATTCTTTCTGACATACAACACATTATCCATTATTATTTTTAAACAAAAAATTAAACCGACTTCGAAAGTAAAAATACACAAAAAGTATGAAATAAATCTTATTTTTTAAATAATTCCCCTTTTAAAATCAGCTAAATTTTTAACTATTTCTATATACCAGCCCGAACAACATCCTGATAACAAACAATATATTTTAAAATAGAACTCAAGTTCAAATTTGCTGGTACCGACTTCAAAATTAAGAAGATTGAGTAGAGAAATAGTTTCAATTTTAGCTGAATACAATAGTATTGTAAATAAGATAATGATAATGATTACTGTAAGTTATATAGTAACATATGCCATGTTTGCAGTTCATGCCAAAATTTCGTAACGCGTATCTTTAAAGACTGAGGAGTTCTGTTCAGTACTTTTGGATCCAGGGTATACCTTGGTGCAAAATATTATTTTTTGATAGCATATTATGCTTGTGTTGCTTCAGAAAAAGTCAAAATCACTATTTCCTATTTATATTTCCTATAGGAGTTTCCTCGATTACTCATCCCATCATCCCATCATCAGGTCACCACTTTGATATCAAAAGGACCAATTTGGGATTATACCCTATACATCAAAAAAATAATTTTGAAAATCGGCCCACAGACGGCGGAGTAATCGTTGAACATACATAAAAAATAAAAATATATACAGCCGAACGTATATCCGCCTTCTTTCTTTGGAAGTCGATTAAAAATGTATTGTGAAGCGACGGTCAGAATACCCATTTAAACTTTTTTCTTGCAGCATGCGATTTTCTGGCGAGGCACTGTAGAAACAACTGTGCTGTGTAACTGTTAATGTGTGCTAAACATTAAAATACATAATTAGTTTTATTTGAGGAAGAACCCGATCCCGTCGAGCTAATCTCCCATCCGTCAACGTGAACTGAGAAAACCTTTTAAAAGTTTACAGATTAATGACGTTATTTTGTGATTTTGGTCAAATACTTTCAATATTGGTTGCAAATAACAAATCGATATAGTACATAATGTTATATTTTGGTTTATAACTCAGGCATACATACAGTTGAGAAAGAAAGCAATCGAGAAAGAAATATCGCTGAAAAATAGTTTCATGTAAAATGATACCAAGACGAAACCTTATATAACTTGCACTGTCAAAAAGTTATCGGAACCCCCATTCTCGTAATTTACTAACACTTTCATTTTACTTTTATTGAATTACAAATGAATCATCTTGATATCATAATCTGATTAATAGAGTTTAGACTAATCAAAACCGGTTAGACGTAGGTTAGAAGTTTATGAGAATAACATCACCTGATTTCCTTTTTTTATTTAGGCCAAAACCATGTATTTTCTAAACATTTAAATGAGTTGGGTGACTTCAAAGTCTGATAAAGAATCGAAATCGAAGATAAAAAGTTTAATAAATTTTTGTGTTTTAAATATTATAATTTTAATTTTATTCAGTGATAAAAAAATGCTTAAAAAATAGCTGTTTAATCTACAGGATACGGATATCTCTTGTAAAAACGAAGAAAAGCGTTGCAAAGCTTATTTTCCGGTTTTCTTCGCTAACAAAAGAGATTTTCGCTTTATCTACTTTTTATTAAGTTAATGTTATCTGCCATCGTTTACTCTAATCTATATTTTTCCCAACTGACTCCTTGAAAAACTGTAAGATAGGAAATAAAATACTTTGTATTCATGTTCTAGTTTTTCTACTTTTGCCGACCCTAACTTACTGGACGAAGCACAACGTGAGCGTTATTTTAGGCCGGGTTTCTCTGAGGTCGTGGTATTTTTACGATTGAGCCGGCCCATACCTGTCAAAGCATGGCTCAGCCACTGTAAAAAATTTTTTAGTTATCTAAAATCTGTTATTCCACCAAAGTTCATTTTTGGAGTTATCTAAAATCTGTTATTGTAGGTGTACATTTCAGTACACCAAATACAATAAAATGATGTAATGGAAATAATAAGAGTTGAGTTTGTTTTACTTGTCCGCCATTTTGAATGCCCGCGGCCATCTTGTGCAAATATTAATTAAAACCATGGCCGCCTGAATTGCGGTAATGTCAGCGGCATAGCTCTGCTTCCATAATCACGATTATAAGATATAGGCTATATTTTACTGTCATCGACGGAACTAAAGAAAAGCGTGAGCGCCAATTCACACCAAAACCAAACCAAAGTGATCCAAAATTAAACTTTATTCAGTACACAAGAAGATGTGCATTGTCCACGTTTCATTGAAAGAGCAGCGCCGCTCTATGCAGAGCGGTGAACTTTGATATTCAAACTCTTGCAATAGGGGTGTTGCCTAGTATGGAATTTCAAATTTTTATAAATTAAATTTTAAAATTGTTGTTTAAAGATACATAAATCTAAAAGAAATAGGTATTTAGATTGACGAGATTAATAATATAAGCTAATAAAAATATTGCCCATCTCTTTCTCGCACAACGATTTGTTACGTCACAAGTTGAAACCGCCATACATGTTGTAATAACAAATGTATGGCGGGTGCAACTCGTGACGTCACAGGCCGATATATCGCTCTTTTTTATATTGTAAATTTAAATTTAAATTTATCGAGAATATTTAGTGTTCCCGTGGTATAATGTAGTTTACGCGGACTGAGGCGCGGGAAAAAGATTTTATGAATATTTTTACACAGTAGGTATCTACTAATAATCTATGTAGAAAATTAATGATTTCCCATCTGTTTTAGTAGTTATACTTAAGAATAATAATATTTAACTAGTATAAGAGAACTAGCCATGTCAGATTCATATTCAAGGAATTATATTTTATGTTGTTATAAATATATTTCAGGACAGACCATTGAACTTGGCTCTCATTTCACATTTATGATTTTGATGGGATTAATATACTATTATATTTATAACTTAATACTAAAGTGAAAATCTTTAATGTCAATACACCAAAATTACGACTCTGCGGCGGAACTGCGGTCAGATTTCCGCAAAATGGCGGTAAAATTACATCGCACGTATCCGTGTCGGGCAAAGGGTCCTACAGACAAGAGGCCGATTCAGTTAGAACTGACGTCAGTACGGCCTGAACGGATTCGAGCACACACACGGCAAAATCGCATCAGTTCGTTCTCTGTAAACTCACTACGCTTGTACACGATACACGTCCGCACGGCCGCGGCTCTGGCGAGAACTGAAGCGATTTGTCACACATGGTCAGAATTTATGTTTCTGAATTAGTTGTTTTACAAATGTTTACTACTAAATTAAGTATTTTATTCCTTCCTTAGTAGGAATTCAGTTGTTAGTAGTATTCCAGTAGGAAATAACCAGACATTTATCATATTTATTTATTTATTTAATTTAATCACAGGAGATTCATCAGTGAAAATTAACAATAAATTACAAATTATAGCATTAGACAGCCAATTACAGAATCTCACGTTTAGAAGACAAATTTTATTTATGAAAGTGTGAGCTATCGGTGTTTGTTAAATTATTACACAATGCTAATTAGGAAACTATAAAAAAAATATAAGTTTATTTAAAGTACGTTTTATGGTTAATGGTGCTATTCACGTTTATTACAGTTACATTATTATTAAGAGTCAAAGAATTCGTTGCCTAGTTGGCGCCTCGCTGTCGCAATACTTGTGCAGAATAAGTCGATGTCAAAGCCAGACTAATTGTGAATTTGAATTTTATTAATTACAGTTACATTATTATTAAGAGTCAAAGAATTCGTTGCCTAGTTGGCTCCTCGCTGTCGCAATACTTGTGCAGAATAAGTCGATGTCAAAGCCAGACTAATTGTGAATTTGAATTTTATTAATATTGCTAGATGCTCGCCTCAGGTAAATATTTTGTCTACAATTAGTGTGTGCAACAGGCAAGTAGAGAAGTTCTTTAGATCGCGTCCTCATGGGTACATTGAGTTTAATATTTTTTTTAAAGATATTTTGCAGTCTATGTTATTGTTTGCAATTTTTTGTAAAAAACTATATCGGCAGTTTCACGCCTGCTGCTAAGCGGTAAAAAATGGAACTTCTTACATAACTCAATGTACCTAAAACGACCTTCAGTCGGTAACAAGGAAATATAAAATATTATTTGAACATTTTCTTTTCGCGAAGTATATACTTTGTACATTGGGTTCCACTACTGTGACGCAAAATGGCCTAGATTAGGTACAAAAAAAAACAAAAAAGAAATTGTCACCTTATCAAATTAAACAATCGTAGCATTCGTCCGTAATTTTTTAAAACTACCCGTTTATTACTATATACGTAATATCTAAACTTTATTTATTTATTTCCTAGTATATTTTAATTTAACGGTAAAACGTATAATAAAATTCATTAAATATTAAAAATGCAATATAAGAAAACCTAAAATAAAGTTTTTTGTGGACTTTGCGGATTCCTGAGTTTAGTAGCTTGTTTTGATAGTTTTCGGTATTCTTCTTAGTAGTTATTAGTAGAAATCGACTCGATCGAGTTATTAGTTTCGAATAAAACAGAGTTGGCAACACTGGAACGATTCGCTTCAGTCCATCCGGCCGACTGATGCGATCTCGAAATTGCACACAGACGATACGACTTTGCATCCATTCAGGCCGAACTGAAGGTAAACCGAACCGTATATGGAGCCTTAACCTATCTGGGTGATGTAATTCCTGTCTCTGTTTGCCCGCTTATACACGGATCATGAAACGA